>JAUJYN010000032.1:1657990-1686505 GCA_030737835.1 Acorus gramineus | reverse complement strand
TACTTCCTGTATTGACTGCTGATATCATATATACGCTTGCCGCGTCCCGGGGACGGCCGCCCTGGGGCGTGACACATCCGTCTCGCAAAAACGGGAGACACGAACGAGTGCGTGGCTCCAGAATCAAATAACACATACGCAGGGAGCTGGGAGATCAAAACAGTACCTCGGACCACGCTACCCGAAGCCTGTTCCTCCTCGGCTGAATGTGCTGCAACTCGACCCTGAACAAACTGCGGCTGAGGTGCAGGGGCACACTTCGCAGGCTGCACTGGCTGTCTCCTCGGGCCAACTCAGCCACCCTGTGGCTGCTGCTGCTGACGCTGTGGCAGCTGGTACTGGCATGGCTGCTGCTGCTGCAGCTGCTGCTGGCGTTGCTGTAGCTGCTGCTGCTGTGGGTGCAGCACACGGGGTCGGCCCGCATCAGGGCAATTTTATAAAATATGCCCGACGCGCTGACAATGGTAACAGCGCCGCCTCTCTGGTTGCCTGGCCTGGACTGGTACTGCCACAATGGGTGCTGGACCTCGCGCTGGCACCACATCGACTGGAGTAGCGGCGGCCGCTGACTGATCAAAGCGGGGGTGCTTGTTCTTGCGATGTCCCTCGTCCTGGCTCCTGGGGGGCCTCTGGTCTGCAGAAGGGGTTGGAACCCCCAAAGGGACCCCAAGGTCTCGCTCGACTGTCTTCGCACGAGACACCAAGTCCAAGTGCCTCGTGAACGCCTGTGAGGTGACATGCACCCGGATGGTGCTAATGAGACCCATCTCGAAACGACGGCATCGCGTCTCCTCATCCATCACCAAGGCGGGGGCGAACCGGGAAAGCCTCGTGAAACGTGTGGAGTAGTCAGCGACTGACATGGAGCCCTGCGTCAGCTGCTCGAACTCTCGCATCACGATCTGGCGTGTCGAAAACGGGAAGTACTCCTCCAGAAAGTACCTCCAGAACCCAGCCCATAGAAGTCGCTCCACTCCCTCGGGGATGTCCACCGATCGGGTAGCCCACCAGTCGGCGGCGCTACCCTTCAACATGAAGGTGGCCAGTGAGACACGCTGGCGGTCGGTGCAGTGCATGGTCGAGAAGATCTTGTCTACCTCCATCAACCAACACTCAGGGGCAAGGGGGTCCGCCGTCTGATGCACCCGTGCTGCAGACTCTAGCTCCACCTCCCTCTCCAGGGACACCTGAACTCCCACCACCGGAATCACCACGTGGACAAGGGGTACGTCGGGCACCACCGGTGGATCTGCCACCAAGGGGACCTGTGGAACTGCCTCGCGGGCCGCCCTCAGCTCCTGGATCTCTCGTGCCTGCTCAGCTAATGCCCTAGTCTGGGCCTCCAGTGCCCTAGTCTGAGTCTCCACCAGATCTGCGATACGAGCGTAAGCACGCTCCCATGCAGGAGGCTCCTGCGCCGGTCCTGGCCCCATAGCCGAGGACCCTCCAGTAGACTCCTCGCCTCTGGTAGGTCCGAAAACCTCCAAGGGCCGAGGGGGACCACGTCCACGCATTCCTCTACGAGGACGCATATCAGCAACCTAAGAAAAAAGACACTAGGATCAGAATACTCATATAGAAATCCTACGACTCATCTCTAAGAAAACAATTGGCTCTGACAGGACCAGGCTCTGATACCAACTTTTGTCACGCCCCAGGGCGGCCGTCCCCGATACGTGGCAAATATATATAATATCAGCAGTCTATACAGGAGATCAATAAAAATACTCTAAACAACATCAAAACGACAACACAGACAATAATGAAGCTGACATAATATATATACATATAGCGGAAGCTTAAACGACTGAGTCTATAATTCAAAGACATATTACAGACCCGAATACATAATCAACTGTCCTGTGAGAGCCAATATAAACAATGACATCCAAATACAAGTGTGTGCCCAAGCACGGATAACAATACATACAATCAAGAAGGGGATGTTGATGGCCTCTCACTCGCAGAACCCAAAACGTGACGCTGCTCCGCTACTGCTGTGGTGCCTCGGGGAGCTCCTCCTTCAGATCCGACTCAGATATAACTGGAGGAAAAGAATATGCGAGGGGTGAGCCACACGCTCAGTGAATGGCACAATCTATGCATCACAATTCATATTAACCTTAAATAATTTATAGTCCCTAAAACGGGAGCAACTACACATTCTAGTGGGTCGTTTCATCGCCAACCCCCCCCCTCACCCTCACCCTTTTCGGGGGGTGACATGGGCCTCTTGGGGCATACTAGATCGCTCTCCACCCCTGGTCCACCCGGTAGCCTCTCCCACACTCCGTAGCCTCTACCTAGTATACTCCCACGATCAGCACTGTCCGACAAATCGGAGGTACCTACAGATGGGAGCCCTCTATCAGGTCAGCTTTCCAACGCCGAGGAGTCCCTACATCGGATCCAACCAAAAGGAGAAGACAGCCTACTCACACGGATACGATCTTCTTGGATCTGTCGACAACGATTTGTAACACTACTAATATCCTGAATTCTCAAGAATTCCTCCAGGGCGCATAACTAAGATGCGGGGAAACCTATATTATAACAACAAGGTTATAATATTCTCTAAGGTATGCTTATAACAATATGCTCTCATTTTGATTTAATTAAATTAAACTAGATGGGAATATACATAGTTCGGGGCTTTCTAATCAAGGGGCATGGTGTCTAGGCATGCATAGGCCTCTATACATGATATGTGGGTGCATATCCCTAGTCTAATGTGGCATGGTTACATCATATTAATCATGCATTGCATAGTTTTACATTTATCACAAGTTAATACACAATTATGGTGCCCCAGGGGAGGGCAATGCACGCCTACGTGCATCGAACGCCTCCCTACTGGGTTGGATTGTCCCACTCACCAAAACCCGGGTCGTTGCATGACCGTCCGTCAAGATCTGTAAGACATGGGCATTCAATATGGTGAGTAAACTACACAAATACATAAGATTTTTACTAGAAATACCCAATACTAGGACAAGCATGCATACGGACCCGCACGCATGCGAGCACGCGTGTACGCACGCGAGTCCGAGTGCCCCGACACCCTCCCGAACCCTCGGGCAGCCATACGCATGGCCCCCCGCACGCGCACGCACGAATGTGTACGCACGCATGAGCCCCTGCCCGGCTGGCGCACTGCCGCGCCCCTGCCCGAGCGCCCAGACGCGCTGCCGCACACGCGCGCACGCTCGCGCACCCAGCCCAGCGCGTACCCGTGTGCACTGCGCGCCCGTGTAGCACCCCGTGCGCATGCCCGCGCGTCTGCGCGTACAGACTGGCGCTAGCGCGCGTAGACGGGCACAGAGAATATTATAACCTTGTTGTTATAATATATGTTTCCCCGCATCTTAGTTATGCGCCCTAGAGGAATTCTTGAGAATTCGTGACATTAGTAGTGTTAGAAATCGTTGTCGACGGATCCAAGAGGATCGTATCCGTATGGGTAGGCTGTTTTCTCCCTTTCGTTGGATCCGAGTAGGGACTCCCCGGCGTTGGAAAGCTGTCCTGACAGAGGGCTCCCATCTGTAGGTACCTCCGATGCGTCGGACAGTGCTGATCGTGGGAGTATACCAGGTAGAGGCTACGGAGTGTGGGAGAGGCTACCGGGTGGACCAAGGGTGGAGAGCAGTCTAGTCTGTCCCAAAAGGCCCATGTCACCCCCCCTTAAAGGGTGAGGGTGAGGGTGGGGTGGGTCGGCGATGTTACGACCCACTAGCTTGTGTAGTTACTCCCGTTTAGGGACTTTAATTATTTAAGGTTAATATGAGTTGTGTGGCATAGATTGTGCCATTCACTGAGCGTGTGGCTCACCCCTCGCATATTCTTTTCCTCCAGTTGTATCTGAGTCGGATCTGAAGGAGGAGCTCCCCGAGGCATCACAGCAGTAGCGGAGCAGCGTCACGTTTTGGGTTCTGCGAGTGAGAGGCCATCAGCACCCCCCTTCTGATTGTATGTATTGTTATCCGTGCTTGGGCACACACTTGTATTTGGATGTCATTGTTTATATTGGCTCTCACAGGACAGTTGATTATGTATTCGGGTCTGTAATATGTCTTTGAATTACAGACTCAGTCGTTTAAGCTTCCGCTATATGTATATAATATGTCAGCTACATTATTGATTGTGTTGTCATTTTCGATGTTGTTTAGAGTCTATTATTGATCTCCTGTATAGACTGCTGATATTATATATTTGCCACGTATCAGGGACGGCCGCCCTGGGGCGTGACAAAAGTTGGTATCAGAGCCTGGTCCTGTCAGAGCCAATTGTTTTCTTAGAGATGAGTCCTAGGATTTCTATATGAGTATTCTGATCCTAGTGTCTGTTTTCTTAGGTTGCTGATATGCCTCCTCGCAGAGGAACGCGTGGACGTGGTCCCCCTCGGCCCTTGGAGGTTTCGAACCTACCAGAGGCGAGGAGTCTACTGGAGGGTCCTCGGCTATGGGGCCAGGACCGGCGCAGGAGCCTCCTGCATGGGAGCGTGCTTACGCTCGTATCGCAGATCTAGTGGAGACTCAGACTAGGGCACTGGAGGCCCAGACTAGGGCGTTAGCTGATCAGGCACGAGAGATCCAGGAGCTGCGGGCGGCCCGCGAGGCAGTTCCACAGGTCCCCTTGGTGGCAGATCCACCGGTGGTGCCCGAGGTACCCCCTGTCCCAGTGGTGATTCCGGTGGTGGGAGTTCAGGATCCCCTGGAGAGGGAGGTGGAGCTAGAGGCTGCGGCACGAGTGCATCAGAGCGGCCTCACTGCCTTTCTGAAGCTCCACCCTCCCGAGTTCCATGGCCAGACGGCGGACCCCCTTGCCCCTGAGCGTTGGTTGATGGAGGTAGACAAGATCTTCTCGACCATGCACTGCACCGACCGCCAGCGTGTCTCACTGGCCACCTTCATGTTGAAGGGTAGCGCCGCCGACTGGTGGGCTACCCGATCGGTGGACATCCCCGAGGGAGTGGAGCGACTTCTATGGGCTGGGTTCCGGAGGTACTTTCTGGAGGAGTACTTCCCGTTTTTGACACGCCAGATCGTGATGCGAGAGTTCGAGCAGCTGACGCAGGGCTCCATGTCAGTCGCTGATTACTCCACACGTTTCACGAGGCTTTCCCGGTTCGCCCCCGCCTTGGTGATGGATGAGGAGACGCGATGCCGTCGTTTCGAGATGGGTCTCATTAGCACCATCCGGGTGCATGTCACCTCACAGGCGTTCACGAGGTACTCAGACTTGGTGTCTCGTGCGAAGACAGTCGAGCGAGACCTTGGGGTCCCTTTGGGGTTTCCAACCCCTTCTGCAGACCAGAGGCCCCCCAGGAGCCAGGACCAGGGACATCGCAAGAAGAAGCGGCCCCGCTTTGATCAGTCAGCGGCCGCCGCTACTCCAGTCGATGTGGTGCCAGCGCGAGGTCCAGCACCCATTGCGGCAGTACCAGTCCAGGCCAGGCGACCGGAGATGCGGCGTTGTTACCATTGTCAGCGCGTCGGGCATATTTTATATAATTGCCCTGATGCTGGCCGACCCCGTGTGCCGCACCAGCAGCAGCAGCCACAGCGTCAGCAGCAGCAGCCACAGGGTGGCCGAGTTGACCAGAGGAGGCAGCCAGTGCAGCCTGCGAGGCGTGCCCCTGCTCCTCAGCCGCAGTTTGTTCAGGGTCGAGTTGCAGCACTTTCAGCCGAGGAGGCGCAGGCTTCGGGTAGCGTGGTCCGAGGTATTGTTTTGATCTCCCAGCTCCCTGCATATGTGTTATTTGATTCCGGAGCCACGCACTCGTTCGTGTCTCCCGTTTTTGCGAGACGGATGGGCGTGGTGTCCGCCCCTCTTGATGTTATGCTGGAGATATCATTGCCCGTCGGAGACCGTATTCTCCTCCGTTCTGTTTACCGAGGGTGTACCGTGGCGATTGCGGAGCATGAGTTTCCAGTAGAGTTGGTAGAGCTCGCCATGACGGACTTCGATGCCATCCTGGGAATGGATTGGCTCTCAGCTAGTCACGCCAGCATCGACTGTTTTGCGAAGTCGGTGTCTTTCCACCTTCCGGGTCGGAGATCTTTCCAGTTCGTGGGCGATCGTGACATAGCCCCTTTGGGGTTCGTGTCATCCATCCAGGCGTGGAGACTCCTTCAGGGAGGATGTGAGGGCTTTCTGGCGTATATTGCTGAGGAGGATGCACCACTGCGGGCAGATATCAGTCAGACTCCGATCGTAGCGGAATATCCAGAGGTTTTCCCCGATGATCTTCCGGGATTACCGCCGGATCGCGCGATCGAGTTTGAGATTAATCTAATTCCGGGGACCGAGCCGATTTCGAGAGCTCCGTACCGGATGGCCCCAGCAGAGCTGAAGGTGCTCAAGGAGCAGTTGGAGGAGTTGCTCGAGAAGGGCTTCGCACGTCCGAGTGTTTCTCCGTGGGGAGCCCCTGTTTTCGGAAGAAGGACGGTTCGCTGCGTCTTTGTATTGATTACAGGCAGCTGAACAAGCGGACCGTGAAGAACAAGTACCCCTTGCCACGGATTGACGATCTGTTTGACCAGCTCCAGGGAGCGCGTGTCTTTTCTAAGATCGATCTCCGTTCGGGCTACTATCAGCTGAAGATCCGGGAGTCAGATATTCCGAAGACGGCCTTTCGTACCCGTTATGGGCACTACGAGTTCCGAGTACTGCCGTTTGGGTTGACGAATGCGCCGGCAGCCTTCATGGATCTGATGAACCGGGTGTTTCGGCCCTTCCTCGACTCCTTCGTAGTAGTCTTCATCGATGATATTCTGGTGTACTCGAGGAGTCTTGAGGAGCACGCTGACCATCTCCGCACTGTCTTGGAGACTTTGGCCCGACATCAGTTGTTCGCCAAGTTCAGTAAGTGCGAGTTTTGGTTGGAGCGTATGGCCTTTCTAGGCCACGTGATTTCCGGCGAGGGTATATCTGTGGACCCGGACAAGACGCTCGCCGTGTCGAATTGGCGTCGACCGTCGAACCCCACAGAGATTCGGAGCTTCCTGGGTTTGGCGGGTTATTATCGGAGGTTTGTCGAGGGTTTCTCGAAGATAGCTGTTCCTCTGACCCGCCTCACTCGGAAGGATGTCCGGTTCGAGTGGTCCCCATCTTGCGAGGAGAGCTTCCTGGAGTTGAAGCGAAGGCTCACCTCAGCGCCAGTTCTTACCATTCCGTCTGGGAGTGGTGGATTCGCAGTCTACTCCGATGCATCGCGGCTGGGTGTGGGTTGCGTCCTGATGCAGTACGGTAAGGTTGTGGCTTACGCGTCGCGTCAGTTGAAGCCCCATGAGCAGAATTACCCCACCCACGATTTAGAGTTAGCAGCGATCATCTTTGCGCTGAAGATGTGGAGGCACTACCTCTATGGCGAGGAGTTCGAGCTCTTCACTGATCACAAGAGCTTGACTTACTTGCAGTCCCAGCCGGAGCTCAACATGCGTCAGAGACGTTGGGTCGAGTTCCTGAAGGACTATGATTGTGACATCGCTTACCATCCGGGTAAGGCGAATGTCGTGGCCGATGCTCTCAGCAGGCAGCCCTTGGGCATGGCCGCCCACTTGGCTGTACGTCGTTGGAGGCTTCTGGAGGAGGCCGCTTGCTGGATCAGCGTTCGAGAGACACCTGCGGGTGGCTTTTTGGCCAGGCTAGTGGTGCAGCCCGTTCTTCTCGACGAGATCCGCACGGCTCAGGGGCAGGATCCTCACTTTCTAGTCCTCTCTGAAGGCGTCGCCCGGGGCGAGCGTCCGGACTACCAGATTCGCGAGGACGGAATCCTGCGGTTCAGAGGTCGAGTATGCATTCCTGACGACGCAGAGTTGAAGCAGAAGATCTTGGACGAGGCCCATCGTTCGAGGTACACAGTGCATCCTGGTGGCACGAAGATGTACAGGGGCCTTCGTCGTGGCTACTGGTGGCGCGGGATGAAGGCGGATATTGGCCGTTTCGTTGCCCGTTGCTTGGTATGCCAGCAGGTGAAGTCGGAACATCAGCGTCCTGTGGGGAAGCTGCAGTCCATTGAGATTCCTCAGTGGAAGTGGGAGCAGATCACCATGGACTTCGTTTCGGGCTTGCCGAGGTCACGTTCGGGTCGCGATGCCATCTGGGTAATCGTCGACCGACTGACTAAGTCCGCTCATTTCCTCCCCATTCGACTCACCGATTCTCTGGACACCCTGGCGCAGTTGTTTGTCTCCGAGATTGTTCGTCTCCATGGCACTCCCGTCAGCATCATTTCTGATAGAGACGCGAGATTTACTTCGAGGTTCTGGCGTAGCCTTCAGCACGCCCTTGGTACGAACCTCCACTTCAGTACAGCGTTTCATCCGCAGACGGACGGCCAGTCGGAGAGGACGATTCAGACCCTGGAGGACATGCTGCGAGCTTGCGTTCTCGACTTTGGGGGCAGTTGGGAGAGGCATCTTCCGTTGGTGGAGTTTGCCTACAACAACAGCTACCACTCGAGTATTCGGATGGCACCATATGAAGCGCTCTATGGCCGCAGCTGCAGGTCCCCCTTGTGTTGGGACGAGGTCGGAGAGCGCCAGTTGGAGGGACCAGAGATCATCCACCAGACCTCAGAGATGGTCAAGACGATTCGTGAGCGTATCCGAGTCGCTCAGAGCCGTCAGAAGAGCTACGCCGATCGTCGTCGCCGTGAGCTCGCCTTCGAGGTTGGTGACCATGTTTTCCTGAAGGTGTCCCCGATGAAGGGCATCTTCCGTTTCGGTGTGCGGGGCAAGCTGAGTCCGCGTTTCATTGGGCCGTTTCTCATCCTCGAGCGGATTGGAGAGGTGGCCTATCGCATAGCCCTGCCCCCACAGTTGGCTCAAGCCCATGACGTCTTCCATGTCTCGCAGCTGAGGCGTTACGTCCACGATCCTGCTCACGTTATTCCGTTCGAGCCGCTCGTCTTCGAGCCGGACTTGTCATTCGTGGAGCAGCCGATCGAGATCCTGGACCGACGCGAGAAGAGGCTCCGCACCAAGACCGTCCAGCTGGTTAAGGTGCGATGGCAGCACCGTTCTGGTGCCGAGGCCACTTGGGAGCGCGAGGACGCCATGCGTGGCGCATATCCGCATCTTTTCCCTTCCTAGATGTTTTTGTATTAATTTTGTGGACAAAATTTCCTAAGGGGGGAAGAATGTTATATATGTGTCACTTTTAGCCTTTTGGTCACCTTTGGGACATTTCTGGCAGTTTTTCAACTTTTTCTTTTTTCGATCGGAACCGCTAAAATTTTGGACTTTTAGCTATCTGCATGAGCTCGAGAACTCCGATTGAAAATCTAACTGCACATTATGTGTCCTGGTGCCATTTCGAACCACTCACGAAAATTTCATCGAATTCCGGTAACGTTTTAGAATTTGGCAGTTCGAATCGTATCCGGGTTTTGACCGAGTGGGAATGTCAAAGGGGGGACTTGACCAAGTCAAAGAAGACTTGGACCAAGTCAAATTTGACCATTGACTTGGTCAAATAGTTTTGTTTTTTTGTGTGGTTGGGTTGACTCAAAGTCAATCCCCACCAACCCAAATTGTTCTAAGTGTGTGAGTGTGTGTGTGTGTGTGTGTGTGTGGTCACTAGTGTGGGCGTCCCCTTCTTCCCCATCTCACTCTCCCTCTCACACACTCCATCACCCATTTCCCTCTTCTTATTGGCTTCCATTAGAGGTAGTAGAAGGAGAAGAAAAAGAAAACCCTAGAAGGGAAAAAGAAAGGTAAGGGTGTGATCTACCTTTGTATGGTTTTTGTTTTGTTTTCCCCTTTCTTTATCTCCCTCTTATGGCTTCCCCCACCCCTGTTTCAGCCATTTTTAGGGCTTGAGAGTGGCTGAGGTGGTGGTGGTCTTGGTGGTGGCGGTTGTGGTGGTTTGGTGCGCAAAGGGCACCCGAGCTTCCTCCCTTTTCCTTCCCCTCCTTGTTGGTAAGTCCTCCTCCTCCCTTAGCTTGTTTAGATGATTGATTAGGGTGTTTAAGTGGTTATGCATGCTTTGCATAGGTGGTAAGGGGTGCGGGTGGGCTGAGGAGGGGGTGGAAGGGGCTCGGGCACGCGCGCGTCTACGCGCGCAGACGGGCGCACTGGCAGGCATGCGCGCGGGGTGCTGCGCGGGGGCGCAGTGTGCGCGGGTACAGGCGGGCTGGACGCGCGGTGGCGCGGGCGCGCGCGAGCGTGCCCGGGCGCGCGGCAGCACGTTGGGCGCGGGCAGGGGCGCGGCAGTGCGCCATGGGCGCTGGGGCGCATGCGTGCGTGCGCATTCGTGCGTGCGCATGCGGGGGGCCATGGATGTGGCTGCCCGAGTTCGGGTGGGTGTCGGGGCACTCGGGCTCGCGTGCGTACGCGCGTGCTCGCATGCGTGCGAGTCCGTATGCATGCTTGTTCGAGTATTGGGTATTTCTAGTAAATTTCGTATGTATTTGTGTAGTTTACTCACCATATTGAATGCCCATGTCTTGCAGATCTTGGCGAACGGTCACGCAACGACCCGGGTTTCGGTGAGTGGGTCAATCCAACCCAGTTGGGAGGCGTTCGATGCACGTAGGCGTGCATTGCCCTTCCCTGGGGCACCATAATTGTATATTAACTTGTGATAAATGAAAAACTATGCAATGCATGATTAATATGATGTAACCATTCCACATTAGACCTTGTATGCTAGGGATATGCACTCATATATCATGTATAGAGGCCCATACATGCCTAGACACCATGTCCCTTGATTGGAAAGCCCCGATCTATGCATGTTTCCCATTTAGTTTAATTTAATTAAATCAAAATGAGATTATATTGTTATAAGCATGCATTAGAGAATATTATAACCTTGTTGTTATAATATATGTTTCCCGCATCTTAGTTATGCGGCCTGGAGGAATTCTTGAGAATTCGTGACATTAGTAGTGTTAGAAAGCGTTGTCGACGGATCAAAGAGGATCGTATCCGTATGGGTAGGCTGTTTTCTCCCTTTTGTTGGATCCGAGTAGGGACTCCCTGGCGTTGGAAAGCTGTCCTGACAGAGGGCTCCCATCTGTAGGTACCTCCAATGCGTCGGACAGTGCGGATCGTGGGAGTATACTAGGTAGAGGCTACGGAGTGTGGGAGAGGCTACCGGGTGGACCAAGGGAGGAGAGCAGTCTAATCTGAAAAGGCCCATGTCACCCCCTTAAAGGGTGAGGGTGAGGGTGGGGTGGGTCGGAAATGTTACAACCCAGTAGCTTGTGTAGTTACTCCCGTTTAGGGACTATAATTATTTAAAGGTTAATATGAGTTGTGTTGCATAGATTGTGCCATTCACTGAGCGTGTGGCTCACCCCTCGCATATTCTTTTCCTCCAGTTGTATCTGAGTCGGATCTGAAGGAGGAGCTCCCCGAGGCATCACAGCAGTAGCGGAGCAGCGTCACGTTTTGGGTTCTGCGAGTGAGAGGCCATCAGCATCCCCTTTTTTATTGTATGTATTGTTATCCGTGCTTGGGCACACACTTGTATTTGGATGTCATTGTTTATATTGGCTCTCACTGGACAGTTGATTATGTATTCGGGTCTGTAATATGTTTTTGAATTACAGACTCAGTCGTTTAAGCTTCCGCTATATGTATATATATTATGTCAGCTACATTACTGATTCTGTTGTCATTTTCGATGTTGTTTAGAGTATTTTGTTGATCTCTTGTATAGACTGCTGATATTATATATATTTGCCATGTATCAGGGACGGCCGCCCTGGGGCGTGACATAAGTGGTCTGCTATTCAGATTGCCAGCAATCCGATTTTTCACGAGATGACCAAACACATTGAGATCGATTGTCACTCCGTTCGTCAGCATTTTCTTGCAGAGACACTATCGCTTCTGCACATTTCCTCTGCCAAGCAACTTGTTGATTTCTTCACGAAATCACATCCAGTTCCTCAATTTCAGTTTCTCATTCGCAAACTCACATTGTATGATCCACCATGAATTTGAGGGGGATTGTTAAATTATATGTGATATGTTATTATATGTGTAGCGTATTACACGTGAAAATCATGTGTACATGTATATAAAGAGTTTAAACTCTAAGTGAAATACAAGGATTCTCATTATTTTATTATCTGATTCTAACAATCTTATATAAGGGAGTATTGTTGGTATTAAAAAAAACTAGGGTAAAAGAAAAAGGGAACAACTCTGCAGGGGTAAAAAAAAAATTTCAAAGTCAAGAGATAGAGAAAATGGAAGGGTCGATCTAGGCAATTCACCCTTTTTTTTTTGCGCGTCTATCCCCACCAAGCATTTCACTTAACCCACCATAAAAAAAATGATGTTTGACTGTTTCCACCAATTCAGGTCGATCAAACTTGATCATCATTTCAGGTTTTTGGTGACCAGACTTCGTTACCATTTCAGGTTTTGGGCGACCAAAATTGATCGCCATTGCAGGTTTTGGAAGACCGTAATTGGTCGAACAGAGTCCAGAACTATATTTACCTATTCTTTGTAAACAAATAAACTTTTGAATTTATTCATCATATTCTACATTTATTCTTTTATCCAAATAACAGCTAAAGAACTGAAAAAAATATAAGTAGGTATACTTTCAATTAATTTAAATTTTTATATAAACATATCTTATTAGACAAATATATATCATTTTTAAGCTTCGTTTGAATTCGTAGTTAAGCATATTCTTTGTTTGAAAACAAAAAAACATACTAGTTGATCCAAACACATTTTATATTTGGTTTTTAAAAATTTGTCCGTCACTTATATAAAAAAAAATAGTTCTTATATGTTATACATTTAAGAATAATTAAGAATAATAATTGATTCTTCCTACATTACAACTCAGATTTAGAGTGGCATGGAGGATCTTAGGAGAATACACGTCATAGGATTAGGTTTCCAAGAAAAAAAAATTATAAACTTTATCACAAATCCTGTTCGACCAAGTTCGGTGGCCCGGAACCTGAAATGGCGACCAAGTTAGGTCGCCCAAAATATGAAATGACGACTAAGTTCGATCGCACAAAACTTAATGTGTCAACCAAGTTTGGTCGAACTGGTCGTATCAGTGGGAACTGAAAAAACACCGTTTTTTTTTTTATTATTATTGGTGGGTTAAGAGAAATGCTTGGTGGGTATAGACGTGCCTTTTTTTTAACGGCGATGTTACACCCAGATCTATTTCCAACCCCAATTCTAGCCCTATACGTGTCAATAGATCTCTATCGACGCATATGCTCACGTTAACAAAGCATATATATTTCGTCCATGTAATTCGTTAGAGTATATACTTCATTTTTTATAAAAGCATGTACTTCATTAGATGAAGTATATTATTTTTAAAAAATTTAAAACACATACAAACTAGAATTGAAATTGAAAATGAAACTGAATGTAACATTATCTCTCTTAATTTCCCGTTTTCCATTTTCTTTTGAGATCCTCCCATCGCCGCATCTTCGTGAACTATTAATAAAAGACCATCCAAAACCGGCACCCCCAAAGTGTTCACATAAGCAAAACAGAACCCAGAAAAAAATAAAAAAATAAATGGAGAGCGAGATCCAGAACCTTATGAAGGTGACAATCTGGGTTGTCCTCTCCCTGACATACACCCACCACTTCACCCCCAAAACCACACCGGGCCTCCCCCGCCTCCTCCTCCTCCTCCCCGTCCTCCTCCTCTTCATCCTCCTCCCTCTCTCCTACTCCTCCCTCCACCTCCGCAGCATCTCCGCCTTCTTCCTCTCCTGGCTCGCCAACTTCAAACTCCTCCTCCTCTCCTTCAACTCCGGCCCCCTCTCCACCAACCTCTCCCTCCTCTCCTTCATCTCCTCCACCGCCCTCCCCATCAAGATCCACAAATCCCAAACCCCACCACCCCACAAACCCCCTCTCTTCCTCTCCATCAAAACCCTCCTCTTGATACTCATCATAACCCTCTACCGCTACAAAGACTCTCTCCCCAATTGGGTCCTCCTCTCCCTCTACAGCCTCCACGTCTACCTCGCGTTGGAGATCGTCCTCGCCTCCGCAGCGTGGGCCGCGCGCGTCCTGATTCGGGCCGATATCGAGCCGCAGACGGACGCGCCGTACCTCGCGTCGTCGCTGCACGAGTTCTGGGGGAGGCGGTGGAACCTGACGGTGACGCGGGTGCTTCGGCCCGCGATTTACGACCCTCTAAGGAGGTTGGGGTGGGGGGCGGCGGCGGCGCGTGGGGTTGCGTTTCTCGTGTCCGGGTTGATGCACGAGGTGATGTTCTGGTACTTGGGAGGGGAGACACCGACTTGGGTGGTGACGTGGTTCTTTGTGGTTCATGGGGTTTGTGTGGCTGTGGAGGGGGAGGTGGGGAGGGTTCTGGAAGGGTGGGGGGTGAGAGTGCATCGTGTGGTGAAGGTGGTGTTGACGGTTGGGTTCGTTTTGGTGAGCGCGGGTTGGTGGTTTTGGCCGCCGTTGTTGGGGACCGGGGTTGATGAGGCGGTGATTGAGGAGTATGGGAGGTTTGGGGAGTGGGTGATGGGGGGGATGGTTAGATTTTGTGGGATTTTCATGGAAGGGGTGGTTTTCTGTTTTGATGTACTTTCAGGAATGAATAGTGGTATTCAGTGAGTGGCTATTATCTTCGTTCTATACACGGAGTAGGGATGTCATAGGATTTGCGTTTAAATGTTGCTTGAAATTTTAAATCTACTCTTTCTCTCTGCTTGTTTTGATTGACTTCATATGCAATTAAATATATGAGATTCGCGCAGGTATTTGTCGTCACCCCCATTTTATTATTATTATGTTAAAAATATAAGATTTTTATATTTTATTTTAAAATATATAAATCAGAACTCCAAACTGCAGTACTGTGTCATTGATGATTAAAATATAAAGACACGGTTTCATCCACCTGCACTCCTCCAATCTACATGTATGTGCATCTTCAATTATTTTCTATCAATTTTTTTTTTATTTGATGGAGCGTGACACGTATATTTAATTAAAATTTTTTTTTCAACCATACTCTTTGAATGGCTATTATAATAATATTTTATTAATAATTTTTTTAAAATTCAAATTAAATATATTTAAAATGTAAAATCATAAAAAATTAGAAAAAAAATCAATGTAACTCTCTAGAAATTTATGAAAGTCAGAAAAAATCATTGTAAAATTAGTAATTATCTTCAGGTCCCTATCTTATTAGACAATATTTATTTTAGTCCCTATAACTAACCAGATATGTAGTTAACCTTAACCATGCATGGTAAATTACTGTTATACTCTTTTAAAATTTATTTTCTTTGTTGAAAAAAATTGATATAAGTCCCTAAAAACTTATGAAAATCGAAAAAAGTCATCTTAAAATTTAAAAATCGTCTTAAGTCCCTTAAATTTCTTAAAATCACAAAAAACCCTTGTGATTATCTAAAAATATATACTAATTTATTTAAATTTTATTAAACAAATTATAGTTTTATAATCAAGGTGTTATACTTTTTATTGCCAGTAATTTTGAGTTGAGAATGTGTTATAGAATTTTGATTTGTTTTTAAATTATTTTCTCTCATTTTTTAATGGAGTTGATGAAGCTATAATATTTTTTTATTCAATCTCTATAATGAGATTGAGGAAGTGAAAATGTTGAAAAATGACTCAATTTGTAAATCAAATGAGGTTCAATGGATTTTTTTTTTACAGTTGAGGATGACATTTCAGGAGATGAGGATGTTGAAAAATGACAGGGATATTTTTGTCTTACAAAAAAAGTAAATCTGATTTTATAAAGTATGTGGGTATTGAATCCAATTTTAGTAAGCTTCTAATGACTTATTTCAATATACTCTTGACCGGGAGACTAAATTCGTTAATCATATATTTTAGAGGGACTTTTTGTGATTTTAAAAAGATTTCAGGGAGTTAAGAAGATTTTTTCCTAAAAATTAACTTAATAATAATATTACAGAGAAAAAAGTGAAGATCTATATGCAAAAAAACAATTACAATAAATTAATAAAATTAATAATTGAAAAATAAAATGATAACAAATGAGAGATTCAGATCAAATGTAAAATTTAAAGAGAGAAAAAAAACCCCTTAATTTTGGAACAACAAAACTTGTAGATTGAGAATGTAAAAATATTTTTTTATTTTTTTATTTTTTGTGGGACCCACCATATGAGAGAAAATATTTTTTATTTTTTTAATGTGACCCCACATTTGGGAGCTCCCAAATGCCTCCCCTATCTGGTGAGCTTCCAAGCTCCTCCATCTAATTTGTTGAGTGATGTGGAGTCCGTTGGAGGTGTTTTTACTCTCCCACTCGTCTAATTAGTTGGAGTTTAATAAAGTGGCCCCCATATAAGTAAACCTCTCATATTTTGATAACCTAATTTATAAGTCCCCATACATAAACTCCAATTTTTAACAATTTGTACGCCCCTTAACATTAGTCGCCCCTCTCTCTCACACCCTTGATGTTCAAGCAAAGTCACAAAGTTTGGCGAATGTTACTGATAAGGATATTAATTATACATTTAAACCCCTTAATCTAATTTTATATATCCTTATTTTATGTATAATAATAACTAATATTAAGAATTCATGTATTATTACAGGTAATTGACTTAAATGATGATTATCAGTACAAGATATGCTACAAATCAGTTAAAGATATGAAGGAGAATTAAGAGTTTCTAGAAGATCCTTATGGAAAAAGATTTGGTTAAGATTGAATAAAAATCAATCCAATTAAATATATTCTTCAAACTCCCGTCCCACTGTTTAGATCATAACTTTTGCCTCAAGTATCATATTTATGTTCATGATATGGCGTTGGAAAGATAATTTCAAGATCTACAAATCACTATTTCATGAAGATTTCGTAATTCCATCTTATTACGGGTCAAAAAGCCATCTGAAGATTCTGCAGAAAATCAATGACGGGAATTAAATCTAAACTTCATATGAGGAAGGTTGAGGCCAATCTTAACTACATAATCTTAACCATCCAATATATTGTAAATAAATGGTTGAGATTCAAAAGAGCTAGAGTTTTCAAAGGAGAAGAAGAATTCATGAGTTTTGCTTTGTTTTTGTTTTTCTTTTCATCTCATATATTTTGATTCTTGTATTCTATTAGATCTGAATTTTAATATTAATTTTGTGTTTTTATTTTCAAGAATTTTTCAATAATATGATGTCTTTTATTTTTCTTTTCTTTCATTTGATCATGTCTTCTAGTAGTTAAATCTTCAACTAGGGTTGAAGATAAAACCATACAATGCTAGTCTAGGATTTTATATTTAGATCTAAATTCTCCATATTGGTTGCTTTATTGAGTATCAATCTCTCCTTTAATTCTCTTTTAAAACCTTTTATGTGAATTTCTTACTACCTTCTTCAAAAATCTCTTGTATTTGATTTGATAAAATATGATTTGATTGAGTCCTATGACATTTTATGCTCTTCTTAACATGTTGAATATTGAGTTGGTAGATTTTATAAAGGAAAGGGAGATAGATCATTCTATTGGGTTTTCATAAATCAAGGTTTTTAATCGTAGAATCATCTTCAAGGATCTCTTGTTTAAAAATTGATAGGGTATGCTTGGTTAACTATTTGATATTTTATTATCTTCCTAATATGTGAATATTGAGATGATTGTTTTGATTTCAAATCTAATTTTATGAAATAATTAATATGATTTTAAATATTTATTTTGCGATTTGTATTTGATTAACGTCAATATTGATTGAGTTATATGGTGGAGTTTCATATTTGAATATAATATCTAAATTTGTATTGCATGTTAGATTTTAAAACCCTAGTTATCTTTTCATATTAATATTCTCTTTAAAAAAATAAAAATAATAAAAAAAATAATAATAATAATAATAATAATAATTCATCAATCTTTCTTTCTAGTCCGATTAGTTAAATTGATTAATAATTTGACTTGAACAATTCTCTGTGGATTCGACCCGTATTTGCCAGATCTATACTTCTGTAACGATTCGTGCACTTGCGGTAATTAATAACAACTTAAAAAATTCAAATAAGTTTTTGGCGCTGTTGCCGGTGAATTGTTTCAAATTAAATTTGATATTGATTTATCTTTCAGATTAGTTTTTTTTTTCTCCTTGTTTTTGCTTATTTTTTTTTCTCTTTATGTTTTGTAGGATATCTAGAACCTACAAGAGCACAACAAGGAGTGGTGTAAGGCTTAGACCATTCTCTCTCTAAACGAGCATCGAAAAGTGTTCAAAGGCAACCCTAAGGTGAACCATTTCATCGCAGCTAAAAAGGTAGATTTAATTCTCCCCTCACTGTGTGTGAGTTGTGAGTATTTCATTCACCCATGAATCTTCTGCAAGTGGGTTACTTTTGGGGTTGATTGAGATTTTCGTGTGTGCATTTTTCAATTAGCATACATTAATTAATCCATTTAAGGGCTGTCCCACATAACATAAGGTGGGGATTTCATCACCCTTCCTTAGCCCACAAATCATCATCTTGAGCATTTGTCAAACCCATGAGCCTAATTAAATTAAAATGAATTATACTTGGCCCTAGGTTGTATAAGACTACTGCAATGACTATTTGCAGTGATTTTTCAAATCGTCGCAAATGTTGTTGTAGTGGTGAGAAACCGTTGCAACTAATCTATGACGACCACTTTTAAGCTGTGCTAAAACGCCGCAAATATTGTTTGCAACAGTTTTAGACAACTTTTTGCGACGGTTTTGGTCCGCCACCAATACGTTGTTTTCCTATAGGGCTAGGTTTGACAAGGGGATAAGGGGTAATTATGGGGATTAGTGAGTGAAAGAACATTTTATCCCCGTTTGATATAAAATATAATTGGGATAAACTGCGAACAACTGTCCCAATTTTGAAATAAAAATGGGATATTTTATTCCACCTAAATGCTAGGATAACATTTATCCGCACTTTTTGTCTCAATTTTGACAAATGTAAATATGAACATTGACGGATTTTTTATTCCCTAAAATTAGAAGATTTAATTGATCCTCAAAACCTTAACCCTTTGCCAAACTAACTCGTAGTGTTTAACACTTGAAGCATACTAGAGTTCAAACAAAGTCATAAAAAGGTTAACATTAAAATCTAAAAGTTCAATGAAGTATTGCAAAAAAAATAAAAAAAGACAAGTATACCTCAATTGTGCTTATGAGATGAAGGAGGAAGAATAAGATAATCATGAATATCCAAATCAAACTCACCATCTCATCATCATTCTCTTCTCCATCACTACTAGAATTAGAGTGATGATCTTCATCAAGTAAATGACCATCCTCAAGATTTGGAAATGCTATAATTTTGTCAAGATCATGGGTTCTGAATCATTCTTGAGTTGTTTTGTCGATATCTTCGTCTTGTGGTTGTTCATGTGTACATAAATCAAGTAACTAACTAATCATGTGGGCTCCTAGTGATTCCTCCTCTATGAGCCAGCACTAGATGTGGTCTAATTCCTTCGAGAAGGTAATGTACTACATGGTTAACTTAATAATTTTACCATCAAAGTTTGCAAGATTGGGACATTGTCATCACAAATATCCCACTAATTAAAAAATATAATGAAAAGTTATTATTGATGTGAAAGATCAATAAATGATAAAAAGGAGAGAAATTTTGCTGCATCATGAAGAGGGTACAACTTCAACTTTAAAGATACATCTTTTCTTTCATTGTTGTGCACCTTCTTGATTATATTTTCTATACTCATTCTAACTTCTTTATCCATCTTCACACATCGATCCAAAATTAAGTAAATGCATGTTAATATAAGTGCCGGTAGAGTAGATTATTATGCAATGACTTATCCCATTGGTCATCATGATTTACCAAAAGGCATGAACCTCAGGCTCTCACCTTTGAATACTTTACCATTTCCTTTTATTTATCCATGTCCTCGTGTATATATCAGAAGTAGAAACCATCACCATCTGTCATCCTCAACACCTAGAGTTTGACTTTTTCATTCTCCCAAATATAATTTCCATGAGTGATATCCATCTTGGCTTCTACAAGTTGCTGAATCCCCCCATTCTGGAGAAGCAATCATGAAATATAGTCCCTTTTATTCTTTGAACATTGAACACACACCTTTTTTTTTTTTAGCAAACCTCATGGCACATGACTTGATCTTTCGACTATTGGTGAATAGTTTCATCAAATCCAATAATACACAGTTTTTTTTGGTAAGTAATTGTTATATTTGTGTCACTTTTAACCTGCTGGTAACCGTTGGAGCGTCCTGGCAGTTTTTAAAATTTTTAGGGTTTTCGATCGGAACCGCTAATTTTTGGACTGTTAGCTATCGTCCTGAGCTAGAGGACTCCGATTGAAAATCTAACTGCATATTTGGTGTCCTGGTGCCATTTTAGACCTCTCACGAAAATTTCATCGAATTCCGGCATCGTTTCCAAAAATTTCGCAGTTCCGGGGCGTATCTGGGTTTTTAAGTCGCTCACTATATAAGTGGGATCTAAAATTTCCGAGGTACTATTCATCATCCCCGACCTTGGACTCTCTCTCTCCTCTCCTCCGTTTTTCTTCCGTTTGAGCCCCCTACACCCCTCAAAATCAAAAACCTAAAGCACGGGAAGTGTAGATCGGGTCCCGATCTACGCTCCGGTGTCTTCAAATCCCAATTCCGACGACTCTAGCCACTCCGTCCCCCTCTCTTTGTCCTCTGATTCGGGCCATTTCGAGGGCCGTGGTAGATCGGGGCGTAAGAGAGCCTTTGGGAAAGGTTTCGGCGCGCGGAGAGCACCTGGTCACCCCTTCCTCCCCCTCAGTAAGCTTCTTTTCCTCTTTTTTCTTGCTTAGATGATTGCTAGGGGGGGGGTTTCGTGTTTGGGGGTGGTCGGCGGCAGTGGGGGTTGTCGGAGGGTGGTTGGAGGTGGTCGGAGGTGGTCGGAGGTCGTGGGAGGGGCGGTGGTGGCGCTCGAGCAGTGGTTGGGCTGTCCCGAGCAGCAGGCAGCAGCGGCAGCGGCCCAGGCAGCGCGCGGGCTGGGCGCGTGCGGGGATGCGCGCGTGCGCGCGCGGGCGTGCGTGCGCGCGGCGTGCGCGCGGGCGTGCGCGGGTCTGGAGCGAGGTGCTGGTCGTGCTGGGCGCGCGGGACGGGCTGGCAGTGCTGGCAGCGAGCGCAGGGGGCCGGCTGGGCGTGCGCGCGTGCGTGCGCGCGAGCGTGCGCGCGCGGGCGTGCGCTCGGAGGTGCGTGCGAGGTGCGCGCGAGGTGCGGCAAGGTGGCGGAGGTGCGTGCGAGGTGCGCGCGAGGTGCGGCAAGGTGGCGGAGGTGCGTGCGAGGTGCGCGCGAGGTGCGGCAAGGTGGCGGAGGTGCGTGCGAGGTGCGCGCGAGGTGCGGCAAGGTGGCGGAGGTGCGCGCGGGGTGCGCGCGGGGCGAGGCGCTGCGCGCGGGGGCGTGCGGGGTGCCCCGGGAAGCTCGGCGGTGTGTCTCGGCGGCGGGCAGGGGCCCGGCGGCGTGCGGGGTGCGCGGGCTGAAGCGCGGCGGTGCACCCGGGCGGTCGGGTGGCCGTGCGGGTGGTTGCCGGAGTGCTCGGGCTAACGTGCGTGCGGGTCGCGTGCACGTTTGCCCGAGTGTTAGGTGTTTGTTGTGGGTTTTGGGTATTTATTTGAGTATTTAATGATATTTGTGGATTTATACTTACCAAGTAATACCCTGTCTTGCAGATCTCGACGGGCGGTCGCGCGACGACCCAGATACTGGTGAGTGGGACAATCCAACCCAGTAGAGAGACGTTGTACGCACTTGGGGCGTATACCGACCTCTCCTGGGGCGTCATGGATAAATATTACCTGCAATAATATGTAATCCATGCTTGTGTGAATTATGTGTAGAATGCATGCTGCCCTAGTCCTTGCATGTTAGGGACTTGCACCCTTAGGATATGCATATGAGCCATGTAGCATGTCCCCTGGTTTTCATGCTAGGAAACCCCGGCCTATGCATGCGTCCTACTAGTTTATTTATTAAATTAAATGCTGGTATCTGTTAGATCGCATGCCTTAGGATAATATTATAGGGAGGAGCCTTGCGAGGTCAACGCTGAGACCCGTGTTAGGGTACTCCGTGTTCCTTGTTTGGTTGTCGGGATGTCCTGTATCGGGACCTCGGGCTGCCCTCCCAAGGTTCTAGTCCCAATAATATTATATATAATGTTGTATGATTGGTATAATTATTAGCATAGTTAGTGGATATTATAGGGGAGGGGCCTTGCAAGGACAGCGGTGAGACCCGGGTTAGGGTACTCCGTGTTCCTTGTTTGGTTGTCGGGGTATCCTATAACGGGAACTCACGCCGCCCTTCCGAGTTTCTTTCCCCAATGATATTCTAGCCTTGCTGATTTTTGTACATGTTCCCGCATCTTGATGATGCACCTGGTTGAATTCAGAGGAATTCATGACATTTGAGTTGTGATGATATGTAGTCGGCGGATCCGAATGGATCATATGCGTATGGATAGGCTGTTCTGTTCCCTGCGTTGGATCCGGTAGAGGCTACCCCCAGCGTTAGAAAGGTCGTCCATCGGAGGACCCACATTAGTAGGCACCTCCTGATTTGGTTTCGGACTGTGCTGAAGTTGTGGGTGGAGACCAAGCGGCCTACGGAGTGGAGGGAGAGACTATCGGTGGACCAAGGGTGACCAACAGCCTAGTCAGTCCCAAAATCCTATGTCACCCATTGATGGGTGAGGGTGAGGGTGAGGGTGTAGTGGGTTGGCGATGAGCGACCTACTGAATTTGTGAATAGATGATTATCAGTCCCAATAGCCTATGTCACCCAGGGATGGGTGAGGGTGAGGGTGTGGTGGTTCGGCGAAGTACGAACCACTGGATTATGTTGTTATGTATTGATGGCTGGATAAAATAATGGAATATTGGTAAATATTGTCTGTGATGCGTGGGTTGTGCTGTTCACTGAGCGTGTGACTCACCCCTCGCACATGTTTTTCCCCAGTGGTCACTGAGCCTGAGCTAGAGCCGGAGCAGCAGTTGGAGCTTTCCGAGGGATTTCTTCAGTAGCGGAGCAGCGCCACGTTCCGCGAGTGCCAGAGGTTATCAGCATCCCTTCTTGACTGTATGTATTTGATTTCCGTGCTTGGCACGTGTTTGTATATGTTCAGTTGTATTTGTGTATATTGGCTCTCACAGGACAGATGATTGAGTATCGAGTCTGTAAAATGTTTATTCACAGATTCAGTCTTTTGCTTCCGCATTTGGTGTATATATCATGTCAGCCCCTTTTGTTGCATGTGTGTCATTCTAGTTGTCTGTGTATGATATATATTATTGACCTCCTGTGTAGATTCTGATATTATATATACACTTGCCGCGTCCCTGGGTTGGCCGCCCTGGGGCGTGACAGTAATAATGTGAGTATATTCAAATGTAAATAAGAATATATGTTAATTTATTTTTCTACAAAGTTGAAGACATTTTCTGTACATTTGCCACTCACTCCTATCCATGACTCTGTTCCAACACATGAATGTGTATGACATTCATGTGAACGTGTGTTTAACACCATTTTCCTGAGATTTCATATACCTTGTGGAAATTTTCAGTGACCGGTTAGCAACTTAGCATCCATGCTGGGTTGGGCCTATTATTTTTTCACGAAAAGACAATTACCCACTTTTAACACTTCTACTATCATCCAATGAAACACCACGAAACGAAACATTTCTAAACATTTTGCACTCACTCCCGTCAATGATTGTTCCAACAACATTTGTATAAGTTTTGATACCCTCTCAAAAAAGTATATAATCTTCTTATTGTACACATGCTTATGGATTGGATTTTATGTCATCTGTCTTCTCAAATGAGCATTTGGAGCAACAAGAGTAAACCTAAACGGTTTATGAATCTATACTATCAACTATTGATGAATTTCTTAAAGTAATGTGTTAAGGATCTTATCCATAAGAACCAAATTGCCACATAATTTCGGGTGGTGTGGGTTGGGTTTTTCTTTATCTTTCATCTATCCCTTTGGGTGTAAACCCTAAATTTTAGTTTTTTGCTTATATAAGTGCAGAATTGGATGATGTATTTCTCTAATTCTTTAGAAGAAGAGTTTTTGGTAGGAAGATCAGATATTCCTGTCATTCTCATTTGGAATAGTTAGAAATAGTGGCAGGCCGGTGCAGCAAGGATGCACGGCAATATGAATGGTTTTATAATTTAAATTTTAGTGAGAAACTAAGATATGAGTCTGACATGATTTTATATTGATTGGTGATGCGTATTATATGACAGCTGACCATTATTAAACCCTGTTTTCGGATACACTCACATGTGCTCAAATTTTCTTTCAAACATTTCAATTTTTTGCTGGTTTGTACTTGGGTAATCCTGTAACGCCCCCGGATCCACGACTCCATTTTGAAGCTTGAAATCTGGTTGCGTTAACTAAATTCATCGAATCTCAGAGTTCTATATATATATATATATATATATATATATATATATTTTCATCCAGAGAACATAAGAATACATCACCATAATTATACATATATTGTCAATGCCAAAATCCAACACAAATTCAATATACATCGAAAACAACTTAATTTATATATCCACACTATCATACATATGGGTCCTCTACATGCCAAAGAAATGACCAACACCTTTTACACAAGTCTAGTGCTCCGGAAATAAAATACGAGCTTCAAACTCCAACGCCTTAACGAGATCGACAACCACCAACAGCTAATCTGAAAGGTTGGGAAGAGAGAGGGATGAGCTACCACACGCTCAGTGAATGGACACAAGTGTCCCAATAATATATTATACTTCAAAATAATCAGTTAAAAAGTGTCTATGGAACAATTGTTGTAATATAAAGCAAAACTTATAATAAAGAAGCCATTTAAAACATTCAAGGATATAATAACATTTCTCTTTCGAATAAATGTGATGTCATAAAAATCTTCTCATGATTTCAAACTACATGATGTATATGAATGCAACGGACACGCATGCCCGCTTTCCACGACACCTAGCCGCAGAGATTTCACTTTGGAAATCGAGCCACGTAGACATAGCCACCTAGACTTGGGTCAAATTTAGACCGCAGCCACCTAGACTGAGCCACCTAGACGATTTGATGCATGCACAATCAAAACTACTTCTTTCAAGTATACAGCATGCGACAATTTTCATAAATCCCATAATTTTCAATGCATACAATATATCCAAAATATCAACATATATGATGATAACATGCTCATATGGTTCATACAAGATAGATTTCATAATCATAAAATAACATGATGCTTTTCAAATAATATAGAGACATCCACTCACCTCCAGTCCACGCAATACAAACCGATACATGTGCATGAACGCTACACACTCGCACGTGGATAACCTAGCATAACAATTATTCAATCAATAAATAAGAAAATCATTCAATCATGACAAACAACTGACAACAGCGCTCGGCCCAATAATCCCAAGAGCCCGTACCAAATAGACCTATAATCCGCAACTAACCTTAAAGGCCTAACAAAAATCCCAACTCTGAATAAAAATTAAAATGTTCATATCTCACAATGATCTGATAATCAATATCCATTTATTTCGTAAGGCCCACATAATCGATCAATCATCGAATAAAATATTTAGACAAATAATCCAATACAACTCCAATGATCCATTACGGCTCCACTATAACTCCAATGATCCAAATAACTCAATCCAATCAATTTACATCCAAATAACAATAATATTCAATTAATATTCATTGATCCCACTAAACCAAATTAATTGATTTAAGATCCAATTTGAGTCACCAAGATCAATAAAATCATCAAAACCCACAAATCAAATTATACTCATTAAACATCCATTTTTGATCCTTTTAAATCTCTAAAATTCATCAAACTTCGTCATGAAGCTAAATATTTGAATTCTAAGAAACTGCACAGAAATCTTGGAAAAATCATAACTTTCTACCTGTAACTCCAAATCAGCCGATTCAAGATTCGTTGGAAAGATCTTTTCGAAACCTATTTCTGTTTGTGAAATACAATTTTCCCAGAAACGACTCTATCATAGTCAAAAACACGATTTAATGATCAGGTATTCAACCCACCCGAAAATAACCATTAAATCCCAAAACCAATAAATCTAGTTTGATATTAAGAAATCCTTCAAGATCCATTGAAATCTAATAAAAACATCATCTATTTAAAATCAATCAAACCCTAACCCTAATCCATCAACATTCTTTTCCAAATAATAGATTGACACAATCATCTCCTAACCAAACTAAATTGAAACACTAAACAATAAAAATCAATAGAGAAAGATTTATCACCTTGTAGTGCTCGACGGGTAAAAGTTAGGTCATCACCACAAATTACAAAACGACCCCTCAAGTATTACAGGTTTACAACTAGGTCCTTATCCGATTTACAGAAAGATCCCTATCCGATTTACAAACAGATCCCTGAAGCCTATTAAAAGGTATTCTGGATTTGCAACTAGATTCCTGGGCCCAATAACTTAACACAAAATCCTAAAAATCTAATTTTCTAAACTCCGAATTTCACCAAATTTCAATCAAAATATCTTGAGACTATAAAGATCTCCAGAAAAATATAAAATAAATATTTCAACATCAATTTATAATTATTATAATTATAAATAAAATTGGAACCATTTGAGCCCACCGTCAAATCTGAAAAATGAAATAATTAAATTTCAATTTAAATTGTCATTATATATTTAAAATAAATATATAAGGCTAAAAATACAGAGACGTTACAAATCCTGCCAATAATTTTGAAAAGAGATGCTTTTGTTGCTTGTTGGGTTTTAACAAACATTGATGGAAGAGTTATGTGTTGCTCTTTCATTCTTTTTTTATATATATATGTTGTTGTTAATGAGTGTAAGCTTGTTTTTGCTGAATGGTATATTATTTTGGTACTGTACTTTTATTGCATGTTGAAGACCTAATGTATGAGTCCATTTTGCTAAAGATCCTGATAACATAAACTTGGTGTATTGTGAATGACCATTAGTTGAATGAGGAAGCAAGTGATAAAAGTCTTGGAAGTGGAAATGAAGTACAACGAGATACGAAGGCCTGTCTACAGTGCAGTTCATGAGTCATCCAATTGATTTCGTGAATGCTACACTGCAGTTCATGAGTCATCCTGCGCTAAAAGATACAAAGGTTTGTTGTTCTTGCTGAACATGTTTACATTTTTTCATCGTCATATAGTCATGTACAAATTTATAATTATTCACAAAATTATAAATTTGAGAATTTATTTGGAAATGAGTTTCTGCCTCGATCATTGCTCAAAGTTGACTGTTTGATGTTCTTAAACTTCCTTTTGTTGGTTTTGGATAACTGTCGTCATGAAAATTCTGATGGGTTTCTGCTTCTATGTTTAGATTTTCAAGCACTTGGACTCCGAGCAGGTTGAACATTTTAAGGATATGTCAATTGTCAAGTCAGGGTACTCTCTTTATAGTATATAGTTTATATTCAGATTTTTCAGAACTCTCTCTTTCACAATCTTGAAATTTTTTCGTAATGGGAATGATCTTGATTTCAGAATTTTAAACCCAACCCCTATTTCGAAGATACAAAGCTCAGGCCAGAAGACATTTAATTCTTTGATGAAGGAACAAATACATGCTATCAAGTTCCAACTACCAATAGCTATTATTATTTTTGTGCTTCAAATTGCGAATAATCATGGTCCAATATCCTTTGTCTCCCCTTATGTCTTTTTTGTATAATTGTTGTGACATGAACAAATTATCTTAGCTGCTTTTAAAAAATTCAAACTTGGTCTGTCATAAATCAAGATAAACATTGTAAATGTACATGTCATTAATTTTCTTAGGTGTTTTGCATTTATAGTACTTGGATTACTATTCCTTGGTATAGAAAAAAGTTAACATATTAGTTGATTATTATTGCAAAATTGGTGATTCTCGGCTTCATGAAAAATTACATGGCAGAAATTTGTATTATGGAGAAAGCTGCAAACACTATGTTGCCCTATAGACTTTAGAGACAACAGTAGAGGAAGATGAGCTTTAGAATAACCCTAACATATGGAATAACCTTTGGCAGGGCTCGCCTTAAAAGTTCCATGTGGATACAAACAATGAACATTGTTGAAGGTGAGTTCTACATAGGGCTCAAGCAAAAGCGTGAACGGAAAGGTAACCATGATGACTGATCATACTCTAATAATGGTGACTATTGATGTAACTTGGACAAATCATTATTTTTGGAATATGTATTTTATCATAAAAATCTTGATAGCACAAATTATTGATGCTCGGTAGAAAGTACTGGGCATTATTTCCACCCCTGTACTTTTCCAACCCGCTCTCTTATCTGACCGCTCCTTCAATCTTTAAAAAACTATGAACCCACCCCACAGTAAAAAGATGACACGATATCTTTCAAACCCCATCCTTTTAGAATCCCCTCTTTCTTCTTCCTCTCCCCAGTTCAAGCTTC
>JAUJYN010000032.1:1202990-1652990 GCA_030737835.1 Acorus gramineus | reverse complement strand
ACGATGATTTAACAGAGTATTAGCCTTTTCTTGTATCTTATCAGCTTTTTTATTTCTTTTTTTATGCATTCTACTTTCTTCTTGTTGTTTTCCTTGGGGCGGGTTAAATAGATCTCTGATTTAGTTTTTTTAAAAATCGCTAAATTTAATAATATTATATTTTATTAATTATTTATATATTAAAATTTCAAAAACAAATAAATGATATTAATGTAATCAATTCTATATTCATTATTATAATATTAATATCATCTTAATTAAGTTAATAATTTAAATAAATAAAAAAATTGGAGGTAGAAATAGAGGGGGGTACATTTCTCCAAAATGGAAATGAAGCCATGGTTGGAGATGCTCTTATCCGTGAAGCAATGATGACTATAATATCTAATGTTTTACAGAATTCTGGTATTCTTTTGCCATGTTATTTGAATTCAGTATCATGTGAGACAAATTTATCTACAAAATTTCATCTACAATCATTAGATGTTTTTATTAGAATTGTTGTCTACGGAATATTTTCTTTTGTTTTAGAAAATTATGAAAGGGAGTTTTGCATTTTCTACATCTTATTTCATTTGAACTTTACTTGTCAAATATCAAGCTATTGGCCTGCGTATATCTTTTTTTTTTTTTTTTGAAGAATGGTGTTCTCCAATACTTGATCCCTTTGACCCCTTTCACAGAGAGGGAGGTGCTTGTCGACTTAACTAAAGCTCGATTTGCGATGTGTGAATATCTTGTAGAGAGTTTAAAGTATATTTATGGGAGGTGAAATCTGATCTTCCTCCTCCTGGCCAGATCTTGATATAGTCCGGGCTTCGATTATGGATCCGAGAAGAAGCACTTGAAGTCCCCCATTGCAGTGATGGACGTCCCGTCAACAAGTCTCCAAACTCCGTCTCCTACTCTGGTCACCTACAACTCTCACTAGTGTGGTGCCAGCTAATGCCAATCCGACGCTCAAGTCAGTGCTCACAGTTTTCAGTGAAATTCTACTTGAGTCTTAGAGAGTTCTCAAAAAGAGAAGTGTGTGTACCCGTAAGGGAAGATGATGTCCTCCCTTTTATACTCGGAGAAGGCGTGCAGATCTCACCCTTGGGGAGTGATGTTATCATGAGTTGGATGGAATCTTCCATGTAGCCTCAGGATCGGTTGCCACGTGTGATCTTGTGGTATAACTGATCATTGACAGTTGTCTGCCACCACCGTGTCAGAAAATATTCCCTGTGCTTTCTATTATCTTCTCGACGTGGACGTGTAAGTGCCTCCCTCGCATCAAGCCAGACCCTGTGGTCTTAGCAAACAAGGCTTTGATGGCTGGTTATCCTAGTCCGGTTGGGCATAAGCCAAGTCTGTCTTGACCAGGTCGGGCAATCACCATGTCTTCTAGTAATTCTAATCAGGTCGGATGCCCGACCAATTTTCCACGGAGCCGTCCTAACGAGTAATGCTGGGCCAGCTGTAGAACGGGGTGGACCGGATAGCAGCCTCTTCTTCATGGGCCTTTTAATCAGATAGCTTCATTAGTTGGAGTGAACATGTGAATAGACCCATCTCGTGTCTTATTCTCGTCCTGTTTTAATTTATCCATATCCCTTTATTCCTAATTCAGCCTCATCCAGATTTGGCTTTCTACTATATTAATTCGATTTCTATAAGATGAAAAACTGCCACGCATCACCAAGCACATTATACATCATATATGGAATGGTAAGTATACTCTTCTTTTTATTTTGTTAGAGTATGTGCAGATTGCCATTAAGTATCCTTGCTCTCTCTGTACCACATGCTTTGAAAGTTGTGCAAGTACAGCTGGTGAATGTGGGCTGCTTAAGTGCTGCTGGAGAAGCAGGGTTGCCATTATTGTTTACCATGGGATTCACCATTATTGGCACCATTATTGGCATCTTTTACAGTGTACTCTGAATGTCTCATATTTTATTTATGATATCCAAGGTATATACTTCCCAAGGTTGATGTCCTTCAAGGTTGATGTCCTTTAATTGGCTATGGTTATCGAATATGATATCCATGTTCCTAGGGGTGGTAAACGAGCCGAACGAGCCGAGCTTTGACCTGCTCAGGCTCGGCTCGTTTAGTATCAGGCTCGGCTCGGGCTCGGCTCGGTTCGGGAACGAGCTTCATTTTGTGTTCAAGCTCGGCTCGTTGGGCTCGTGAAAAGCTCGGTTAAAGCTCGGCTCGGCTCGTTTGTTAAACAAGTCAAGCTGAAGCTCGAATCAAGGCTCGGCTCGGGCTCGTTTAGCTAAAAAAAATCTTGTTTAGCATTTAAGAAGTCACATTTCATAAATCACAACACCTTATACATGTGAAAGTAACATAAGTTCGGGCTCGGGCTCGGCTCGAGCTCGGCTCGTTAACCTTTTTTCAGTTAAGTAAACGAGCTCGTCTAGGCTCGGGCTCGGCTCGGGCTCGGCTCGTTTACAAACCGAGCTTTAAAAATTGTTCAAGCTCGGCTCGTTTGTCTAATCGAACGAGCCTGAGCGAGCTTTAACCGAGCCGAGCCCGAGCCGAGCCCGAGCTGCTCGGCTCGTTTACCAGCCCTACATGTTCCGTCATGCCTAAGAACATCTCTAATCTTATATCTAAACTTTTATTTAAATTTAAATTTAAGTAAAAGTCATCTAAAATCCTCTTTAACTATTTATCCAGAACCATACTAAATCAAGTTTTTATTCAAATCTTTACTCAAATCAAGAGAAACTCAAATCTTTACCCAAATTTTTAACATTTTTTTTTTCCTTTATCTCCACATTTTCTTCTAATGTGACTTTTTTTTTTTCTTTAACTCCACATTTAGTTGAATTATATTAGATGTCTTCCCCCCCCCCCCCAAATTTTCATCATCTTTTGAAACCGAAAAAAAAAAAAAGTGGTCTTCTTTAAGTCTTCATCTTTGTTTTTAATTTATTATTTTTACTCTAATAAAAAAATATTATTTTTACTTTTTTGTTCAAAAATTGGATGATAATAATTTTTAAATTTAAATATCTTGAAGGGAAAAAAAATTGTGTAGTAAAAATGTTTGAGGAAAGGACTTTGAAAATGTTTATAGGCAATAATTAAAAAAAGATATGAATTTTGTAAAAGATTTGAGTAAAACACAAAGTGATAGTTAGAGACACATCATATCAAATAAAGTTTTTACTTAAATTTTAAGTGAAATTTGAGTATAGATTTGAGTAAGAGATGTAAATGACCTAATAAGTAGATTAATGCAAACGGTCTAGCATCAAACAAATATCTTATCAGGTAGTTTATACAAATTCATTTATGATACATATATAATTTAATTATGCTTTATATAATTCATGCTTGATATTATGCTTAAGTAGATTCATTTATGTTTCTTTAATGAGCCATTGTGATGCTTTGATGCCTTCAAAGAGCACAATGTGTAAAATATGGTGTATATATATATATATATATATATATATATATATATATATATATATATATATATATATATATATATATATATCAATCAATAATTACCATTGTCGTAGTTTTATAACGCCTCATTTATGTTTTCTTTAAGCCCGTGTTTGAAACGGGAATAAAATTTATTTTTTTGTATACATTTCTTTCAGTATAAGTGAGGATAAAGTGATTTTATATTTGGTTGTGTTTTGAATTATTTTGGTTGATAAACGTAAAAATAAAATGTTTTGTTGTTTGGGTAAATGTGAATAAAGTATGGATAAGGATTTATAAAAGGTGAAAAAATAATAATAGTTGATTTGACAGGTGATTTATAAGAGGTGATGACAATTGATTTGACAGTGGGTCCACATATTCTTTGAGTGGAATAACCTATGATAACTTTAATTCCAATAACCAGGGGTTGATTAGAATCCATATATCACTTTATACCAGTTTAATCTGACATACTTTATCCCTAATTATTCTATATTTTCAAACACCTTTTATCCCTTATTCTCCTTTATCTGAGATTATTCAGAGGCTTATTCTTGTTCCAGATGGAGGCTAAATGCATGAAAGTTTGCCGTAATGTTATTTTCACTATTCTCCACTTCCGTGTGTGTGTTTGTGTAGATATGAAGTTACCTGATTGAGAAATTGAGAAAAATGATCTGCTTCATTATACGTCTTTGTTAATGTCACAGAAAATATGGGTCTTAAATAAATATCTCGCAATAGTCCTCTGTGAATTGACGTGGCAGAGAACCTGTTATGGGTGGCAGTATAATCAGGTAGTAGAATTCATTGATTTTAGAAGTCTTGCTCTGTTATTTTCCAAGAACAGAAAAGTAGAAACCAATATATTTTTTTGACGGTAGTGGAAGGCGATCACCTTTTAATTAAAGAAATGCAAAAGCTCATGTTAAAATTACATAAACGTAATACGTAAAAAAAAACAAAACAAAATCCCAAAGTAGGGAGGTATCAAAACCCGACCCCCATAAAATAGAAGAGACACATCTACCAGGAGACGGTCGAGGTTCCTATCCAACAAAGCCCCGAGACAATAATATCTATGTATTAGTCAATAATACCATGATTACTCAATCATATCTATGTATGAGTTTTTTTTTTGAGGGATGTGAATGCATCAAGTTTCTTTTCATAATTAATCATAGACTTCCCATCTTTGGTGGAAATCAAGTAGATACATAAGTTTTTATCACAAGAAAAAAAAGGTGTTGAGATTATCTGTAGTTTTGTGGTAGAATCAGAGGGTCTCTATGACAGCCAATAAATAGCTCAGATAGAGAATTTCTATGCAATTTATAAAGTAAAAATAAATTCGAACAACTCTTCTCGGTAAAAGTTAAAAAAAAATTAAAAAAAAATTACATTGCTTATGTGGCAGTCTTTAGTTGACTGCCGGATTTCTATGTGATTTTATCACATAGGATATGAGTCTGTTTGAAAACACAGATTGAAAAATAGCTTTTAGAATAAAGCTGCTTTTTAAGATGATTTTAGACTTTAACTTTTTTAGGATGTTTTTTTTTTAATTCAAGAATCAATATTTGAAAGAAGTTTAATGTTTGGAAGAAAAAGTTGCTTTTCAATTCAAAAAATCGATTCCGACCAAAAAGCGTTGTTTTTTAGCTTTTTAAAACACAGATTTCGAGAGAAAAATTAAAAGGAATCCAGCTTCTGATTCTGCAAAAAGCTGTCCCGTTTGGCTGCACGATTTTAGCTTTTCAACTTTTTAAAAAGCAAAAACTTGTCTAATCGCGTAACCAAACGGGGTTAGAAAAATGATATGGATGCGTAAATATCCATATATTAGTATCATGTTTTGTTCTAACAAAGTAAGTTCTCCCTAAGAAAATTTTAACATACAGAACTATTCTTTTTTTTCTTTTTTACTAAAAATGGTCTTATTAGTGTACACATGACCCTTGTATCGTAAGTGAGTTTTCTTTGTGTAGACAATTTAAGGCTGTCAATTATCCAAAAAAATATATGTATCAGACTATGTATCTAAAAAAAATAGCCTTATCTGAAAATTTTCAGATCGGATACGGATATGCCAATATCCGATCTAAAAAATATCCGTATCCAAAGATATTATAATATTATTATTTATTTAATTATGTATTTATAATTTTAAAATTAGTATGAGTTTTTTTTTTATTTTAAGGTACGTAATGTCTTATGCATATACTTATATTTTAAGTTTTATACTAAATAATTATTATATTTTTTACATATTTCAAATATTAGATATGTGATTTTTATTTTCAATATTAAATCTTTAAATATTTTAATCATTTCATATTTAATTTAAATTTTTGAATATTTCAATTATTCTTATTCGGATTTTGGGATCAAATACATATATTTACTTATCCGTTGGATATTTTTTTTTTAAATATCTAATTCGAATATGGATACAGACCTATCTGATCCGTCCGATTGACAAGAAAGATACATTGCGTTCAACTTTAACTCTTTAAGGCTCAAGGCATAGATCATCTGTATATTGATCACGTTAGATATACATAAAATATATTTGATGCATGTATGTTTTTGGTTATGCATAAACAATACTAAAAGAATTTTATGTATGCTTTTGCATATGCAAAACTCATAAGACACATTCTGCAATAATTTTTTAAATGAAATTTTACCTTACATAAAAAAGTAAAAAAAAAACACTTCAACAAATTATACACAATTTTTTGTTTGTATTTTGTTCACATGCCATAGTTATATAATATATATCTAGATATATAAATCAATAACATCACATAATGTTCATAAGTACATTATATTTCAATAAACATCTGCAAGTCCCATTAAATGTATCAACCAAACATACATGTCCGTATACCATCAACATATTTCATGAGGATTGACTACATACCTCATAGAACTACAGAATTTTTTTATCTAATTAAACGTTTCATCGACATCTTGAGTGACTCATGCTAACCTGAAAATTTTTCAATGATTAACAAATATCTCAATATAATTAGTATTTAATACAAAAAATTCTAAGGCTGAAAATATTCGGACCTTAACCATACAAATGTAGATGAATAATCAAATCAGAATAAAAATTTATATATGACCCTGACATAGTGACATCTAAACCCTACTCATTGGAAAGTAGATTAGATGAAAAACTCACAAAAGAAATTAGAAAAAATGAATCATGCATCACCTAAACACTAATCATACAAATGTACATGAAACTCAACAAAACAAATCACAAAAAAATAATTTAAGAAAAAAACTAATTTAGGGGAAAAATAAATACAAACCCTAAATGCATAGAGGTCGTCTCCGGCGGGTCGGATCTAGGGTCTTGGCATGAAAAAGTGGAATGATCTGGTGATAGTGAGATGGGGTAACCAACAAAAAATAACCCTCATAAAAAAATAAAAAAAAAAAAAAAAAAAAAGAAGAGAAATTCTAAAATCATTGCCCAAAATTTAAAAAATATAAAAAAAAGCCTCACACACCCAAACAGATAAACATGGATATTCTGACCTCAGTACATGTGAGGGGTAACCAACAAAAAAAAAAAGTCTCATACACCAACAAAATAAGAAAGAAAAAAAAAAGAATCATTCAACGATGGACTGTTTTTCCTTCCTCTCCATCTCTACCACCTTCGCTGCTTCATCACACTGATGGGAAGATTTATTCTTGGTCTCACACAAACCATCTTTTCTAATGTTCTTGTCATCCTTGATAAAAATTACCTTCTTTTTCTTCCCCCATTTCAATGGGAAATCAACGTCCAGGGTTCTATAGTTCCTCTCCACCTTTGATTTCTTCGTCATCTATGAATAATAAGAATATATTTTAAACACAAAAAATATAAGAATATAAAATCAAACAATAATAAGAGATTTATAACCTTTAATAAAAAAATAAAATAGCACAAACTGCAGAAACTTCACCCCGGTGTTTTCTTTTTTTTTTTCTTAATAGAAGATTCTCCAGGAAGTAGTAGAAGTGAAATAAATAAGATGTTCTCATACATGCCGGTGAGAATAAGTAATTTAGAAGGAACTGGATTCATCGCATGACGAATGTTCCGTAAACTTTCAAGGAGCATAAAAAGTCCACCGAGTTCAGCTACGTGTCACCTTCGCTATTACACGTGTTAGTACTATGCGATAATACGTTTCGTAGTAATCCGTATACAAAGAATAAAATATCTGTATCTACTATTAATCGAAAATTCAGAAATCGGTGTATCTTATGTTATCTACATCTTCAACTTCGTCGGATGCGAATAATCCATCTATTTACTAACCGGAAATGATTCTAACAAGTACATGTAATGCAATTTTAAATCTTTAATCTATAACAAAAAAATTATCAAAAATTTTAATAATATCACTTTCAATATTTTTTAGTGAGTTTTTTTTTTCATATATGCCCTTAGAAAAATAACATCTCTAGTAATTTATTATTTTCAATTAGGTTCAGGTTGTTCAGTTTCGAATACAGATTGAACCCGAACGCTAAAACCCCAATCTAACCCGTCCAAATTTCGGGTTAGATCAGATTGAGTCAGGTTCAACCCGTCCAAGTTTCAGGGCACCTCTAATTAATACAATTTTTTTTACTCATTTTAGAGATATCGATAGTTTTAGGCCTAATTTTACAAAAAAGATAAAAATTTAGGATAAGTTAACCTGATTTTTAGGAATAATAAATTCACATTTAATTATATATTGTTATCTTTATTTTTTATGTTCATATCTTAATTTTTGCACTCGGTTAACATGACTCAAAACGCTAGATAAATTCAAAATAAAAATTTAAATACCAAATTTATCCATTTACAAATATATAGATAAACAAACATAAACAGCCAATATTCGACGACGGTTCTTGCGGAATGGCACTGAGGCGGTCCTGGATGGTGCTGGCTGACCGCATGAACAAAAGGCTTGCGGGATGGAAGAGCCATCACTTGAGTCTCGGTGGGCATATCACTCTATTACAGGTGGTTATGTCTAGCCTCCCAACTTTCTTCCTGTCTATTTTTAAAATGCCCAAGGGGGTGGTTCATATGTTAGATACTATCCGACGACGGTTCTTGTGGAATGGCATTGAGGCGGGTCTCAGAAGACCCCATCTTGCGTTGTGGGACTCAGCTTGCCTGAAGCGGAAGGCCGGTGGGCTAGGGGATCCAGGACCTAGCGGTAGCAAATAATGCACTACTGTCGAAGTGGCTGTGGAAATGGGGGGAGCATAGTCAAGTGCCATGGAGAAAGCTCTGGTAGGAGCGCTATGGGAGGTGCGTGAGGGGTACTACAAGTGCACCCAGGCCCTCCCGGCGGATGATGCACCTGGCCAAGGGTGTGTTTGGGCTGACAACACAATTCGAAGCATCGCTGAGGTGGGAGGTGGGTGACCGGGGGCTGGTGTCCTTCTTGTCGGACACATGGTGTGGGGATTACCCATTACAAAGCTCATATCTGCTAGCATTTCGGGTGGTTGACAGGAAGACAGGGACTGTGTCTAGCTTTTGGAATGGGAACTCGCAGAACTGGTTAGTGGGGTGCACGCGATCTGTTATATATGTGTCACTTTTAGCCTTCTGGTCACCTTTGAAGCATTTCTGACAGTTTTTCAACTTTTCCTTTTTTCGATCGGAACCGCTAAAATTTTGGACTTCTAGCTATCTTCATGACTTGAGAACTCCGATTGAAAATCTAACTGCATATTATGTGTCCTGGTGCCATTTCAAACCACTCACAAAAATTTCATCGAATTCCGGTAACGTTCAGAATTTGGCAGTTCTGAATCGTATCCGGGTTTTGACCGAGCAAGAATATCAAAGGGAGACTTGACCAAGTCAAAGAGGACTTTGACCAAGTCAAGTTTGACCATTGACTTGTTCAAATGGTTTTGTTTGTTTGTGTGGTTGGGTTGACTCAAAGTCAAACCTCACCAAAACTTATTTTTTCACTAAGTGTGTGAGTGTGTGAGTGTGTGTGTGTGTGTGTGTGCAACCATCTTGGGCGTCCCCTTCATCTTCTCTTCTCTTCTCTTCTTCTCTCTCTCACACACACAAAATCCATCTCCTCTTCCTTATTTTCCTCCATTAGAGCTAGTAGGAGAAGAAGAAAAGAAAAACCCTAGAAGGGAAAAAGAAAGGTAAGGGTTGGATCTACCTCTCCATGGTCTTTGTTTGGTTTTCCCCTTTGTTGACCTCCCTCTCATGGCTTCTCCTCCCCCCTGTTTCAGCCATTTTTAGGGCTGAGGGTGGTGGTGGTGGTCTTGGTGGTGGCGATTTGGTGCGCGAAGGGCACCCGAGCTTCCTCCCTTGTTCTTCCTCTCTTCGGGTAAGTCTTCCTCCTCCCCTAGCTAGGTTAGATGTTTGATTAGAGGGTTTAAATGGTTATGCATGCTTGCATGGGTGTTAGGGGGGTGTGGGAGGGCTGAGGAGGGGGTGGAAGGGGCTCGGGCGCGCGTGCGGAGTCATCTGCGCTCGTGCGCGCGCGTCTGCACCCGCGGACAGGCGCTGGCGCGCGCAGACGGGCGCGCTAACGGGCGCGCGCGCGTACACGCAGTGCACGCGGGTACGCGCTGGCTGGGCGCGCGGTGCGCGCAAGCGTGCGCGCACGCGCGGGCAGGGGCGCGACAGTGCGCCAGGGGCGCAGTGGCGCGCGCGAGCGTGCGCGCACGCGCGGGCAAGGGCGCGACAGTGCGCCAGGGGCGCAGTGGCGCGCGCGGGCGTGCACATTCGTGTGTGCGCGTACGGGGGGCCATGCGTATGGCTTCCCGAGGGTTCGGGAGGGTGTCGGAGCACTCGGACTCGCGTGCGTACGCACATACTCGCATGCGTGAGGGTCCGTATGCATGCTTGTCCGAGTGTTGGGTATTTCTAGTAAATTTCTTATGTATTTGTGTAGTTTACTCACCATATTGAGTGCCCATGTCTTGCATATCTTGACAGACGGTCACGCAACGACCCGGGTTTCGGTGAGTGGGACAATCCAACCCAGTAGGGAGGCGTTCGATGCACGTAGGCGTGCATTGCCCTCCCCTGGGGCACCATAATTGTTTATTAACTTGTAATAGATGTAAAACTATGCATGCATGATTAATATGATATATCCATGCCACCTTAGACTTTGTATACTAGGGATATGCACCCTTATATCATGTATAGAGGCCTATGCATGCCTAGAAACCATGCCCCGAACTATGCATGTTCCCATCTAGTTTAATTTAATCAAATGTGAGCATATAGTTACAAGCATGCCTTAGAGAATATTATAACCTTGTTATTATAATATGTGTCTCCCCGCATCTTAGTTATGCTCCCTGGAGGAATTCTTGGGAATTCATGACATTATCAGCGTTACAACCGGTTAGTAGGCTGTCTTCTCCTTTTGGTTGGATCCGATGTAGGAACTCCCCGGCGTTGGCTGACCTGACAGAGGGCTCCCGTCCGTAGGTACCTCCGATGCGTCGGACTGTACTGATAGTGGGAGTATACCAGGTGGAGGCTACGGAGTGTGGGAGAGGCTACCGGGTGGACCAGGGGTGGAGAGCGGTCTAGTATGCCCCAAGAGGCCCATGTCACCCCCAGTAAAGGGTGAGGGTGAGGGGGGAGGTGGGTTGGCGATGAAACGACCCACTAGAATGTGTAGTTGCTCCCGTTTTAGGGACTATAAATTAATGAGGGTTAATATGAATTGTGATGCATGGGTTGTGCTATTCACTGAGCGTGTGGCTCACCCCTCGCATATTCTTTTCTTTCAGTTATATCTGAGTCAGATCTGAAGGAGGAGCTCCCCGAGGCACATCAGCAGTAGCGGAGCAGCGTCACGTTCTGCGAGTGAGAGGCCATCACCATCCCTTCTTGATTGTATGTATTGTATTCCGTGCTTGGGCACATACTTGTATTTGGATGTCATTGTGTATATTGGCTCTCACAGGACAGTTGATTATGTATCGGGTCTGTAATATGTCTTTCAATTACAGACTCAGTCGTTTAAGATTCCGGAGATACTTCCTGGAGGAGTACTTCCCATTTTTGACACGCCAGATCGTGATGCGAGAGTTCGAGCAGCTGACGCAGGGCTCCATGTCAGTCGCTGACTACTCCACACGCTTCACGAGGCTTTCCAGGTTCGCCCCCGCCTTGGTGATGGATGAGGAGACGCAGTGCCGTCGTTTTGAGATGGGTCTCATTAGCACCATCCGGGTGCATGTCACCTCTCAGGCGTTCACGAGGTACTCGGACTTGGTGTCTCGGGCGAAGACAGTCGAGCGAGACCTTGGGGTCCCTTTGGGGGTTCCAACCCCTTCTGCAGACCAGAGACCCCCCAGGAGCCAGGACCAGGGACATCGCAAGAAGAAGCGGCCCCACTTTGATCAGTCAACGGCTGCCGCTACTCCAGTCGATGTGGTGCCAGTGCGAGGTCCAGCACCCATTGCGGCAGTACCAGTCTAGGCCAGGCAACCGGAGAAGCGGCACTGTTTCCATTTTCAGCGCGTCGGGCATATTTTATATAATTGCCCTGATGCTGGCCGACCCCGTGTGCTGCACCCGCAGCAGCAGCAGCCGCACCAGCAGCAGCAGCCACGCCAGCAGCAGCAGCCACAGGGTGGCCGAGTTGACCAGAGGAGGCAGCCAGTGCAGCCTGCGAGGCGTGCCCCTGCTCCTCAGCCGCAGTTTGTTCAGGGTCGAGTTGCAGCACTTTCAGCCGAGGAGGCGCAGGCTTCGGGTAGCGTGGTCCGAGGTATTGTTTTGATCTCCCAGCTCCCTGCATATGTGTTATTTGATTCCGGAGCCACGCACTCGTTCGTGTCTCCCGTTTTTGCGAGATGGATGGGCGTGGCGTCCGCCCCTCTTGATGTTATGCTGGAGATATCATTGCCCGTCGGAGACCGTATTCTCCTCCGTTCTATTTACCGAGGGTGTACCGTGGTGATTGCGGAGCATGAGTTTCCAGTAGAGTTGGTAGAGCTCGCCATGACGGACTTCGATGCCATCCTGGAAATGGATTGGCTCTCAGCTAGTCATGCCAGCATCGATTGTTTCGCGAAGTTGGTGTCTTTCCACCTTCCGGGTCGGAGATCTTTCCAGTTCGTGGGCGATCGTGACATAGCCCCTTTGGGTTCGTGTCATCTATCCAGGCGTGGAGACTCCTTCAGGGAGGATGTGAGGGCTTTCTGGCATATATTGCTGAGGAGGACGCACCACTGCGGGCAGATATCAGTCAGACTCCGATCGTGGCGGAATATCTAGAGGTTTTCCCCGATGATCTTCCGGGATTACCGCCGGATCGCGCGATCGAGTTTGAGATTAATCTAATTCCGGGGACCGAGCCGATTTTGAGAGCTCCGTACCGGATGGCCCCAGCAGAGCTGAAGGTGCTCAAGGAGCAGTTGGAGGAGTTGCTTGAGAAGGGCTTCGCACGTCCGAGTGTTTCTCCGTGGGGAGCCCCTGTTTTGTTCGTTCGGAAGAAGGACGGTTCACTGCGTCTTTGTATTGATTACAGGCAGCTGAACAAGTGGACCGTGAAGAACAAGTACCCCTTGCCACGGATTGATGATCTGTTTGACCAGCTCCAGGGAGCGCGTGTCTTTTCTAAGATCGATCTCCGTTCGGGCTACTATCAGCTGAAGATCCAGGAGTCAGATATTCTGAAGACGGCCTTTCGTACCCGTTATGGGCACTACGAGTTCCGAGTACTACCGTTTGGGTTGACGAATGCGCCGGCAGCCTTCATGGATCTGATGAACCGGGTGTTTCGGCCCTTCCTCGACTCCTTCGTAGTAGTCTTCATTGATGATATTCTGGTGTACTCGAGGAGTCTTGAGGAGCACGCTGACCATCTCCGCACTGTCTTGGAGACTTTGGCCCGACATCAGTTGTTCGCCAAGTTCAGTAAGTGCGAGTTTTGGTTGGAGCGTATGGCCTTTCTAGGCCATGTGATTTTCGGTGAAGGCATATCTGTGGACCCAGACAAGATGCTCGCCGTGTCGAATTGGCGTCGACCGTCGAACCCCACAAAGATTCGGAGCTTCCTGGGTTTAGCGGGTTATTATCGGAGGTTTGTCGAGGGTTTCTCGAAGATAGCTGTTCCTCTGACCCGCCTCACTCGGAAGGATGTCCGGTTCGAGTGGTCCCCAGCTTGCGAGGAGAGCTTCCTGGAGTTGAAGCGAAGGCTCACCTCAGCGCCAGTTCTTACCATTCCGTCTGGGAGTGGTGGATTCGCAGTCTACTCCGATGCATCGCGGTTGGGTGTGGGTTGCGTCCTGATGCAATATAGTAAGGTTGTGGCTTACGCGTCACGTCAGTTGAAGCCTCATGTGTTATATATGTGTCACTTTTAACTTTCTGGTAACCGTTGGGACATTCTGGCAGTTTTTTGGTTTTTTTCGTTTTTTGATCGGAACCGCTAAAATTTTGGGCTTTTAGCTATCACCCTGAGATTGAGGGCTCCGATTGAAAATCTAACTGCATATTATGTGTCCTGGTGCCATTCCAAGCCGCTCACGAAAATTTCGTTGAATTCCGGTAACGTTTCAGAATTTCGCAGTTCCGGGGCGTATCCGGGTTTTGACCGAGCGAGAAGTCATTGGGAGAGTTGACTTGGTCAAAGTGGGCCCATGACTTGGTCAACCCCTTTTGTTTTTTTGGTTGAGTTGACCCAAGTCAAATCTCACTTATCCCTCACTAATCCTTTCTTAGCCCTAATTAAACCTAGTTAGGCTAATCTAATTGTGGGGATTAAATATAAGTGAGCAAAAATATCTCCCCACTATTCATCTTCTTCCCCAAAATGATTTCTCTCTCCCCCTCTCTCTTTTTCTTGATTTTGACCTAGCTAGAGAGGTTAGAATCAAAAACCCAAAGAAGAGAAAGGTTAGATCTCATCCCGATCTATCCAATGGTGGTCTCGGATTCGAGTTCCCATGAGTTTGACCCCCTCTAACACCCTCTTTTCTCCTCTGATTTCAGCCCCTTTGAAGGTTGAAAGAGTTCTTGGTGGTGGAGGGCTTTGGGGAGGTGTTTCGGTGCACGAAGAGCTCCCGGTCTTCCCTTCCTTCCTTTCCTTCCTAGGGTAAGCCTTATTTCCTTCCTTTTCTTGCTTAGATGCTTATTTAGGAGGATGTTTTTGAGTTGGGGTGGCTGTGGGTGGCGGAGGGTCGCCGTTGGTGGCGGTTGGAGGCGGTTGGTGGCCGTCAGGGTGGTGGAAGGGCTGTCTCAGGTAGGCTGTGCGCGCAGGCAGGCAGTGCTCGGGCAGGCAGGCAGCGCGCAGGCAGGCAGTGCTCGGGCAGCGTGGGCGTGCGCGCGGGCGTGCGCGCGGGTGGAGCTCAGTTCGGGCGCATGCGGGCAGCGACGCGCGTAGGCAGGCGCAGGCGGGCGAGCTGCGGGCAGGCGCGCTGGGCGCGTGCTGACGGGCTCGCTGGGCGCAGTGCGCGGCGTGCGCGCGGAGCGCTGCGCAGGGGCGCGTGGATGAGCGGGTGGTGTGCGGGTGCTGCGCAGGGGGCGTAGTGCGCGCAGGGCGAGCAATCGGTGTGAGCGGGCAGGTGTGCGGGCGCTGCGCTGGGGCGCAGTGCGGGCGGGTGCGTGTGCGGGGCGCTGCGCTGGGGCGCAGTGCGCGCGGGTGCACCCGGGGCTGGTCGAGCGGGTGATGCACGCGGGGTGCGCGCAGGGAGAGGAGATGGGGCGTAGGGTGTGCGGGTGTGCGCGCGAGTTGCTGCGCTGGGGCGCAGTGGATGCGCGGTGCACCCGGGAGGCTTGGCAGGGTGTCCGGGCGTGCGGGCTGGGCTCGGCCGTGCGACTGGGCGCCCGGGCTGAGGCGCGGCCGTGCGCCTGGGTTGGGTGGCCGCGCGTACGGCTGCCGGGGGTTCGGGAGTGAGTCGGAGTGCTCGGGCTCGCGTGCGTACAGGCCGTATGTACGCTTGTCCGAGTATTGTATATTTTAATGTATTTTTGGGTTTATTTGTGTATTTTACTCACCGATTTGATTACCCTATCTTGCAGATCTTGACAGACGATCGCGCGACGACCCGACTATCGGTGAGTGGTACAACCCAACCCAGTAGGGATGCGTTATATGCACTTGGGCGTATACCGTCCTCCCTGGGGCACCATAGGCTATAGTAACTTGTGTAATGTGTAATCCATGCAAGCATGATTAATATGTAGTATGCATGCTACCCTAGACCTTGTATGTTAGGGACTTGCACCCTTAGGATATGTGTAAGAGCCATGCATCCTGTCACCCTGTTCTCATGCTAGGAAGCCTCGGCCTATGCATGCGTCCTACTAGTTTAATTTATATAATTGATTGCTAGCATGTCTTAGATAATATTATAGGGAGGGGCCTTGCGAGGTCAACATTGAGACCCGAGCTAGGGTACTCCGTGTTCCTTGTTTGGTTGTCGGGATGTCTTGTATCGGGACCTCATGCTGCCCTCCCAAGGTTTCTTGTCCCAATAATATTATAACTCTTGTTAATAATTATTATTATATCTCTTGTTAATAATTATTATATATATGTTCCCCGCATCTTGGTTATGCGCCCTGGAGGAATTCTGAAGAATTCATGACATTAGAGTTGTTGAGATGTGTTGTCTGCGGATCCGAGTGGATCATATGCGATGGATAGGCTGTTCTGTTCCCTTTGTTGGATCCGTGTAGAGACTACCCCGGCGTTGGAAAGGTTGTCCCGTGCAGGGGCTCCCATCAGTAGGCACCTCCTGATTTGGGACGGACTGTGCTGAATGTGGGGGTGGCAAAACGGCCTACGGAGTGGGGAGAGACTATCGGTGGACCAAGGGTGACCATCAGCCTAGTCAATCCCAATATCCTATGTCACCATATTGAGGGGTGAGGGTGAGGGTGTGGTGGGTCGGCGATGTAGCGACCCACTGGATTGTAAGTCCCAATATCCTTTATCACCTATTGGGTCGGCGATGTAGCGACCCACTGGATTTGTGTAGTTGTTGCCATTTTGTGGCTTTTAATAATGAGATTGTGGTTAATAAGATCTGGTGGTTAATATAAATTGTGATGCATGGGTTGTGCTGTTCACTGAGCGTGTGGCTCACCCCTCACATAATATTTTTCTCCAGTGTCATCTGAGTCGGATCTGGAGGAAGAGCTCCCCGAGGGACTTCATCAGTAGCGGAGTAGCGCCACGTCCCGCGAGTATCAGAGGCTATCAGCATCCCTTTTGCTTGTATGTATTATATTCCGTGCTTGGGCACGCGTTTGTATTGTATTTGGATGTCTTTGTATATATTGGCTCTCACATGACAGTTGATTATGTATCGAGTCTGTAATATGTCTTTGAATTACAGATTCAGTCTTTTAGCTTCCGCTTTTGGTGTATATATCATGTCAGCCCTGCTTTTGTTGTCTGTGTTGTCATTTTAGCTGTTGTGTGAGTATGTTATTGAACTCCTGTTTTACTGATATCATATATACACTTGCCGCGTCCCGGGGACGGCCGGCCCTGGGGCGTGACACCATGAGCAGAATTACCCCACTCACGACTTAGAGTTAGCAGCGATCATCTTTGCGCTGAAGATGTGGAGGCACTACCTTTATGGCGAGGAGTTCAAGCTCTTCACTGATCACAAGAGCTTGACTTACTTGCAGTCCCAGCCGGAGCTCAACATGCATCAGAGACGTTGGGTCGAGTTCCTGAAGGACTATGATTGTGACATCGCTTACCATCCGGGTAAGGCGAATGTCGTGGCCGATGCTCTCAGCAGGCAGCCCTTGGGCATGGCCGCCCACTTGGCTGTACGTCGTTGGAGGCTTCTGGAGGAGGCCGCTTGCTGGATCAGCGTTCGAAAGGCACCTGCGGGTGGCTTTTTGGCCAGGCTAGTGGTGCAGCCCGTTCTTCTCGACGAGATCCGCACGGCTCAGGGGAAGGATCCTCACTTTCTAGTCCTCTCTGAAGGCGTCGCCCGGGGCGAGCGTCCGGACTACCAGATTCGCGAGGACGGAATCCTGCGGTTCAGAGGTCGAGTATGCATTCCTGACGACGCAGAGTTGAAGCAGAAGATCTTGGACGAGGCCCATCGTTCAAGGTACACAGTGCATCCTGGTGGCACGAAGATGTACAGGGGCCTTCGTCGTGGCTACTGGTGGCGCTAGATGAAGGCGGATATTGGCCGTTTCGTTGCCCGTTGCTTGGTATGCCAGCAGGTGAAGTCGGAACATCAGTGTCCTGCGGGGAAGCTGCAGTCCATTGAGATTCCTTAATGGAAGTGGGAGTAGATCACCATGGACTTCGTTTCGGGCTTGCCGAGGTCACGTTCGGGTCGCGATGCCATCTGGGTAATCGTCGACCGACTGACTAAGTCCGCTCATTTCCTCCCCATTCGACTCACCGATTCTCTGGACACCCTGGCGCAGTTGTTTGTCTCCGAGATTGTTCGTCTCCATGGCACTCCCGTCAGCATCATTTCTGATAGAGACGTGAGATTTACTTCGAGGTTCTGGCGTAGCCTTCAGCACACCCTTGGTACGAACCTCCACTACAGTACGGCGTTTCATCCTCAGACGGACGGCCAGTCGGAGAGGACGATTCAGACCCTGGAGGACATGCTGCGAGCTTGTGTTCTCGACTTTGGGGGCAGTTGGGAGAGGCATCTTCCGTTGGTGGAGTTTGCCTACAACAACAGCTACCACTCGAGTATTCGGATGGCACCATATGAAGCACTATATGGCCGCAGCTGCAGGTCCCCTTGTGTTGGGACGAGGTCGGAGAGCACCAGTTGGAGGGACCGGAGATCATCCACCAGACCTCAGAGATGGTCAAGACGATTCATGAGCGTATCCGAGTCGCTCAGAGCCGTCAGAAGAGCTACGCCAATCGTCGTCGCCGCGAGCTCGCCTTCGAGGTTGGTGACCATGTCTTCCTGATGGTATCCCCGATGAAGGGCATCTTCCGTTTCGGTGTGCGGGGCAAGCTGAGTCCGCGTTTCATTGGGCCGTTTCTCATCCTCGAGCGGGTTGGAGAGGTGGCCTATCGCATAGCCCTGCCCCCACAGTTGGCTCAAGCCCATGACGTCTTCCATGTCTCGCAGCTGAGGCGTTACGTCCACGATCCTGCTCACGTTATCCTGTTCGAGCCGCTCGTCTTCGAGCCGGACTTGTCATTCGTGGAGTAGCCGATCGAGATCCTGGACCGACGCGAGAAGAGGCTCCGCACCAAGACCGTCCAGCTGGTTAAGGTGCGATGGCAGCACTGTTATGGTGTCGAGGCCACCTGGGAGCGAGAGGACGCCATGCGTGGCGCATATCCGCATCTTTTCCATTCCTAGATGTTTTTGTATTTATTTTGTGGACAAAATTTTCTAAGGGGGGAAGAATGTTATATATGTGTCACTTTTAGCCTTCTGGTCACCTTTGGAGCATTTCTGACAGTTTTTCAACTTTTTCTTTTTTCGATCGGAACCGCTAAAATTTTGGACTTTTAGCTATCATCATGAGCTTGAGAACTCCGATTGAAAATCTAACTGCACATTATGTGTCCTGGTGCCATTTCAAACCACTCACAAAAATTTCATCGAATTCCGGTAACGTTCAGAATTTGGCAGTTCTGAATCGTATCCGGGTTTTGACCGAGCGGGAATGTCAAAGGGAGACTTGACCAAGTCAAAGAGGACTTTGACCAAGTCAAGTTTGACCATTGACTTGGTCAAATGGTTTTGTTTGTTTGTGTGGTTGGGTTGACTCAAAGTCAAACCTCACCAAAACTTATTTTTTCACTAAGTGTGTGAGTGTGTGTGTGTGTGTGTGTGCAACCATCTTGGGCGTCCCCTTCATCTTCTCTTCTCTTCTTCTCTCTCTCACACACACAAATTCCATCTCCTCTTGCTTATTTTCCTCCATTAGAGTCTGGGCGCGCGGGCAGGGGCGCAGTGGCGCGTGCGGGCGTGCGCATTCGTGCGTGCGCGTGCGGGGGTGCCATGCGTATGGCTGCCCGAGGGTTCGGGAGGGTGTTGGGGCACTCGGACTCGCGTGCGTACATGCGCTCGCATGCGTGCGAGTTCGTATGCATGCTTGTCCGAGTGTTGGGTATTTCTACTAAATTTCTTATGTATTTGTGTAGTTTACTCACCATATTGAGAGCCCATGTCTTGCAGATCTTGACGGACGATCACGCAGCGACCCAGGTTTCGGTGAGTGGGACAATCCAACCCAGTAGGGAGGCGTTCGATGCACGTAGGCGTGCATTGCCCTCCCCTGGGGCACCATAATTGTTTATTAACTTGTAATAGATGTAAAACTATGCATGCATGATCAATATGATGTATCCATGCCACCTTAGACTTGTATGCTAGTGATATGCACCCATACATCATGTATAGAGGCCTATGCATGCCTAGACACCTTGCCCCGAACTATGTATGCTTCCCATCTAGTTTAATTTATTTAAATCAAATGTGAGCATATAGTTATAAGCATGCCTTAGAGAATATTATAACCTTGTTATTATAATATATGTCTCCCCGCATCTTAGTTATGCGCCCTGGAGGAATTCTTGAGAATTCATGACCTTAGTAGAGTTACAACCGGTGTCGACGGATCCCAGAGGATCGTATCCGTGTTAGTAGGCTGTCTTCTCCTTTTGGTTGGATCCGATGTAGGAACTCCCCGGCGTTAGCTGACCTGACAGAGGGCTCCTGTCTGTAGGTACCTCCGATGCGTCGGACTGTACTGATAGTGGGAGTATACCAGGTGGAGGCTACGGAGTGTGGGAGAGGCTACCGGGTGGACCAGGGGTGGAGAGCGGTCTAGTATGCCCCAAGAGGCCCATGTCACCCCCAGTAAAGGGTGAGGGTGAGGGGGGGGTGGTTGGCGATGAAACGACCCACTAGAATGAGTAGTTGCTCCCGTTTTAGGGACTATAAATTATTTAAGGTTAATATGAATTGTGATGCATGGGTTGTGCTATTCACTGAGCGTGTGGCTCACCCCTCGCATATTCTTTTCTTCCAGTTATATCTGAGTCGGATCTGAAAGAGGAGCTCCCCGAGGCACATCAGCAGTAGCGGAGCAGCGTCACGTTCTGCGAGTGAGAGGCCATCAGCATCCCCTTCTTGATTGTATGTATTGTATTCCGTGCTTGGGCACATACTTGTATTTGGATGTCATTGTGTATATTGGCTCTCACAGGACAGTTGATTATGTATCGGGTCTGTAATATGTCTTTGAATTACAGACTCAGTCGTTTAAGCTTCCGCTATTTGTATATATTATGTCAGCTACCTTATTGTCTGTGTTGTCATTTCGATGTTGTTTAGAGTATTTTATTGATCTCCTGTATAGACTGCTGATATTATATATATTTACCACGCTTCGGGGACGGCCGCCCTGGGGCGTGACACGATCAATCTCGGAGGAGGAGCGGGTTGAGTTATCCACTTTGCTGGGGTGCCTTCAAGTGATGAGCCTCAATGAGGGCATTGCGGACCGAAGGATCTGGAACCCATGCCCGGAAAGGGGTTTCTTGGTGAAGAGCGCTTATGAATGGTGGAAGCGAGAGGCTTTGCCCGTGCTGGCGGTCCAAGACAAGGCGCCAATCCTATGGAGATTGAAGGTACCTCTGAAGATAAAAGAGTTCGTTTGGCTGGTACTGCAAAAGTGTCTATTAACCAAAGCGTATCGGGCGATTTGGAGACCCTATGAATCCGACATATGTGTGCTATGCAATGTGGAACGGGAAACCACAACTCACTTGTTATGCTCGTGTAGTTTCACAAGGCAAATATGGGAGCGGTTAGAGATGTCTATTGGTTTCACCGCTAACTTCGTGACTGTTGACGGGATGTGGGAGGCGGGGAAAAAATTGTGCGAGGCGAGCGGTGGTGATGTCCCTGGTTCGGTGGCATTGATGGTTGTACCGGCGACAATATGGTCGGTGTGGCACACAAGGAACGCGGCGATATTCAAGCACCAACCGACTTACGTAGAGAACACTTGGGAGGACCTATTGGGTCTGGTTCGGGGATGGGGACGAGGGCTTGCGGGTGCCCAGTCTGTCGGTTTCAACGGAGGCCGCCTGCATGTGTACATGTAGTACGTGACGTGCCTTGGGAGGCCTGGAGCAGCATATACCTCTTTTGCCACGCCCCTTCCTTATCTCTTCCATCTATTTCCAATTGTTCACTTTTTGTTCTTTCTTCTTGTATTTTTAGGCTTACTCTTGTATTCAGACATGTACTACGACACCTCTATTAATAGAAATCGCGGTAGATAGTCTACTTTTACCTAAAAAAAAACAGCCAATATTCGATGGGCTTGAATCCTTTGTCACAAACCACATTATGAGATATTTACATATTGCATCAAATACCCTAAGAAAAAAACAAAAAGAATGAACAAAATAAGTGAAATGTTGAAATGAAAAATAGAAAGCACATATAGGAGATGAGAGTATGAGGGACGCACGTATTTGTTTTGTTGTGGTGATGATTCCCTGATTTTTTGGAAGGGCATGGTTGTGTTTCCTTTTTTTTTTTTTTAGGAGTGATTACATGGTCAAATAATGTAAACGAGGTTTCATGAAACACGGGGAAAAAAGGGAGATAAAATTTGTTCGACCTTTTACTTGAACAAAAATATCTTCACTTTTAAATTCAAACCACTTACAATTCTCGATATTTTATTCCCATTTTTTTATGCCAAATATGATAATTTGTCCTTAATTTAATCCATTTCTTCCCCTAGCCTCTTTACCTATCCCCTACCTAAACCAAATCAGGCCTTGGAGTTTTAAATAGGTGATTTTGACAATAATAGAGCTGGTTGAATGAAATACATGCTAAAAAATTATTTTCAGTTATAATATATTTTTTATTTAAAAATGATTTATTTAATAATTATAAAAATTATGAATTATATTGTTTATATATATATAACATGATAAATTATATGGCATATAAATGAATTTTAAAAAATTGAGATTGTTGGTTTGAGACAATTCTTTTAAAATGTTTTTTTTATTTACGCACATCTGGCAAGGATGAAGACTATTATCTATTTAATCTATATTACTAATCGAAAATGGTTTCAACTTTCTCCTTCGACGTTAATAATTTTTTAAAAGGTATATTAAATTAATTGTGGTGATCATGCCGATCATCATTTTTTTTTGTTATTATTTTTTATTAGATATAAATTGAGATAATGACATAATATATAGAGATTGTAAATAGCATAACATTTTATCTAAATCAACCGAATCTCATTCAATTTTAGAAATAAAATAGATTATTGTTGATTGTAATTTATTCATTATCATTTTAAAATTTAAAAGATGAACAATGTATTTAACATATATTATGTTTTAATTTTTTTATATATATATCTCTAAAAAATTACATTTTGTCAAAACATCCCTGATAAATTGTTATTTTCAGCAATACCCCTTCAAATGGTTTAAATTGTACATGAATATCTTTTTAATAAGTATTTATGTAAAATCTAAAATATTTATATTTTGCATTTATACCTTTTGGCCGGTCCGATTTTGTAGGGTGGTGGGGTGGCATGTGTAGGGTGGTGCCCTTAATACATTTCAATTGGTGATGTATGGCAAGTAGACTTGTAAATAAATGTGGAGGTGGTGGCTAATTTAAGGTGGTGGGAATATTCACTCCCTTATGTAATTTGGTAGTTTCTTATCAATTAAAAAGTAATCCCAACCAAAGAAAAAAACCTTTTGTCCTGGGGATTTTTCTTTTGGATTTATTTCTTTTGAACTTCGCACTATATTCTCTTTTAGTTTGTTCGTTATTTAATTATTTTATTCCTCTTTTATGGTATTTTATTTTATTTATTTGATTTATAATGAAATTATGTTACAGGATTTGTGTTATATATTTAATTTTTATTTTCCCAAATATTTTATTTTATTTTATTTTAGTTTCATTATTAATTTTTATGTTACCATTTTATTGGAATTAATTTTTTTTTATCTTATCTCGAAAATAAAAAACATTCAAAATACTTTTTAATGGTAACTAGAAAAATAAAATTTGTGTCAATAGGGGCCCCTTTTAATATTTTTTGAAAAATGTTAGACTCTATCATTTTTTTCGTCTAAAATTCAGACTATACATATTTTTATTATTTTTAAATAGTAAACACCATCTAATGAAGTATATGTTTTAATAGAAATGGTATATCACTTCATTTCGAATTAAATGAATCAATTTTTAGTAGTTGTAATAAAAATTTAACGAGGTATATGCTTCACTAGATTTCTAACGAAATATATATGTTTGCATTTTGGACTGTAAAAAAAATTAAATGTAACAGGGCCCATCTTTTTTTAGGATTAAAGTAGAATAGTTAATGGCGCCTATATTTTGAGTTGAATGAACCAATTTTATCCATTGACCTTAATGGCATAGAGCTTGATAACTATTCTAAAAGGTTTTAAAAAATGTTCTTCACGTTTTTTAAGGTCAATGGATGAAATATATTTTTATGTCATATTAAAAGTATTATCTCAACTAACACTCCTACGTATCTTAGAAATATGTCATATCTATCATATCATACACAAATATCCTATACTTATTTTTAAATACGAACAATTTATATAAAGGTTACAGTTATTATTTAAAAAATCATAAACTCCTATCCATCTTTTATCCACCATTTGTTTTTGTTTAATTTAAAGTCAATCAAACAATAAAAATTTTATTTTTTCAATTGAGATTAACCAAAAAACAACTAAACATAAAAAACTTCTACATGAGCAGTAATAAATCTTGATATAGTTATCAGGGTGAATAACCTTACATCACATGGGGGATATGTCCTTGATTTCATATAGCTGATATGGTTAAAACTAAGAGTAGTATATTTGATTGAAAGAGGTAACTAATTATAAATTAGGTTTTGTCAATGAGTGTCCTCGGGGTATTTATTAATCCACATTATTTACTAACTTTTTAAGCAACCCAATAAATTAATTATGATATGGTTAACAAAAATAAAAGATTTTTTAAATTACCAATAACACCCCTAATAAATTCATCACATTTTTTACTTCTTCCCTCTCACACCTATTTTTCCCTCTCATACACAATATTTAAAAATAAAAAGTGTCACAAGCATAAATAAGACATTTTCAAGAAAAATGCCCTATTTATGTAAAAAAAAAAAATGCACATATATCAAACAATTGAACAATATTTTTTTTATATATAAAGTCAATTTTTTTATATATTATTTATGAGTAACAAGAGATTACAACGCTTACAATAGAGAAAGACAAACGTACCAATAATATAAAATTGTTTCATCAGTATTTCACTGAAAAATTTGGATTTAGACTCAATTCCATTGAAGTCTCTTTCTTTCCTAAATCTTTTGTAATCTCTTGAACACAATTTGATGGAACATCATCTTCTCTCTCCGGACATGTGGTGATATTATGACCAATATGTTTGTATAGACCAAATGATTTGTTTTGTTTAGCTAATTCTTTTACACCTTTAATCCTTCAAATTAATGCATGATCTTCGAATTTGAGGAAAATTACACTCTTCATGAACATGGACATGAACATCCAAAGAAAAGTAGTATTTCATTACCTTTGACGCTTGATTTTCAGCTTTGTCAATAGTGATATCAAACGACAATAGACTCAACATGCATACAAAGAACAAAATTTTCCGTGACTAATATTGCGAGACGTGAAAAAAGTGAAACTCTCCGTTTAATTCCTTATTGCATTTCCTGTAAAATATTGTTGGAGATGAGAAAGAGTGGAGGTAAAAAAATTTGGTATGGGAGGGAAAAATAGGATATAGGAGAGAAGAAGAAAAAAGATGGTGAATTTATTAGGGGTGGTGTTGGTATTTTAAAAAATATTTTATTTTTTTATATCCATGTCATAATTAATTTATTGGGTTACTTAAAAAGTTAGTAATTAATATGGGTTAACAATGCCCTGAGGGCACTTGTTAACAAAACCCTTATTTTTGCATGTATACCATCCAAAATCATGTTATTTAATTTTATACTACTAAAAATAACCTATTTATTTTTATACCATTAAAATATGTAGAATTTATACATATGTAAAAAATAACTTCCATCCAAATCTCTATTAAAACCGTTAAAGTATTGGAGAAAAGACTAAATTACCTTAATTATTATTTTTGCATATTTAACCTTACCAAATAAAATATTTATAAAATAAAAAATATTACTTTTAACATGAAAATTATAAATTTCATCTAAAATCCAAAAACATAAAAATTAATCATACAAACTATTTATTAGTAAACATATAATAATTATTAATACTTACATTAATAAAAATGAAATAAAAAGTATTTTGAGAACAATTAAAAATATATATTACAAAGTACAAATTTTTTAGAAAATTAGATCTTGATTGGAAGAAAAGGAAAGAAGGGATAAGGTTGAAGGAGTTACAATTGATTTAGAAAGAACATAAAATTAATTAGATTATTATGTTTAATTATTTACATTATGACAAAAAATATTATATATTAAGGTTATTTTTGTCATTTTTACTTCTTGGTTAAAAAACTAACTATAGTTAAGGTTCATTTTGGTTAAAAATGATAAAAGAGTGGCACATTTTTACATTAAAAAAAATTGTAATGGTATAAAAATAAATATGGTATTTGTAGTGGTATAAAAATAAATACCATATTTTTTGATGGTATACATGCAAAAAACCCTAAATTTTATGTGTCGAGTTTGGGAATGTCAATGGATCCAGATTTGGATTGAATATCCTGCACCATATCTGGATTTTAGCCATATATGGATATCATTATCTAGATACAATTGGGATACAGATACAGATATATTCAATTGTATTTTACCAATATGGATCCGGATATAGTTTACTAGATTTGGATTTGGACCCGGATATCTTATTAAAATTAAAAAGGTTGGTTAATATTTTTAGTGGTATTTTTATTGTATATTATTTTTTTTAATCCAATTTAGTATTGAAAAACGTAACTTTATTTTAAAAAAAATTCTTACTTCAAATCTTATAAAAGGAAAAATAATTTATTTAACATTATTTATTACATAAATCTATTTAATATGTTCAAATTACTGGTTGTTATGATTTCATAGTAGTCACCATAAATTAATTTTTAGCATGACTTATCCAATATTATTTAATGCTCAAACATATCCTAATTGATATGCGCCTAATATCTGGTATGTATCCATATTTGATGAAACCAAATATGAAAATCAAGTTTGATATCTAACCGATAATATGGATATCTGTATGAATTAATGATATCTGTATTCATATTAATTAATGATAAACAAATACAGATATTAAAAACTATATATTTGATCCATATCAGATCCATTGACATCCCCATTGACATCCCTGGAGTTGTTACATTTTAATCTCCCCAAACCAACAATAGGAAATGACTACTTCTCTGATCAAATATCCAATCCCACCAATCAAATTTTTTTTTTTTGATCGGTGGGGTTGAGAATTTAGAAGAGTGGGATCGAATATTTGCAGTTGGGGGAATTAGATGCTTCCCGAACAAGAGCCTTCTTTTGTCAAATGAGATGACAAGAGATTTAATGCGCATGGACTATTTAGGTTGAATGAGTGTCTAGATCCAGTAAGGACTGCCTTCGATCAGTCCTGTCAATATCAAACTGTACAACCCTTTCATCAATTTACATAGTCTATGAATCGAACTGCACAGTCAAATGTTAGATATATACTACACTCTTATTAGATCCAATCAGCTATTGGATAAAATATGAATTTCTAAATATCACCAATATTGAATAAGAGAGTAAACATGTATCCAATAATTAACTGTGCAGTTCAATTCATAAACTGTATAATTCAATTAAAGGGTTATATAGTTCAACATTAACAGAATTGATCAAAATCAACCCTCATTGGATCCAAACTCAATGAATAATTACACCATATCAATTTGCGCGCGCATTAGTGGGAGGTGTCAGTCAGAAGCGGAATAGTCACTCTTTTTTGACACAAGAACAAAATATATATGTAGTGCTTTTTTAAGAGGACTGTGTATCACTCATAGATTTCTCGTATTTTCTTTTTAAAAAAATTCTAAGAAGATGAGCTGATCCCCACCACAATGGACTTCTTTTCTTCCACAAATCCTCTATTTTTCAAAGTTTTGGTCCATGGTTTCCATAAGAAACTTGTAAGACCTCTCAATATCTCTTGTTTCTCTCAACAACTTGCATTTAGTGTTAAAATGCTTTATATACATTGCAAATTTTGTTAAAACCTTTTAATGAGCAACTATTATGATGTTTTTTTTTTTTAATATGGGTTGAATGTTGCAGTCAATTCCTCCAATATTTGTCAAGAAACACTTGGCCCATTTGAGTAGTAGCAAGAGTATAGCCACCATAAAAAGTCCCCTTGGGTCATGGAATGTATATGCTAATGTCAAGGAGAAAGGCTGTTTTTTCCAAGATGGTTGGTGCGTGTTTGTGCGGGATCATGATCTGCGTGTATCCGACTTCCTTGTGTTTGAGTACATGGGGCGCCTAAATTTTAGTGTAAAATTGTTCAATGGCAGCGGATGCGAGAAAGAATACAAATCTGGGACTAAAGTTGATGTGCCTCCCACAACTAGTCCAAATCGTATGACTCTCGATCCGATCATGTTTGTTGGGACTTTTATTGTGTCTCATTGTTTGAACTTTTGTCGGATTAATTATTCTGGTCAGGTTGTACTAAACAAGGATCATCAGATAACGAGTGTAAAATAACGTCAAAGAAATGGACAACAGAGAGCACTCCACTAGAAACCAAGGCTATTTATCAACAAAATGGAAATTCATTCTTTGAGGCCACAATCAAGCTGTCCAACTTATCTTATTCCTACATGGTAAAGTTTTTATTTACATGAAACATGTATTGTGAATCAATGGAAATCTGAAGCACCGGTTAAGAGAATCTATGAGGACATTTTAGTTGCACTGAGGAGTCCATAGGTGGCTCAAGAAAGCAAGTTTAGATAGAACTGTTGCTTTGGATTTATCATTTAATGAGTGCTGTGTGACCATATTTGTGAATGCAGCAAATACCATGCAAGTTTGCAGCTATGAATGGCTTCCGAGAAAAAGGAGAAATCATGGTGCGGGATCCTGCAGGGAGGAAATGGCAGTTGAAGATTTCTCATCGTGGTAAGCTGAAAAGCGAGACAAGTTTAAGCGGGGAATGGCTCAATCTTGCTAAAGTTAATGGCCTTGAGGTGCGAGATGTTTGTGTTTTTGAATTTAACCCCCATTTGGACATTATGAACGTCCAAATTGCCAAAAAAAAATTCCATACTGAACTGTTGCATGAAAGAAGCCACTGAAGAATGCAGCACTGGAAACGAAATTGAAAAGCAGTTTCCTATTGGTATGTTTCTGTGTACATTTGTTAAGTGTCTCAAAACTTGTCCATATGGTATGAATGTGCCAGCCTAGTGAATTTTTTTTTCTGTCTTGTTATATTGAGCTCTGTAAGATTGATTTTTTTGGTCAGGTTGTACTCGACAGGGAACATCCGATGATGAGTGTAAATTGAATTTGAGAACGACAGAGCACCCGCGAACAAGGAATGCTAAGGAAGTCAAAGATATTCATCACCAAGATGGAATTTCATTCTTTGAGGCTACAATAAATCTGACCAACATATCTCGTCCTTATATGGTAAACATTACTTGAAATGTGTATTGTGAATCAAAAGAAAAACTGAAGTGATCATTGGGAGAATGTGTGTGTACAGCTAACCTTAGTTGCCTTGGGAAGTCCATATATGTTATACTGATGCTTGACATGTATAATCGTTTGTGCATTGTCATTTGTGTATGCTACTTGACTATTTTTATGAATGCAGTGGATCCCTCGTAAGTTTGCAGATTTGAATTGCTTGCGAAATGGACAAGAAATCATGATGCGTGATCCAAATCGGAGGCTGTGGAAGATGAATATTTGTCGTCATGGCAAAAAATACGAGAGAATTTTTAGTGGGGAGTGGCTCAATTTTGCATAAGTTAATGGCCTAGAAGTGGGGGATGTATGTATCTTTGAATACAATCCCCATGGAGTGCCCATTATGGATGTCTGCATTGTAAAAAAAAAGACTGAATTGAACCATTGCAAGAAAGAAATGCCTCATTCAGCTCAAAGGAACACTGAAAATTACATAACTAAGAACAAAGCTGAAAGGCAGACTCCAACTAGTATGTCTCTATTTGTAATTGTTGAGCTTTTGGGTGTTTAAAATCATATCCCATTTAAACAGTGTGTTGTGGCTCAGGCTGTTTGAAAAGACAAGCATCTTATGGAGAAAGTGAGGTCAAGTTAAAGAAACAGATGACAATGTCTCATCAAGGAAGTGGATTGAAACAACATTTATCTTTGGAGATCTCCATGACACCCTACAATCTTGTTGATTCCTATCTGGTGAGACCTTATGAAGCAACACATTGAAGTAAATATTTTTTTCATTTTGTCGCGTACAATAGTTTAAATGTGCTCTTCAACTATTTTCCCCTCCTTTGGTGATACTACTAAACAAATTTTTATGAACAGTCTATCGCTGGGGAGTTCACAGAATCGAATGGACTTAAAGATGGATCCCAAATGACGCTCAAGGATCCAAAAGGAAGGTCATGGGAAGTCCAGATTAATCACAAGCTCAGAAGCAAAAATTGGAGCCAGTTATTGGGGCAGTGGCATCAATTTGTGGTTGCTAATGGTTTGCAAACAGGAGACATTTGTGTCTTCAAACTCAGAGCCGATGGAGATGAGGACATTTTGGATGTCCTCATCTTAAAAGGACAATCTGTTAAAAAGGAATTCTCTCCAGTTCAGAATGGTTCTGAAGATTGCCTAACTCAGAGTGAAGCTGGCATGCTTTCTGGAAGCTTTTCGAATGGTGAGTTTTTGTACTTAATGTAGTCGTCATCCATCTTGCTGTTTTTTTTTTTTTTTTAAAAAAAATCCATTTGAATTAAATTGTTCAGGCACTATTACACAACAAGTCCCTGAAAGATCAAGAGAGATGAAACCCGAAAAAGAAGATACAATGTGTCCTCAAAGAAATTATACATCTGAAATGGATGATGCCCATGCAAAATGTGAAGCCTCGTGGTTCACAGTCTCTATGAAGACATCCACTATTCAGGGTTCCTACATGGTGAGCTTCATTTGCTATTTATTCTTTAACCCCCCCATTTGGTTCGCTATCTGGAAATAAAATAGTTACACGGGAATAGAGGAGAATTAAATAGTTTTCTATTTGGTTGCTATCCTTTTCTTGGTATGAGTGAACTTTTGTCTTCTGTGTTTGCATTCTTAAAACATAGTTATGATGAAGCCTATGCTTCCATTGTTTACTTGCTTATTTGCGAAACAAATGGGGGCTACATCTTTAAGATATTTAAATGTGATGTTTAACAATGTGTATGTCTATGTATAGCAGTGAAGTAGTGTGCATGCGTGTCTATTGAGTACTCTCTTTGATTATCATTGGTGTGTTTCTCACATATGTTTTCTTAGCGAATGCTTTCTGATTATGTTGTGAATGCAGTATATCCCTACTGAGTTTGCAGCATCAAATGGTTTCCAGAACAGAAACAAAATCACTCTGAGATATCCCAGAGGGAGATTGTGGGAGATGCAGATTTTTAACCGCTTCTATAGGAAAGAAAGTCGTTTTAATGGGATGTGGCACCAGTTTGTGAGAGACAATGGATTGGAAGTAGGAGATACCTGTTTGCTCAAGCATATTTCTGATGGAGAAGAAATTATGGATGTATGCATCATCAAAAACCAGCCTGGTCCAAGTCCAAAGAGCACTAGAAACAGCAAAATCGAAGGTAAAATGGTTTAAGTGTTCTGCAAATAGTTCAAATGGTAAATTTTGTCCTTATGACTATAATTTCTTTTCTTGTTCTATCAAACTCCATTGCATTTATCATTTTGTGGTCTGTCATTAAGGTACCATTTGGAAATAGGTTTCAAAAGGAGTTTTCCACTTAAAATTTCTTTTGAAATTTGATTCCTAGGAAGCATATTCATTTGTTAGATTCAGAAAAACTTTTTTTTTTTACAGTTTTTTTTCCTCTTTGGGACATTTGGAAACATTTTTAAATTAAATTTAATTCCTATAAATGAAGAAACATCCAAATGTATTTTCAGACGCTGCCTAATTTGGACTGATCGTATGTGAATTCTGATTTTGGGAGAGCTTGTTCTGTTTAGAAATAGTTTGAAAGGGTGTTTCCAGTTTAGAATCTTAGATATCAAATTTGATTCTTAAGGATGCATTTCCAGAATGAAAAAAAAGAAGAATTCTGCCATTAGTGTCTTGCTTATTTGGTTTAATGGAATGTATGAATGAGGTGTATTTGAAAGTGAGTTTCGCTTTTGGTCTTGCTTCATTAGGTACTTTATCTGTCACGCCTCAGGGCGGCCGTCCCCTGGGATTTAAAATGCCTGAAGTAAATAACTCATCCCGAAGCATGTATTCTATTAAATTACAAAGATCTTTATATGGGTTAAAGATATCTGGGTGCATGTGGTACAATCGCCTAAGTGAATATTTATTGAAAGAAGGGTATGAGAACAATCCAATTTGCCCTTGTATTTTCATCAAGAAATCAGAATTCGGATTTGCTATTATTGCAGTATATGTTGATGATCTGAATCTGATAGGGACTCCAGAAGAGCTTACCCAAACTTCTTTAAATTTAAAGAAAGAATTTGAGATGAAAGATCTGGGAAAAACAAATTTTATCTCAGATTACAAATTGAACATTTATCAAATGAAATTTTTATTCATCAATCAGCATATACAGAAAAAGTTCAGAAGCGTTTTATATGGATAAAGCTCATCCATTAAGTTCCTCGATGGTTGTTTGATTACTTGATGTAAAGAAAGATCATTTTCGTCCTAAAGACGATGAAGAAGTTCTTGGTCCAGAAGTACCATATCTTAGTGCAATTAGAGCTCTTATGTACCTTGCTAATTACACACGCCCCGATATAGCATTTTCTGTAAATTTATTGGCAAGATACAGTTCTGCACCAACTCAAAAACATTGGAATGGGGTAAAGCACATATTATGTTATCTCTATGGAACATCTAATATGGGCTTATTTTTCTCGAAATGATCAAAATCATTGGTGGGATATGCAGATGCTGACTATCTTTCTTATCCACACAAGGCTAGATCACAAACAGGATATGTGTTTATTTGTAACAATGCAGCAATTTCATGGAGGTATGTGAAGTAGACATTAACTGCTACTTCTTCAAATCACTCGGAGATACTCGCAATTCATGAAGCTAGCCGGGAATGCATTTGGTTGAGATCTATGATCCAACACATTCGGGAAACATGTGGATTATCTTCGATAAAAAATAGTCCTACCTTTTTACATGAAGACTGTCACGCCCCAGGGCGGCCGTCCCCGAGACGCGGCAATGGTATATATGATATCAGCAGTCTAAACAGGAGGTCAATAATATACTCTAAACAACATCAACAATGACAACACAGACAACAATGAGGCTGACATAATATATACACAAATGGCGGAAGCTAAAAGACTGAGTCTGTAATTCAAAAGACATTACAGACCCGATACATAATCAACTGTCCTGTGAGAGCCAATAAATATACAATGACATCCAAATGTAATACAAACGTGTGCCTAAGCACGGAATACAATACATACAATCAAAGGGGGATGCTGATGGCCTCTCACACGCAGAACGTGACGCTGCTCCGCTACTGCTGATGTGCCTCGGGGAGCTCCTCCTTCAGATCTGACTCAGATATAACTGGAGAAAAATATATGCGAGGGGTGAGCCACACGCTCAGTGAATAGCACAACCCATGCATCACAATTCATATTAACCTCGGTTAAATTATAGCCTCTAAGTGGCAGTAACTACACAATCCAGTGGGTCGCTACATCGCCGACCCACCACACCCTCACCCTCACCCTCACTCTCAAGGGTAACATGGTCTTTTGGGACTGACTAGGCTGTTAATCACCCTTGGTCCACCGATAGCCTCTCCTCCACTCCGTAGCTCGCCTGGTCTACTCCCACGATCAGCACAGTCCGACGCATCGGAGGTACCTACAGATGGGAGCCCTCTGTCAGGACAGCCTGTCTAACGCTGAGGAGTCCCTACACGGATCCAACGAAGGGAAGAGAAACAGCCTACCCACACGGATACGATCCTCTTGGATCCGCCGACACCGATTGCAACTCTACAAATGTCATGAATTCTTCAGAATTCCACCAGGGCGTATAACTAAGATGCGGGGAGACACATATTATAACAACGAGGTTATAATATTCTCTAAGGCATGCTTATAACCATATGCTGCATTTGATTTAAATAAGTTAAACTAAATGGGAAACATGCGTAGGTCGAGGCTTTCCTAGCATGAAAACATGGTATCAGGATGCGTAGGTCTCTATACATAATATAAGGGTGCATATCCCTAGCATACAAAGTCTAAGGGGGGCATGGATACAACATAATGATCATGCATAGCACAGTTTACATTTAATACTAGCTAATATGCAACTATGGTGCCCCAGGGGAGGGCAATGCATGCCTACGTGCATCGAACGCCTCCCTACTGGGTTGGATTGTCCCACTCACCAACACCCGGGTCATCGCGTGACCGCTCAGCTCGTCAAGATCTGCAAGACATGGGTAATCAAAATGGTGAGTAATTACACAAATACATAAGAAATAAACTAGAAATACCCTACACTCGGACAAGCATGCATACGGCCCGCACGCACGCGAGCCCGAGTGCCCCGACATCCTCCCGCACCCACGGCAGCCATGCGCACGGCCACCCGCACGCACACGCACGGGTGCGCACGCACGCATGCACGCACCCCCGAGCCCGAGCGCACTGCCACTCCCCTACCCGCGCGCCCAGGCGCGCTGCCGCCCCTGCCCGCACGCCCAGCCCTGCGCCTACCCGCGCGTACTGCGCCCCTGCGCAGCACCCCGCGCGCACCCCGCGCACTGCGCCTCCACGCAGCACTCTGCGCGCACGCGCGCACTCCCCCGGTGCCCCCGACTGCGCGCGCCTGCTCTGCCTGCGCGCCCAGACTCGCGCGCACGCGCGCGGATGACCCCGCACGCACGCCCGAGCCCATCCCACCACCTCCCTCAGCCCTCCCACACCCCCTAACCACCATGCATACCATGCATACCCAAAAAAACATCCTAACATGCATCTAAACAAGAAATAGGGGGAGGAAAGCTTACCCAAAGAGAGGAAGGGAAGGGGAGGAACTCGGGTGCCCTTCGCGCACCGAAACACCACCACCAAAGCCACCACCACCAAGCCCCTTCTCAGCCTAAGAGTGGCTGAAAACAGAGGAGAAAAGGTGCCATGAGAGGAGGTCAAACAAAGGGAAACACAAAACCAAGACCATGGAAAGGTAGATCGGGTCCTCACCTTCCTTTCCTTCTTCTAGGGTTTTTCTTTTCCACCACTTCTACTAGGTCAAAAGGGGGAAACAAAGGAAGGGGAAGAGAGATTTGTGTGATAGAGAGAGATGGAGAAGAAGATGAATAGGGAGGAGACTATTGGTGGGCGTGGACCTCACTTAAAGTCCACACACACACACCACACACACACACACACTTACACTTAGAAAAAAAATTAGGTTTAAGAACTTTGACTTTGGGTCAACCTATCCACATAAGAAAACAAAAGCAATTGAACTTGACTTGGTCAAAGTCATCTTTGACTTGGTCAAGTCTCCCTATGACTTTCCGTTTGGTCAAAACCCGGATACGATTCAGAACTGCAAAATTTTGAAATGTTACCGGAATTCGATGAAATTTTCGTGAGTGGCTTGAAATGGCACCAGGACACATAATGTGCAGTTAGATTTTCAATCAGAGTTCTCAAGCTCATGATGATAGCCAAAAGTCCAAAATTTTAGCGGTTCTGATCGAAAAAAGAAAAAGATGAAAAACTGTCAGAATGCTCCAGTGGTGACCAGAAGGCTAAAAGTGACACATATATAACAAAGACAATGCTGCATGTATTGCATAACTTCAAGGGGGCTTCATCAAAGGTCACAAAACCAAGCACATCTCCCAAAAATCTTTTTCACACATGAACTTCATAAGAACAACGATATTGATGTTTAGCAAATTCGTTCAAGTGATAATTTAGCAGATCTATTCACCAAAACATTACCAACCGCGATGTTCAAGAAGCTGGTATGCGTCGACTCAAAGATCTTCATGCTGAACAGAGGGAGTCTTCATGTTAAATAGAGGGTGACTTCTTGTTGAGCAAGGGAAGTAATTTAATTCAAAATATTTGTGTACTGTACTCTTTTTCCTTCAACCAGACTTTTTCCCACTGGGTTTTTCTGGCAAGAATTTAATGAGGCAGTACAGAAACATACACAAGAATATTATACTCTTTTTCCTTCGCTAGGTTTTTCCCATTGGATTTTTCTGGCAAGGTTTTAATGAGGCATATTCTTCGTGTCATGGTCATCCAAGGGGGAGTGTTGTAAATAATGCATGACTTGGTACATGCAATAGTGGATGACCACAACATTGTTGACCCATATGTATATGTTCTCATCAATATTAGTGGTATACCTTCCCTATGCACCTTTTGGTTCCCCTATGTACCCTTTGGTTTATGACTTTGGCCCTATATAAGGAGGGCTTGTCAAGCATGTAATTCATGGGTTGAGGAGAGAGAGAGTGAGAAAAAGGAATGAGGAAAGGAATATAATAGTAGAGAAGTTCCTGAAGAACTTTATATTTTTATCTATTGTGTCCACATATAATTCTCTCTCGCATTTCTTAAATGATTCACAAGCCCCATTTCATAGGCCTCATGTAAGCCCCATGAGGTGGCACTGATGATATTACCCATAATACCCTTTAATTCAATTTGGGTAACTTCCACCGTATTAATGGGACGATTATATATTTTTGTGATTGCATTACATTTATTTGTGATTTGTTTTCCATTTCTGGATTATATTTTTTGAATCATCTATTGGTAATTGAATTTTCTCCTCAATTTTCATGCTGAAGTGTCTGAAATTCTTCGAAGAACTCTTTGAAACAGGTCGGTTTCGATATTTGATCGACTTTTCATATCGGATTTGATTTCTTGAGGACTTTCTCTCGTTTATCCGATCAAAGAAAACAATTGAACATTTTGGTATCCATTTCAATGTCTGCCAATTCAGGTGTGGTGGTTATTGTTGTATGTTTTTTTTTTTAATTTCAAATCTGTGTTTGATGTTAATTCTGGGCAGTTTTAAATTTTACATGAAAGTTTCTGATTTTATGTTTTTGACGTTGAATGTTGAATCTGGCATGTTAATGCAGTATGTTTCAAATTATTAAAGACTTATATACATTATATTTTAAAATATTTCAATCAGTTACATTTCAATTTTAGACTTATATAAATTATTTTTCAAAAGTTAATGACATGGTAATGCATTATATCTTGAAGTCAATTACATTTGTGGAATGTAACTGACTTTTAATTGTTACATATACCAAAAATCAGTTACATTTATAAATGTAACTCACTTTTAATGCAATTTATTGTTGAAATTAAATTACATTTTATAAATGTGACTGACTTTTATTATGAACTCTTGTTTTATACCGTGATTTGTGTTTTATTTTCGCATTCATCGACATCCATCACAAATACTTTGTCTGATGATTGTAATTAAATAATCATCAAATTAACAGCAATGTTTTTTTTTTAAAAAAACGTTGATTATTCCTTATCGCCATCGTTTTCTGATTGAATGAGAGGTCGCAAATAAAAATTCCATCTTTTTCAATGTTTTGAATAAATGGGTTTTTTTTAGTGATTTCATTTTTTTCAGTTTTTTTTAAGAATCCGGAGAGAGGATTGTAATTTCGGTCTTGTTTTTAGTGGTTTCTTTTCTTTCTTTTTTTTTAAATTTTGAATTGGTTTTGAAAAAATGGATTTCCCAAACTGGAATAGGTTGATTTTTTTTTCGAAAAATGTGGGGATGAGTTTAATGGAAGAAAATGTGAGATTTGAATGAGGGGTAATATTGTATTTTACATTTTTAACCTTTTTTTTAAATTCAAAGAAGCAACCAATGAGAGAGTGACATCTCATGGGTCCTGTCAATGGGGTTAAATAGTGGGGCCTATATAGCAGGACTCTTTATTTTGTAACAGAAAATGCATATTCCACACACATTTTATGTTTTTTTTTTAAAACAGAATATATATAACAGCGTAGCATAGTATATACCATTCGTATTCCACATGAGATGATGTGGCTACTATGGAAGTGCCCAAATTCAACTGAGCCCAAGACCTGGCCTGACCCGGACTAGCCCGGCCCGCATATGAAGATCCCATGATCCTCTCCCCTCCCAACGTGTACGCGCCAAAAAAGCCTGCGTTGGGTGCCATTATATCCACCCCAACAGTTCATCGCCCCACCCCTTTCAAAATTAAAAATGTTATTTTTTGGAAAGAGATGAAGCCACCCCAAACCGACAACAACAACAGATGATCGAGCACACACCGTCCCATGCGGCTGCGCCTCCCATCTCCTTCCCCCTCCACAACTCATCCTCCTCGACCCACCACAAACACCACTCCTCTCATAGCAACTGGTGTTGCTTGAGCGAGCTTCGTGAGCGCATCAGCTCCTCGGCTTCTTCACCCGATCCCCCCATGACCAGTGTCGGAACCACCTTGGGCCCAGCGGGTCCCATGCCCCTCTGGAGTGTTTTTTTCTAAAATCTTTTTTTGTTTTTTTAATTAGGATAATATTACATACAACACTATTTTCAGCCTTAATTCCAGTCTACATGTGTTTTGATTTTTTTATAAATAATATACTTCATCTAATGAAGTACATGCTTTTATAAAAAAAAATGAAACATTTATTACAATGAATTGCATTGATACATCTATAGAAAATGTAAAACAATTTATCGAAGCATATACCTCGTTAATGTAAGTATATGCGACATTAATTTTCTATTGACTCATATGAGACTGGAATTAGAGCTGAAAAAAAATTGGGGTGCCTCTAATTGCACCCCTCAAATTGGGTGCACACCCCTATTTTTACACACCTATCAAAAATCACTAGCATTCTTTAAACACCCCCATATATAAGTGGGCATTTGATTTTCATTGCACACCAATCCTTTCAAATGCAACCTCTTGAAATGGCAGAAATCCTAAACCTCTACCACCCCTCTCGCCCCTCTCACCGTGGACACCCCTCGTCGTCCGCTCTCATGCTCGCTGTCATCAGCCTACCCGTGGACGATCCTGTTGTGCCTGTGTCATTTGGAGCGCTCTGTTTGAAAATTGGCTACATAATTTTTTTTCCTCGAAGTTATGTATTTCCAATTTGGTATTTGGATTTGATTTTGTTAAAATCCAAGATGAAGAGGTTTAAATATGATTTTATTATGAGATGTCCAGTTTTGAGTTAGCTTTCGTATAGAAGTGGAATTAGGTCAACTGGATTCTTGTAGTAAAAGTTATGGGTATTTTACCAAGTATACCCCGGGGATGAAAATTCTGGCAGCAGCCCTGTTCTATGTTTAGCTCTAATTTCGGAATAGCTGGAGGGATTATTTGTCACGCCCCAGGGCGGCCGTCCCCGAGACGTGTCAATAGTATATATAATATCAGCAGTCTATACAGGAGATCAATAACATACTCTAAACAACATCAAAAATGACAACACAGACAACAATGAGGCTGACATAATATATACAAATAGCGGAAGCTCAAACGACTGAGTCTGTAATTCAAAGACATATTACAGACCCGATACATAATCAACTGTCCTGTGAGAGCCAATATATACAATGACATCCAAATACACAAACGTGTGCCCAAGCACATAATACAATACATACAATCAAAGGGGGATGCTGATGGCCTCTCACTCGCAGAACGTGACGCTGCTCCACTACTGCTGATGTGCCTCGGGGAGCTCCTCCTTCAGATCCGACTCAGATATCACTGGAGAAAAATATATGCGAGGGGTGAGCCACATGCTCAGTGAATAGCACAACCCATGCATCACAATTCATATTAACCTTATACAATTCATAGCCCCTAACACGGGAGCAACAACAACAATCTAATGGGTCGTTTCATCGCCAACCCCCCCCCCCCTCACCCTCACCCTTTCCGGGGGGTGACATGGGCCTCTTGGGGCATACTAGACTGCTCTCCACCCTGGTCCACCCAGTAGCCTTTCCCACCCTCGTAGCCTCGACCTAGTCCACTCCAACTACCAGTACTGTCCGAACACATCGGAGGTACAGGACGGAAGCAATCTATCAGGTCAGCCATCGCCGGGGAGTCCCTACCTCGGATCCGACCAAAAGAGAAGACAACCTGTCACGCCCCAGGGCGGCCGTCCCCGTGACGCGGCAAGTGTATATATAATATCAGAATCTTCACAGGAGGTCAATAATATACCATAAACAAGCAACTAGAATGACAGACAAACAACAAAGACGCTGACATGATATATACACCAAATGCGGAAGCGAAAGATGAATCTGTAAATAAAACATACTACAGACTCGATACACAATCATTTGTCCTGTGAGAGCCAATATATACAAAGACATCCAAATGAAATACAACTGCGTGCCCAAGCACGGAAATATAATGCATACAATAAAAAAGGGGTGCTGATAGCCTCTGGTACTCGCGAGACGTAGCGCTACTCCTGTCACGCCCCAGGGCCGACCGACCCCAGTACGCGGCAGGTGTATATATGATATCAGTAACAAGAGTTCAATAACATACTCGCACAACAGCTAAAATGACAAAACAGACAAAAGCAGGGCTGACATGATATACACACCAAAAGCGGAAGCTAAAAAGACTGAATCTGTAATCAAAACATACTACAGACTCGATACATAATCATATGTCCTGTGAGAGCCAATATATACAAAGACATCAAATAATACACAGACGCGTGCCCAAACACGGAATATAATACATACAAGCAAAAGGAATGCTGATAGCCTCTGATACTCGCGGGACGTGGCGCTACTCCGCTACTAATGAAGTCCCTTGGGGAGCTCCTCCTCCAGATCCGACTCAGATGACACTGGAGAAAAATATTATGCGAGGGGTGAGCCACACGCTCAGTGAACAGCACAACCCATGCCCCACAATATATATTAACCACAACCAGATATTATTAATCCACAATCACATTACTCAAGCCACAAAATGGCAGCAACTCCGCAATCCAGTGGGTCGCTACCGCCAACCCACTACACCCTCACCCTCACCCTCACCCTCACTGGGTGACCAAGGATATTGGGACTAATTACACAAAACCAGCGGGTCGCTACCGCCACCCGCTACACCCTCACCCTCACCCTCACTGGGTGACCAAGGATATTGGGACTTACAATCCAGTGGGTCGCCACATCGCCGGCCCACCATACCCTCACCCTCACCCTCAATAGGTGACATAGGCTCTTGGGACTGACTAGGCTGTTGGTCACCCTTGGTCCACCGATAGTCTCTCCCCACTCCGTAGGTCGTTTGGCCACTCCCACATTCAGCACAGTCCTTCTACCAAATCAGGAGGCGCCTACTGATGGGAGCCCCTACACGGGATGACCTTTCCAACGCCGGGGTAGTCTCTACACGGATCCAACGAAGGGAACAGAACAGCCTATCCATCGCATATGATCCACTCGGATCCGCAGACAACACATCATAACAACTCTAATGTCCTGAATTCCTCAGAATTCCTCCAGGGCGCATCACCAAGATGCGGGGAACATGCATAATAGTTATAACAGGGTTGGAATATTAACGGGGAAAGAATCCTTGGGAGGGCAGCGTGAGGTCCCGATATAGGACATCCTGACAACCAAACAAGGAACACGGAGTACCCTAGCCCAGGTCTCACCGCTGTCCTCGCGAGGCCCCTCCCCTATGATATTCGCTAAAACAGGCTAATAATCACATGCTCGCATTTTATTTAAATAAATAAACTAAATGGGAACATGCATCGGCCGGGCTTTCCTAGCATGGAAACATGATAACAGGGTGCATGGTGCTTATACGTGTCCTAAGGGTATAAGTCCCTAGCATACAAATCTAGGGTGGCATGCATACTACAGATTATCATGCTTACATAGCTTTTCATATTAAACAGGTTAATATCTACTATGGTGCCCCAGGGGAGGACGGTACACGCCCAAGTGCATGTAACGCCTCCCTACTGGGTTGGATCGTCCCACTCACCGGAGATCGGGTCGTCGCGTGACCGTCCGTCAAGATCTGCAAGATAGAGTAATCAACTTGGTGAGTAAAAATCTATAAAGACATAAAAATACTCTAAAATACCCAACACTCGGACAACGTACATACGGCCCGTACGCACGCGTATCCGAGCATCCCGACTCACTCCCGAACCCACCGGGCAGCCGCACGCACGGCCACCCGCATCCGCACGCACGAATGCGCACGCACGCACACACCCCGGCACCATCGGTGCACTGCCGCGCGCCTGCCCGCACACCTCGACGTATTGCCGCGCGCACTGCACGCACGCCCCAGCACGCGCACGCACTGGTCCCCAGCTCCGCGCCCAGGCGCATGCCCAGGCGCCCTGCCCCGCACCCAGGCACAGTCCCCAGGTGCCCTGCCGCGCGCGCGCACGCCCGCGCGCACGCCCGCTCGCGCCAGCACCCGTGCGCACCTGCGCGACCACTCCGCGCGCACCCGCGCGCACGCACCTGCGCGCGACTGCGCGCCCAGCAGCGCCCGCCAACGCCCATCGCCTAGCGCCCCGCGCCCAGCGCCCAGCTCCATCCGCGCGCACGCCTGCGTGCGCCCTGCCATCTGCTCCGCCTGCTACACTGCCTGCCTGCCATCCTGCCCGGGACAGCCTGCCAGCCCGCCCGAGATAGCCAACCACCACTCCGACGGCCCCCAACCGCCTCCAACCGCCTCCAACCGCCACCAACAGCCCTCCGACGGCCACCCACCGCCGCCGACCACCACCCAACCCAAAATCCACCCCCCTAACATACATCTATGCAAGGAAAGAGAGGAAAAAGGGCTTACCAAGGGGAGGAAGGGATGTCCGGTAGCTCTCCGCGCACCGAAACCTTTCCCCAAAGGCCTCCAACGCCGGGATCTCTCTCGGCCTTCGAAATGGCCCAAATCAGGGAAGAAGAGAGGGATGATGGAGGCGCAAAACTCGCCGGAATCCGGATTTGAAAGCACCGGGGTGTAGATCGGGACCCGATCTACACTTCCTATGCTTTAGGTTTTAGGGTTTGAGGGCTCTAAGGGGCTCAAATGGAAGAAAAGGAGAGAGGGGAGAGAGAGAGCTTTTGATAGGATGATGAATAGTGACAATCTAGTTTTAGATTTCACTTATATAGCGAGCGACTTAAAATACCCGGATACGCCCCGGAACTGTGAAATTTCAGAAACGTTACCGAAATTCGATGAAATTTTTGTGAGAGGCCTAAAATGGCACCAGGACACCAAATATGCAGTTATATTTCCAATCGGAGTCCTCTAACTCAGGACGATAGCTAACAGTCCAAAAATTAGCGGTTCTGATCGATAACCGAAAAAATGAAAAACTGCCAGAACGCTCCAACGGTTACTAGCAGGCTAAAAGTGACATATATTTAACAACTCCGCTACTGATGAAATCCCTCGGGGAGCTCCTCCTTCAAGTCTGGCTCAGATAATACTGGAGAATAATAATTATGCGAGGGGTGAGCCACACGCTCAGTGAATAGCACAACCCATGCACCACAATTTATATTAACCACAAACAAACAATCCAGCCTCAAAGTGGCATAAGAACATAAACCCAATGGTTCGTACATCGCCGAACCACCACACCCTCACCCTCACCCCTCAATAGGTGACTTAGGATATTGGGACATACTAATCTAATAATCATCCTTAGACCACAATTCCACAAACCAGTGGGTCACCTCATGGCTGACCCACCACACCCTCACCCTCACCCTTCTATGGGTGACATAGGATATTGGGACTGACTAGGCTGTTGGTCACCCTTGGTCCATCGATAGTCTCTCCTCCACTCCGTAGGCCGCTTGGCCTTCACCCACAACTTCAGCACAGTCCGTCACAAATATCGGGAGGCGCCTACTGATGGGAGCCCTCGGAAGGGACGGCCTTTCCAACGCTGGGGCAGTCTCTACACGGATCCAACGAAGGGAACAGAACAGCCTATCCATCGCATATGATCCACTCAGATCCGCTGAATTCCTTAACTAAAGAAAAGAAACCTTGGGAGGGCACCTTGAGGTCCCGATATAGGATACCCCGACAACCAAACAAGGAACACGGAGTACACTAGCACGGGTCTCAACGCTGACTTCGCAAGGCCCTTTAATCCAGAGAAGGGAGACTCTACGGATGTCATGAATTCTTCAGAATTCCTCCAGGGCGCATAACCAGGATGCGGGGAAACAGATCATATAATAACAAGGGTGGAATATTATTGGGGAAAGAACCTTGGGAGGGCAGCGTGAGGTCCCGACATAGGATACCCCGACAACCAAACAAGGAACACGGAGTACCCTAGCCCGGGTCTCAACGCTGACTTCGCAAGGCCCTTTAATCCAGAGAAGGGAGACTCTACTGATGTCATGAATTCCTCAGAATTCCTCCAGGGCGCATAACCAGGATGCGGGGAAACAGATCATATAATAACAAGGGTGGAATATTATTGGGGAAAGAACCTTGGGAGGGCAGCGTGAGGTCCCGATATAGGATACCCCGACAACCAAACAAGGAACACGGAGTACCCTAGCCCGGGTCTCACCGCTGTCCTCGCGAGGCCCCTCCCCTATAATATTCACTAAGACAGGCTAATAATCACATGCTCGCATTTTATTTAAATAAATTAAACTAAATGGGAACATGCATCGGTCGGGGCTTTCCTAGCATGGAAACATGATAATAGGGTGCATGGTTCTTATACGGGTCCTAAGGGTATAAGTCCCTAGCATACAAATCTAGGGTGGCATGCATACTACAGATTATCATGCTTACATAGTTTTCATATTAAACAGGTTAATATTTACTATGGTGCCCTAGGGGAGGACGGTACACACCCAAGTGCATGTAACGCCTCCCTACTGGGTTGGATCTGTTGTGCCTGTGTCATTTGGAGCGCTCTGTTTGAAGATTTTGGGTACATAATTTTTTTCGTAAGTTATGTATTTCCAATTTGCCATTTGGATTTGATTTTGTAAAAATCCAAGATGAAGAGATTTAATTCTGATTTTATTATGAGATGTCCAGTTTTGAGTTGGCTTTTGCACAGAGGTGGAATTAGATCAATTGGATTCTTGTAGTAAAAGTTATGGGTATTCTTCCAAGTGTACCCCGGGGATGGAAATTCTGGCAGCAGCCCTGTTCCTTGTTTGGCTCTAAATTCGGAATAGCTGGAGAGGTTATTTTTTCATGTCATAAACATGAATGTTGTAGATAATCTTCTTATCTTTCCATCAGTTTTGGAATTGAGCCATTCGGAGCTGTATCGAGGAAGTTATGGCTGTTCCAGTGAAGCTTGCGCAGAATTTCTAGTCGGAGGGCGACTTAGTAATTTTCCTTGATATTTGTGATAAATATCTCCTCTCTCTCTCCCTTCCCCTCTCACTTCCGACCAGAATTCTGGTCCCCCTTCTCTTTTTTTCATTTGCACCCCAAGTGTTTGATGATTTGTGTCAAAGAGAAGGAGGAGGTGGTGGTGGAAGTGGTGGTGGATCTTGGCTAGGTTTGGTTGTTGTTTGTTCTCCCCTCTCTCAAGCTCTCTTTGCATGATCTCCCCCCCCCCTGTTTTTGCTGCCATAGAGGGCTGAAGAGGAGGCTGAGGAGGCTGAGTGGTGGTGGTGGTGGTGGTGGTTCCGGGTGGCGGCGTTTCGGTGCGCGAAGGGCCCCGAACCTCCCCCTTTCTTTTCCCTCCCAAGGTGAGCTCCTCCCCTCCTTTTTTTGGTTTTCTTGGCTTGAGGGGTTGGTTGGGAGGTCATGCATGTTGGGTAGGTGTGTTAGGGAGTGTGTGAGGGGTTGGGATGGGTGAAAATGAGCTTGGAGTGGGCTGGGCGCGAGCTGGACGTGGTCTGCGCGCGTGCGCGCTCAGGCGGGCGCGTAGACGGGCGCAGTTGGGCGCAGGCGGGCGCAGTCGGGCCCGCAGGCGCACGCGGGAGCGTGCACGGGTGCGCGTGGAGCGGGCGCGCCGGTACACGCAGGTGCTGGCGCGAGCGGGGGTGCCAGGGGGGGTGCGCGCGGGTGCGCACGGACGCGCGGGGGCGTGCGCGCGAGCGTGCGCGCGCACGGGCGAAGCGCCTGGGCATGTGCGTGGGCGCTGGGCAGGGCACCTGGGCACTGCGCCTGGGTGCTGGGCAGGGCGCCTGGGCATGCGCCTGGACGCGGTGCTGGGGACCAGTGCGCGCGGTGCTGGGGACCAGTGCGTGCGCGTGCTGGGGCGTGCATGCAGTGCGCGCGGGCGCGCGCGAGCGTGCGCGTGCGTGCGGCAGTGCGTCGGGGCTTGCGGGCAGGCACGCGGTAGTGCGCCGGTGGTGCCGGGGTGTGTGCGTGCGTGCGCATCCGTGCGTGCGCGTGCGAGGGGCACTGTGCGCGCAGGGCGAGCAGACGGTGCGAGCGGGGAATGTGTGCGGGGCGCTGCGCTGGGGCGCAGTGCGTGCGGGTGCAGGCGCGGGTGCACCCGGGGGGCTGGACGCGCGGTGCGTACGGGCGTGCGCGTGCGCGCGCCCGAGCGCGCGGCGTGTACGGGCGTGCGCGTGCGCGCGCCCGAGCGCGCGGCGTGTCCGGGCGTGCGGGCAGGGGCTCGGCCGTGCGTCTGGGCGTGCGGGCTGGGGCGCGGCTGTGCGCCTGGGTCGGGTGGCCGTGCGTGCGGTTGCCCGGGGGTTCGGGAGTGAGTCGGGTGCTCAGACTCTCGTGCGTACAGGCCGTATGTACGTTTATCCGAGTGTTGGGTATTTTTAGCGTATTTTGGGTTTATTTGTGTATTTTACTCACCGATTTGAGTACCCTATCTTGCAGATCTTGACGGACGGTCGCGCGACGACCCAGATACCGGTGAGTGGGACGATCCAACCCAGTAGGGAGGCGTTACATGCACTTGGGCGTGTACCGTCCTCCCCTGGGGCACCATAGTAAATATTAACATGTTTAATATGAAAACTATGTAAGCATGATAATCTGTAGTATGCATGCCACCCTAGATTTGTATGCTAGGGACTTATACCCTTAGGACCCATATAAGAACCATGCACCCTGTTATCATGTTTCCATGCTAGGAAAGCCCCGACCGATGCATGTTCCCATTTAGTTTAATTTATTTAAATAAAATGCGAGCATGTGATTATTAGCCTGTCTTAGTGAATATTATAGGGGAGGGGCCTCACGAGGACAGCGGTGAGACCCGGGCTAGGGTACTCCGTGTTCCTTGTTTGGTTGTCGGGACCTCATGTTGCCCTCCCAAGGTTCTTTTCCCCGGTAATATTCCACCCTTGTTATTATATGATCTGTTTCCCCGCATCTTGGTTATGCGCCTTGGAGGAATTCTGAGGAATTCATGACATCAGTAGAGTCTCCCTTCTCTGGATTAAAGGGCCTTGCGAAGTCAGCGTTGAGACCCGGGCTAGGGTACTCCGTGTTCCTTGTTTGGTTGTCGGGGTATCCTATATCGGGACCTCAAGGTGCCCTCCCAAGGTTTCTTTTCTTTAGTTAAGGAATTCAGCGGATCCGAGTGGATCATATGCGATGGATAGGCTGTTCTGTTCCCTTCGTTGGATCCGTGTAGAGACTGCCCCAGCGTTGGAAAGGCCGTCCCTTCCGAGGGCTCCCATCAGTAGGCGCCTCCCGATATTTGTGACGGACTGTGCTGAAGTGTGGGTGAAGGCCAAGCGGCCTACGGAGTGGAGGAGAGACTATCGGTGGACCAAGGGTGACCAACAGCCTAGTCAGTCCCAATATCCTATGTCACCCATAGAAGGGTGAGGGTGTGGTGGGTCAGCCATGAGGTGACCCACTGGTTTGTGGAATTGTGGTCTAAGGATGATTATTAGATTAGTATGTCCCAATATCCTATGTCACCTATTGAGGGGTGAGGGTGAGGGTGTGGTGGTTCGGCGATGTGACGAACCATTGGGTTTATGTTGTTATGCCACTTTGAGGCTGGATAAATAAGATTGTGGTTAATATAAATTGTGGTGCATGGGTTGTGCTATTCACTGAGCGTGTGGCTCACCCCTCGCATAATTATTATTCTCCAGTATTATCTGAGCCGGACTTGAAGGAGGAGCTCCCCGAGGGATTTCATCAGTAGCGGAGTAGCGCTACGTCCCGCGAGTACCAGAGGTTATCAGCACCCCTTTTTGATTGTATGTATTATATTTCCGTGCTTGGGCACGCGGTTGTATTTTATTCGAGGCTTCCTAGCATGAGAACAGGGTGATAGGATGCATGGCTCTTACACATATCCCCTAACATACACAGTCTAGGGGTGCATGCATACTATATATTAATCATGCTTGCATAGGTTACATATTAAACAAGTTAATATTAACTATGGTGCCCCAGGGGAGGACGGTATACGCCCAAGTGCATAAAGCGCCTCCCAACTGGGTTGGATTGTCCTACTCACCAATAACCGGGTCGTCGCGCGACCGTCCGTCACGATCTGCAAGACAGGGTAATCAACTTGGTGAGTAAAATACACAATTACAACTAAAATACACTAAAAATACCCAACACTCGGACAAGCGTACATACGGCCCGTACGCACGCGAGTCCGAGCACCCCGACTCACTCCCGAACCCCCCCCCCCCGGGCAGCCGTACGCATGGCCACCCGCCCCGGGCGCCCAGCCGCACCCCAGCCCGCGCGCCCAGACGCACTGCCGAGCCCCCCGCCCGCACGCCCAGACACGCGGCCGAGCCCCTGCCTGTTATATATGTGTCACTTTTAGCCTGCTGGTAACCGTTAGAGCGTTCTGGCAGTTTTTCATTTTTTTTCAGTTTTCGATCGGAACCGCTAATTTTTGGGCTGTTAGCTATCGTCCTGAGCTAGAGGACTCCGATTGGAAATCTAACTGCATATTTGGTGTCCTGGTGCCATTTTAGGCCTCTCACGAAAATTTCATCGAATTCCGGTAACGTTCCCAAATTTCGCAGTTCCGGGGCGTATTTGGGTTTTTAAGTCGCACACTATATAAAGGTGGGATCTAATTTTCGGATTACTATTCATCATCCCTACCAACTTGATTTTCTCTCTCCCCTCTCTCCTTTTCTCACTTTTGAGCCCCCTAGACCCCTCAAACCCAAAAACCTAAAGCATAGGAAGTGTAGATCGGGTCCCGATCTACACCCCGGTGCTTTCAAATTCGAATTCCGGCGAGTTTTGCCCCTCCATCCCCCTCTCTTCTTCCCTGATTTGAACCATTTCGGAGGTGGGAGTAGATCCGGGAGTTGGAAACCTTTTGGGAGAGGTTTCGGTGCGCGGAGAGCAACCGGATTTCCTTTCCTCCCCTTGGTAAGCCTCTTTTCCCTCTCTTTCTTGCTTAGATGTATGCTAGGAGGTGGAAATGGGGTTGGGAGGAGGTTGGCGGCGGTGGGTGGCCGTCGGAGGGCTGCGGGAGGCGGCCGGAGGCTGTGGTGGTGGTCGGAGGTGGGTGGTAGAGGAGCTCGGGCTGGCAGGTGTGTAGCTCGGGCTGGCGGGCTGCTGTCTCGGGCAGGGCAGCAGCGCAGGGTGGTGCAGGCGCAGTGGTTGGCGCGGGCGTGCGCGCGTGCGTGCGCTCGGATGGTGCTGGGGGCCAGCAGAGCTGGGCGTGTGGGCGCTCGGCTGGCGCTGGGGGCCAGCAGGGCTGGGCGTGCGCGCTGGGCAGGCTGGCAGGGCTAGCTCGGGTAGGCTGGGAGCAGGTGCACCAGTTTACTGGCGCGCGAGCGCGTGCGCGCGGGTGTGCGCGCGGGCGTGCGCTCGGGGGGTGCAGAGGGAAGTGTGCGGTGTAGGCTAGCTGGGCTGTGCGCTGGCAGGCCGGGCGAGCAGGCTGGGCGCGCAGGCGAGCAGGGAAGGGGCGCTCGGGCATCAGGCGGGCAGTGCCCCGGGCGTGCAGGCGAGCGGTGCTAAGGCCACTCGGTGACGCGCGTAGGCAGGCAACGCGGGCAGCAGCGTGGGCAGGCTGCCAGGCGCGCTGGGCGCGTGCTGCAGGCGCGCTGGGCGTGTGTTGCACGTGCGTGCGCGTGGGCGCTGGGTGAGGGTCCCGGGTGCTGGGCGTTGAGCGTCGGGTGCTGGGCCGCGGATACCGGGTGCTGGGCTGAGGCACGGGTGGTGCGCGCGGGTCGAGGCGTTGCGCGCGGGGCGTGCGGGGTGCTCGCGGGCCAGCGCGAGGCGTGCGGGGTGTGCACGAGCGGCTGCGCTGGGGCGCAGGGGGCGCGCGGTGCACCCGGGAGGTCCGGCGGTGCGCGGGGTGCGTTGGCTGAGGCGCGGCGGTGCACCCGGGTGGTCGGGCAACCGTGCGGGTGGTTGCCGGGGGTGCTCGGGCTAGCGTGCGTGCGGGTCGTATGCACGTTTGCCCGAGTGTTAGGTGTTTAGTTGTGGGTTTGGTATGTTTGGGTATTTTTAGAGTATTTATGTGTTGTTCTCACCATATTGAATGTCTGTCTTCCAGATCTGGACGGACGGTCGCGCGACGACCCAGATACTGTGAGTGGGACAATCCAACCCAGTAGAGAGGCGTTATACGCACTTGGGCGTATACCGACCTCTCCTGGGGCACCGTGGATTATATTAACCTGTAGTAATATGTATTGCATGTGAGCATGATTTTAAATACAGAATGCATGCTACCCTAGGCTTTTATGTTAGGGACTTGCATCCATAGGATAGGTGTGAGAGCCATGCACCATGTCCCCCTGTTTTCATGCTAGGAAACCTCGGCCTATGCATGCGTCCTACTAGTTTATTTATTAAATTAAATGCTAGTGTATGTTAAATCGCATGCCTTAGATAATATTATAGGGAGGAGCCTTGCGAGGTCAACATTGAGACCCGTGTTAGGGTACTCCGTGTTCCTTGTTTGGTTGTCGGGATTTCCTGTATCGGGACCTCATGCTGCCCTCTCAAGGTTTCTAGTCCCAATAATATTATAAATAATGTTGTATGATTGGTATGTTTATTAGCATGTTAGTGAATATTATAGGGGAGGGGCCTTGCGAGGACAGCGGTGAGACCCGGGTTAGGGTACTCCGTGTTCCTTGTTTGGTTGTCGGGGTATCCTATAACGGGAACTCACGCCGCCCTCCCGAGTTCTTTCCCCCAATGATATTACAACCTTGCTTTTATTGTACTTATTTCCCCGCATCGTGGTTATGCACCCTGGAGGAACTTGAAGAGTTCATGACATTTGAGTTGTAGAGATGTGTTGTCGGCGGATCCGAGTGGATCATACGCGTATGGATAGGCTGTTCTGTCCCCTTCGTTGGATCCGGTAGAGACTGCCCCAGCGTTAGAAAGGTCGTCCCTTCCAAGGGTTCCCATCAGTAGGCGCCTCCTGATTTGGTTTCGGACTGGGCCGAAGTTGTGGGTGAAAAACCAAGCGGCCTACGGAGTGGAGGAGAGACTATCGGTGGACCAAGGGTGACCAACAACCTAGTCAGTCCCAAAATCCTATGTCACCCGTGGAAGGGTGAGGGTGAGGGTGTAGTGGGTTGGCGATGAGCGACCCACTGGATTTGTGATTGGATGATTATCAGTCCCAATAGCCTATGTCACCCATTGATGGGTGAGGGTGAGGGTGTGGTGGTTCGGCGAGGTACGAACCACTGGATTATGTTGTTATGTCTTAGAGGCTGGATAAATAATGGAATTGTGGTAAATATTGTCTGTGATGCATGGGTTGTGCTGTTCACTGAGCGTGTGGCTCACCCCTCGTATATGTTTTTCCCCAGTGGTCACTCAGCCTGAGCTAGAGCCGGAGCAGCAGTTGGAGCTTTCCGAGGGATTCCTTCAGTAGAGGAGTAGCGCCACGTCCCGCGAGTGCCAGAGGTTATTAGCATCCCTTCTTGACTGTTTGTATTGTGTTATCGTGCTTGGCACGCGTCTGTATGTGTTCAGTCGTATTGGTGTATATTGGCTCTCACAGGACAGATGATTGAGTATCGAGTCTGTAGAATGTTTATTTACAGATTCAGTCTTTTGCTTCCGCATTTGGTGTATATATCATGTCAGCCCCTTTGTTGCATGTGTGTCATTCTAGTTGTTTGTGTATGATATATTATTGACCTCCTGTGTAGATTTGATATTATATATACGCTTGCCGCGTCCCGGGGACGGCCGCCCTGGGGCGTGACACTGCCGCACGCCCACACACGCCGCACGCTCGGACGCACGCACGCGCACGCCCGCGCGCACCGCGCGACCAGCCCCCCGGGTGCACCCGCGGGCACCGCGACCCAGCGCAGCGCCTCGCCCGCACACTCTCCCGCACTGCGCCCCAGTGCAGTTCCCCGCACACACTCCCCGCTCGCCCTGCGAGCACTGCGCCCCCTGCGCAGCACCCGCACACCCCCCGCTCGCCTCTCCGCACGCACGGCACGCACTGCGCCCCCTGCGCAGCGCTCCGCCGCACGCCCCCGCACGGCGCCCAGCGCGCAGCACCCGCGCGGATCCCAGCGCGCAGCACCCGCACGCGTGCCCGCGCACACGCCCGGCACTGCGCCCAGCGCGCAGCACCCGCGCGCACGCGCGCATTCCCTGCCAGCCTGCCTACCCACGCTGCCTGCCCGACCCTACCACCTCCCAACGGCCACCAATGGCCACCAACAGCCACCCAACATCCCCCAAACCACCAAGCACACCATTCACACCCAAAAACACATCCTACTCAAGCATCTAAACAAGAAAGGAAGGAAAGAAAGCTTACCCTAGGAGAGGAGGAGAAGGGGAGGAAGAACGGGTGCTCTTCGCGCACCGAAACACCACCTCCAAGACCCCCACCACCAAGATCTCCAACTCAGCCTAAGAGGGCTGAAATTAGAGGAGAAAAAAGGGTAAGAGAAGGGGTCACACTTGAGGGAACTCGAATCCGAGACCACCGGAAGATAGATCGGGAGCTCACCTATCTTTTCTCTCCTTAGGGTTTTTGATTCCAACCACTTGAACTAGGTCATATGGGGTTTTTAAAGAGAGGGAGAGAGAGAGAGAAATTTTGGAGAATATGATGAATAGTGGGGGGGAATGTTGTCGTGGGATTTGTTTATACTCACACCCCCCACCAAACACTCTCACACCCACTTAGATTAGCCCTAATTAGGTTTAGGCTAGGGTTAGGTTAGTTTAAGTGATCTAAGTGCGCTTTGACCCTAGTCAACCCAACCACACTAAAATCCAAAACCATTTGACCAAGTCAACGGTCAACTTTGACCAAGTCAAGTCTCCCAATGACTTCTCGCTCGGTCAAAACCCGGATACGCTTCGGAACTGTGAAATTTTGAAACGTTACCGGAATTCGATGAAATTTTTGTGAGTGGATTGGAATGGCAGCAGGACACATAATATGCAGTTTGATTTACAATCAGAGCCCTCAAACTCAGGGTGATAGCTAAAAGTCTGAAATTTTAGCGGTTCCGATCAAAAAACAAAAAAAAACTGAGAAACTGCCAGAATGTCCCAATGGTTACCAGAAGGCTAAAAGTGACACATATATAACAGTGGGAGTATACCAGGTAGAGGCTACGGAGTGTGGGAGAGGCTACTGGGTGGACCAAGGGTGTAGAGCAGTCTAAATCTCTTCCAAAAGTCCCAAGAGTCTCCCTCCAGGAGTGAGGGTAAGGATGAGGTGAAGAATATCGTCGCGTGACCCATTCGTTGTTCAACCGTTCCCATAGTTGTTGGGTCCGGTCTTGTATCGATGTTTAAAGGCATCGTTTGAGCAATTATCTAGATGTAGATGATCCAGTAGTGTTGTGTAGACCAGTAATTTCGGGTCTCTTCGACCGTCGGTATGGTCTCCCCAAAAGTCCCAAGAGTCTCCCTCCGGGAGTGAGGGTGAGGGTGAGGTTGGTCGCGCCGCCGCATGACCCTGTTATCCATGGGTTTCTACCCATGTTTTCCTTGAAAAAGGGAATTGATTATGTATTGAACTGTAGTATGGTGATTGGTTTCCAGCCACTCACTGAGCTTGTAGCTCACCCCTCGCATACTGTTTCTTTTCAGGGACAGTGTTGGGCGTGGAGCTGGAGCTTTCCTGTGGCGTGGTCTTATGGGCGTGGAGCGTTCTTCCGAGGGATAGCGAGTGCGAGGCTCTCAGCAGTCCTAGAGTCATTGTATACTTTGTAAATCGTGCATGTGGCAAGGTTGTATTTTCTTTGGTCTAGACTTGGCTCTCACAGGACAGTGATTGTGTATTCGAGTCTGTAATAATGTTTTTGATTTACAGACATTGTTTATATATTATGCTTTCGCTTTTCAGTCAGTTATCATTATCTTGCTTGCCGCCTTGTGTATTGTTATTGGAGTCTTTATTGACCTCAAGTATTGATAGCTGATATTTTATTATTACCACGTCACGGGGACTCCTGGGGCATGGCAGATCCAGCCTAGCAGTCCATGCTCTCCCCCCCGTCATCATTGTCACGCCCCAGGGCGGCCGTCCCCGAGACATGGAAATATATATAATATCAGTAATCAAAACAAGAGGTCAACAATGACGCCAAATATATATAACATACAAGGCTGGCAAAGCAATGTTAACCGATAGCTCAACTGAAAAATGTGGAAGCATAAAATACTAACAAATCTGTAAACCAAAACATTATTACAGACGTGAATACACAATCACTGTGCTGTGAGAACCAAGTCTAGTCCAAATAAAATATAACCAGTGCAACACGCACGATTTACCAATACATATGACACTAGGACTGCTGACAGCCTTGTACTTGCCAACCGCCGGACGGGACGCTTCCACGCCCGCAAGACCACGCAACAGGGAAGCTCCAGCTCCATGCCCAACATAGCCCCTGTAGAAGAAATAGTGCACAAGGGGTGAGCTACAAGCTCAGTGAGTGGCTGAAAACCAAACACCATCACAACAATTCAATACTAAGGCAGTTTTCTTTCAAGGAAAAACATGGGTAGAAACCCAAAGGACAATAAGGTCACGCGACGGTGCGACCATGCCTCGCCCTCTCCCTCACTCCCGGAGGGAGGCTCTTGGGACACTCGGGGAGGAACAACTGTTAACCATAACACATGATGTTACTGGATAACGAGATATACTATGATACCTCAAATGTTAGGAGTAACATAACTAGAGTATACTCGATGGGTATAAAATCACGTGACTACATGACTTCAACTCACCCTCACCCTCACCCCTAAGGGTGACACGTGATTGTTGGGAGAAATTCGTCTGCTCTACACCCTTCGTCATCTGTAGCCCTCTCCCGGGTAGCCTCTATCTGGTATAATCCCATGATCAGTACATCTGCCGAACGCGTCGGTAGTACCTCCAGGTGGGAGCTCTCTGTCAGGATAGCTTCAATGCTGGGCAACTTCGACACGGATCTGACGAAAGGGAGAACGACTCCACGCTCGCAATATTATTTGTTAGCCCTCTCCCGGGTAGCCTCTACCTGGTATACTCCCATGATCAGTACATCTTGCCACATGCATCGATAGTACCTACAGGTGGGGGCCCTCTGTCAGGACAGCTACAACCTGGGTGCTTCAACACGGACGATATTGGGAGGAAACATTCCATGTTCGCAATGCAAACCCAATGGAAAAACAACTACTCTCGATAATCACCTACCGATGCTATCGAATACACATGAACTCCCACACAGATGCGTTGCTCGGACGCAGGGAGTTACCTCGACTCTCCCACTGAAAATAAACCCAAGGCATAACCCAATTAGCGGTTCATACACGCGCCTAGCACGTGTAAGCCTAGCTTAATGCCATAACCACCGGCTTAACAAAACCGATATGACAATGATTCTCCTGAATTCCAATCGAGTGCATCACTCGGATGCAAGGGGGCAAATACATCGCTAGCGCTCTAACTAATAAGGTACAACCCGATAGCGGGTCATACCCACGCCTATTACAGATAGGCCCAATTAGTCTAACATGCGCATAATCATAATAGGAGAATTCTACCGCAGTTATGTACATGAACCACATGCATGATAACATAATAATTAATTATAGGGGTACTCCCTAACATGGATAAAAAGTATAAATAATATATATGCAACATACGTATCAGGTGTGGCCTAAATAATATGCATACAAAGCCATTAATTATACAAGCATACAAGTGTACCCTAACATGTGTTGGATATCACCAACTTAAAAGGGAAGGGTCAAGCGCGATCTCGCGCACTAACAGGTGCATGCCAATATTCCCAAGCGAACCTGAGTCAAGTAGGAACCACATCTACTTACTCAGTTCGCACGAAGAGAGAGGGCGAGAAAAAGCTCATGATCTCTAGAAGTTGGTCATAGTTTTTCCCCAATAACATGGGCGCAACAACTACACCACGCCCTCAAATCCTACGATCAGGGAATATTAAGTATGTATTCGGTTATTAACCTAGGCTTAATCAGGTTAGATATTATTAACATGGGGGGGGGTAGTATTACAACCAAGACTACCTAAGGCATGACATATTCTATACATCCATATAAATACAAAGAGATACATGCCTGTACAAGCAGGGCGAATGCAAACATGGTTATTCATTCATGAATACAATACATAGGCAAGCATATGGTAGAATAAGTGGTTCTACGCAATATACGAGCTATACAAGCCTAACATGCAAGATATCTAACATAATATGGGTTAGACATAACCATACTACTCATCTAAACAAGTAGTATAGTTAGGGTGCCCCCACGGATGCGTGACGCATGACTATGTGCATCCAACGCTTTCCGAAGGGTTTGATCAAAGCACTCACCTAACGATCCATTCATCGCGAGTTCCACCAACGACAGCTGTAAAACACAACCAATGATGTTCAATTAAAATATGAAGCCACTTGAAAGATATACAAGCCTACTTCATGAAGACAATGACTCCTGATATTTTTGTAACGGCCCGTGTCCCAAACCCTCGACACGTGCACGCCACGTGCCTCAAAACTCACCATTCTTTTATATAAAAAAAACATCGAAATAACCACCCTATATAAACTCATCTGGTAACAACCCTGGGATAACATATAATCATCAACAAATATATAATCACCTATATAAACTCACCCAGGAAAGTTTAAGAAGTCAACAGAGCATCTAACACACCTCATATACAGTCATCCATATATATAGAGCATTTTAACATAGGCATGGTTCACTAGACCAGCCTCTACCAAAAATAATCATATACAGATCCAAAACATCAACAATATCCATATCTATATATATATACCTATCACCAACTGGACGTGACCCCCAAAAGAAGACAAAGTCAACGCCCAGGAACCCCCGCCTCTACTCTGCAAAAAAATAGGAAAATAGAATAGAATGAGCGAAAGATGCTCAGTAAGCAACCCAGACATTCCACGCATAAGGAAAACAAGGATGACATCAAAGTCAAGCTTCGTTAACATCAGGTCAAAGCATAATAACACATGAAAGCACTCTATGATCATCAATGGAGAACAATAACATCGCTGATATATAAAAATAGGAATGAATAGCTCAAACGAACACATCACAAGTGATAGGACCAATAGATATCATCAAGAAGCAACACCACTGGACTGAAGGCACATACTCTGAAATCACCCATCAAGCAAAGAAGGTCAATTAACTCATTGATGGCACTTGGGATGTCACAATTCTACAAGAATGATAAGGGAATCACAACTCTGGCTCCTGAATGACCGAAGCGCCGGATAGACCATCTACATGACCCCATCTCGGCCCCTATGTCCGGGATGTCCACATCTATACCTCTCACGTGTTGCCCTCGGAATGTCCACCGCGGAATAGCTACCTGGCCCTCAGAACGTCCAGGCACGGCAGGATATTCTCAAGTCTCCCTCGCTGGACCGTACATACTCATGCGTGCTGGGGAGGTAAATCTCAACCCACACTATATGATTTATGGTCATCCAACTCCAAGAATACGAATTCAAGAGGTAATATAAAAGCAATGAAACAAACACAGTACAAGGCTTCATGGTCGGACAACACGACCATGCAGATCATAGATCAATGGCAAGACACTGGGATGATACATCATGATCAAAGGAAGGCTCACAAATCAACTATAGATTTAGAACTCTCAAAAACTATCTAGAACAAGGATAAATGACAACGATTAGATAATGATGATGAATCACGAAGCAAACCTCAATAATGACACTTCAAGGACTAATCTGAACTGGGATAATATAAATCACACTCTCGAATGATAACTGAATTATAGTGGATAAATATGAAGCAAGCCTCAATGAGAAACAATTCTAATTAATAAAGGTGACATGAATAATTCTGGGTCTCAACAATATAGTATAGTAACCGACAATAGTTAGTTTCACAAATAGGGATAAAAACAGTTTTGAATATCAAACAATATCAGAGATGATAAGAAACAACAATGAAGCGCGGAATTGGAAATAACAAACACAAATATTGGGTCACTTATAACAATACCACGTGGAATGGAATGTAGGACAAACAAATATCGATCGGGTTACTTACCTCGCAATTCACCACCTCAACTGGACTCACCCTATTCCAACTCTTAAAACAGGCAGAGAGGAAATCCACTGATAAAAATATAATCTCAATCAGATACTAACATATAATCCTAATAATCAATTCTCAGTTTCACCCAAATCAAATCCGATGTCCTAAATACAAACCCTAAGTTAACGCAATCAAAATAACTCTTACCCAACCCCAAAAACAAATTCATATTTCAGTCCCAAATCACAATTTTTAATTTAGAACTAAAATAGAACAACCCTAGATGAAGAATAACGATGAAAAGAACAAGAATCCTTACCCAGTATGACACGAAAAATATTCCACGAAGCTTTCCTAATTTTTTTCCTAATTTTCCCTTTTTATTTTCCCTTGGAATAGAGTCTCGGGCGACTCTTCTCACTCACCATATATAACCACCACCACCACCGACTCACCTATCATTTAAATGAAATTTATAAATCCGCTAAAATTACCAAAGTACCCTTCCTTAATAACCTGCGCAGCCTCGACTCAAACCGCTATATCTTGTTGTAGGAGAGTCCACTTCAAATGATTCAACTTCTGTTGGAAAGGTAACGAAAATATCTACAACTTCTATGTCTAGGCCAAGATCAAAAGAAGCCTCCAACTATATTAAAAATAATGACGAACAGAAGACCTCGCGATTTCTTCTTCTATGGGCAGAAACGGTAAAATAGCCATAACTTTTCTAATATAGCTCCAAATGACACCAAACTAATTTTATATGAGAGATAACTCAAAAATGAAGACTTCATATGTTTAGCGCAAAACCCAATTATGCCTCGAAGGTGCTTTCTGAAAATGTAACCAAATGCAAGGCTTCAATAATAATAAGGACAAAAAGCTTAATAACATAAACTTATCCTATTTTGCAATCCAAACACGTAAATATTAGCATAATTCGGCATAAGAGGGTCCGGGCTATTACAATTTTCAACAACATGCATAACATGTCACGCCCCAGGGTGGCCAACCCAGGGACGCGGCAAGTGTATATATAATATCAGAATCTACACAGGAGGTCAATAATATATATCATACACAGACAACTAGAATGACACACATGCAACAAAAGGGGCTGACATGATATATACACCAAATGCGGAAGCAAAAGACTGAATCTGTGAATAAACATTCTACAGACTCGATACTCAATCATCTGTCATGTGAGAGCCAATATACACAAATACAACTGAACATATACAAACACGTGCCAAGCACGGAAATCAAATACATACAGTCAAGAAAGGATGCTGATAACCTCTGGCACTCGCGGAACGTGGCGCTGCTCCGCTACTGAAGAAATCCCTCGGAAAGCTCCAACTGCTGCTCCGGCTCTAGCTCAGGCTCAGTGACCACTGGGGAAAAACATGTGCGAGGGGTGAGCCACACGCTCAGTGAACAGCACAACCCATGCATCACAGACAATATTTTACCACAATTCCATTATTTATCCAGTCTCCAAGACATAACAACATAATCCAGTGGTTCGTACTTCGCCGAACCACCACACCCTCACCCTCACCCATCAATGGGTGACATAGGCTATTGGGACTGATAATCATCTATTCACAAATCCAGTAGGTCGCTCATCGCCAACCCACTACACCCTCACCCTCACCCTCAACGGGTGACATAGGATTTTGGGACTGACTAGGCTGTTGGTCACCCTTGGTCCACCGATAGTCTCTCCCTCCACTCCGTAGGCCGCTTGGTCTCCACCCACAACTTCAGCACAGTCCGAAACCAAATCAGGAGGTGCCTACTGATGTGGTCCTCCGAAGGACGGCCTTTCTAACGCTGGGGGTAGCCTCTACCGGATCCAACACAGGGAACAGAACAGCCTATCCATACGCATATGATCCACTCGGATCCGCCGACAATACATCTCTACCACTCAAATGTCATGAACCCTTCAGAGTTCCTCCAGGGCGCATATCCAAGATGCGGGGAATAAGTACAATCAAAAGCAATGTTGGAATATCATTGGGGGAAAGAAACTCGGGAGGGCGGCGTGAGTTCCCGATACAGGATACCCCGACAACCAAACAAGGAACACGGAGTACCCTAACACGGGTCTCACCGCTGTCCTCGCAAGGCCCCTCCCCTATAATATTCACTACACGTGCTAATAATCATACCAAACATACAACATTACTTATAATATCATTGGGACTAGAAACCTTGGGAGAGCAGCATGAGGTCCCGATACAGGACATCCCGACAACCAAACAAGGAACACGGAGTACCCTAACACGGGTCTCACCGCTGTCCTCGCAAGGCTCCTCCCGATAATATTACCTAAGGCATGCGATTTAACATACACTAGCATTTAATTGAATAAATAAACTAGTAGGACGCATACACAGGTCAAGGTTTCCTAACATGAAACAGGAGGCATGGTGCATGGCTCTTACACCTATCCTATGGGTGCAAGTCCCTAACATAAAAGCCTAGGGTAGCATGCATTCTACATTTTTCATCATGCTCACATGCAATACATATTATTACAGGTTAATATAATCCACGGTGCCCCAGGAGAGGTCGGTATACTCCCAAGTGCGTATAACACCTCTCTACTGGGTTGGATTGTCCCACTCACCAGTATCTGGGTCGTCGCGCGACCGCCCGTCGAGATCTGCAAGACAGGGTATTACTTGGTAAGTATAAATCCACAAATATCATTAAATACTCAAATAAATACCCCAAAACCCACCACAAACACCCAACACTCGGGCAAACGTGCATACGACCTGCACGCACGCTAGCCCGATCACTCCGGCAACTACCCGCACGGTCGGCAACCACCCGCACGGCCACCCGACCGCCCGGGTGCACCGCCGCGCCTCCGCCCGGGCACCCCGCGCGCCCCCGCGCGCACTGCACGCACGCCCCAGCACGCGCGCGCACTGGTCCCCAGCACCGCGCGCACTGGCCCCCAGCACAGCGCCCAGGCGCATGCCCAGGCGCCCTGCCCAGCACCCAGGCACAGTGCCCAGGCGCCCTGCCCGCGCGCGCGCACGCTCGCGCGCACGCCCGCGCGCACTCCCGCGCACACCCCCGCTCGCGCCAGCACCCGCGCGCACGCCCGCGACCACTCCGCGCGCACTTGCGCACCCGCGCGCACGCACCCGCGCGCGACTGCGCGCCCGACTGCGCCCGCCAGCGCCCAGCTCCACCCGCGCGCACGCCCGGGCGCACACGCGCGCGCCCCTGCCAGCTGCTGCGCCTGCTGCCTGTGCTGCTGCCTGTGCTGCTGCCACCAGCCACCTCAACCACCACTCCTCCGGCCACCAATGGCCTCCGACCACCACCACAGCCCTCCGACGACCACCCACCGCCGCCAACCACCTCCGAACCCCAAATCCCACCTCCTAACATCCATCTAAGCATGAAAAAGAGAGGAAAAGAGGCTTACCAAGGGGAGGAAGCGAAGTCCGGACGCTCTCCGCGCGCCGAAACCTTTCTCAAAGGCTCTCTTTCGCCCCGATCTACCACGGCCCTCGAAATGGCCCGAATCAGAGGACAAAGAGAGGGGGACGTAGTGGCTAGAGTCGTCGGAATCGGGTTTTGAAAACACCGGAGTATAGATCGGGACCCGATCTACACTTCTCGTGCTTTGGGTTTTTGATTTTGAGGGGTGTAGGGGGCTCAAACGGAAGAAAAACGGAGGAGAGGAGAGAGAAAGCTCAAGGTCGGGGATGATGAACAGTAACTCGGGTTTTAGATCCCACTTATTTATAGTGCGCGACTTAAAAACCCGGATACGCCCCGGAACTGCGAAATTTTTGTAAACGATACCGGAATTCGATGAAATTTTCGTGAGAGGTCTAAAATGGCACCAGGACACCAAATATGCAGTTAGATTTCCAATCGGAGTCCTCTAACTCAGGACGATAGCTAACAGTCCAAAAATAAGCGGTTCCGATCGAAAAACCGGTAAAAACCGAAAACTGCCAGAACGCTCCAACGGTTACCAGCAGGCTAAAAGTGACACATATATAACAGAACAACTCCTTGACACACAATCAAGCAAAACTGGTATATCTGCTGCAACCAACCCTACTATTTGATCTCCACAGCACCAAATACACATCCAAAAATTATGAAATAAGGAATCATAACCTAATTTAGCCTCTATATGCTCAAAATAAAATTTTTCAGAAACTGGTCAATTCCCATGCGAATCTGGATAGGCTATGCCAATCAGGTTATAACTTACAATACAGATAATACAATGATACCAAATTTCATATATAGCATCTAGACACATGGATGATCATATCATATGAAGACCTGATCCTTAGAATATGTCTCTAGGTATTAAATCCACAAAGATTTTAAGAAGATAAATCTGCCTTACTACAATACAAAACCACCACCATTCATGCATAAACACAAACACCTCATGTGCAGCAATTACCCATAACAATACTCCCCCAACAGCACCCACACATACCCACATTAGCACAACACACTCACAAAGAGGGAAGGGAAAGCTCACCAAAAGAGAGGGGGAGGGAAGGGGGAGGTGTAGGGGCTTGCAAGCGCACCCTTGACCACCTCGACCGCCACCACCACTACCACCACCTCAATCTTTGCATCTCTTCACTTGGCTTGATTACTTCTTCTAACTCTTCCTCTTCTTGCTCCATCTTCTTCTCCTTCTCTTCTCCTCTTCTCTCTCTCAGATTCCTCTACTGGACCCCCAAAAACAGCAGCAAAAACCCCTCTCTAATGCCCTAAATACATCATATTTAGTGGGGTTGAAAGGACCAAATCATCCCTGACCAGAAATTCTGGATAGGATTCCCTAGAACAGCCATACCTTCCACAATCTAGGTCTAAATTGTACAATTCAAAAACCATTGGAAAGCCAAGAAGATTATCTACAAAGTTTGTGTTTATGCTAAGATCCAATAATTCCTCCAGCTATTCCAACATGTGAGCTAAACATTAAACAGGGCTGTCGCTAGGATTTTCTCATCCCCAGGGTATAATTGGAAAAATACCCATAACTTTTGTTACAAGAATCCAGATGATCTAATTCCACTTTTACATGAAATCTAACTCAAAAATGAACATCCCATGATAAAATCATATTTAAACTACTACATATTGGATATTAATAAAATTAAATCCGAATACCAATCGAAACTGCATATTTTTCAAAACATTACTGGAATTCGATGAAATTTTTATGGGCAGTACAAAATGGTACTAGGACCCATAATATGCAGTTAGATTTTCAATCAGAGCACTCCAACTCCCGCAGGTAGCTAAAAGCCAAAATTTTAGCAACTCCGATAAAAAAATAAGGCTCCAAATGACACAGGCATAACAATCATCTCTTTTGCACCTCTCTTTATCTTTCTTGTCTTTCCATTGGATATTGATACGTATGGATTGATTTATAGATTGATCTTATATAAACAAATTTGTGAGTTGTGTACGGATTGATGTATGGATTGATTTGTGAGTTGTGTGTTTAGCATTTCATGGTTTTTTACAGCGGTTTATGGGTTTCATTGTTGTTTAGGGTTAGATTTATATTAAGGAGTTTGTCGATACGCCTGCTACTAGTAATGACATTGCCAGTGTTAAGATATATCACATCTGTCGACACTAATATTGTTGACGATCCCACAAAATTGAATGAACATTCAGACAATCACGATGACATGACACTGAAATGGTCAAGATAATTATACACTGTTGACAGTTATTATGTCGATACACTCAAAAAAAAATCCCACGAGAGCCCACACCACAACCCAAATTAGAGAGTGCCGCAGTAAGAGGGTGAACGACCGTTGAACGCTATTCAATGAACTTTTTGTAAAACAATGAAGTTTTTTTTTTTTTTGGTATCCCACGTGAAACAATGGGTTAATCATCAATGGTTTTACTATATAAATTTTTAAAGCAAGATCATTTGGCGTTTTGCTATTGTTAGGTTTATAAGTTGTTTTTAATGTTTGAATGTTTCAATATTGTATGTTTGAGTTCATATTTCAATGTTTGAATGTTTGGGTTAATGCTTTAAAGTGACTGTCAAATTTCAATATTTGGCTCTTTGGATTAAAGTTTGACTGTTTTGATGTTTGAATCGCTGGATAAAAAAATGAAGAATATGATTAGTCTACTAGTACCGACATTTATACTATCGACATATAGCTAACTCGTTGACACACAACATGTCGTCAAGTTCTCTGGTTGGTTCTTCGTCAACACCACTATCGATAGTAATGACAAGTCTCGACAAAAATGGTGTTGATAGAATTTACAGAGACAAGAGGCTAGTTCTGTATTACCTTCGTCACAAGCAGTGTCGATAGTTGTACGATTTCTTGACACTCAAGGGTGGAGCCAAGAATTAGAATAAGAGGGGGGCCAGAAAACAAATAGACTTAGAATAAAAAATGTATTTTTAAAATAATATAATTGTATGATAATTCAAGATAATTGAAATTGACGAATAAAAACCCGAGTCTTTGAAATAATTGGCAATTTATATAGAAAATTATTTTTTTACTACTTTTTCCATATTTATAAAATTTGAAAATTTTATTTGTAATTTTTGAAAAAAAAACTTGAAATCTCATTATTTATCATTACAAAAAATGAAAAACTATGAAAAAAAATAATCAAATAAATATGAAAAAACAATTCATAACAACACAAAAATATCCTTAAAGCATAGATGTTAAAAATTAACTTTAAAAAAAAACGAGAGATTCAAATTGGCGGTCATGAAAAAACAAAATAAAAAACATTAAAAAAAGCTGTGATATTTCAACCACCAAAACCAAGAGGCAGAGATCAAAAAATATAATTAAAATATGTGTATTTAATTTATATGAGTATGTATTTAATTTTTATGAGCATAATTACTTAATTAGCTAAGAGTGTTGTTACAAAGTTTAATTTTCCTCTCACATTCCAGTCTCATATGCGTCAATAGAAATAAAAAGTGCATATTCTCACATTAACGAGGCATATGTTTTAATAAAAAAATTTCACATTTTCTATAAATGTATCAATGTAATTAATTAAAGTATATGTTTTAGTTTTTATAAAGACATATACCTCATTAGATGATATACATTATTTTTAAAAAATTTAAAACATGTGTAGACTAAAATTGAACTGAAAAAAGAACTATACGTAACATTAACCATTAGCTAAATATATATTTTAAAAAATGTGAGATGTAAATGACTAAACGAGATTGTGAACCGTACAGAATAAATCATTTTCATCACCAACATTCCCATAATATTCCACTTCATTTCATTACACATTTATTTGAGCGCCCCTTCCCCTTCCAAACAACAAAATAAAAAAACAAAACATTCACCCATGCATGACTTGGGCCTTGGGGGCCCGGCCCGGGCCCGGGCCTGACGGGTCAGGTTCGGGCTTTGGGCCCATGGGTGGGCCTACGGGCTCATATTTTTAATATCTTATTTATTTTGATTTTTTAATTTTAAGTTGTTCATTTACATATAATGTTAAAATAACACAAAATTTAAAATATAATGCTAGAAAACATATTTATGTCTATTGAATTTCTAAAAATAAAAATATTAAATGAATTAATTACTTGAAAAAATAAATAACTACATGTACCTAACTAAGCTGACACCTACATAAATATCAATAATTTGTATAAATCAACCACAATTCAAATAAAAATTACATGTAACTCATTTATTGGATTGCCCCTTATGGTCCTACGAGCTGACCCGCGGGCGGCCTTCGGGCAGGGCCCGGGGCCCAAAATCAGGCCCGAGCTCGGGCCTTGAACGGGCCCGGACCGGCTTTGACCCTACGGGGCAAGGCGGGCCGGGCTGGGCTTTCGAGCCTCGGGCTTTTTGATGACCCCTATGTGACCCCTTCGATACAAGGGATGTCGACAATGATACGACCTATCGATAATCGTAGTATCAATCAAATCTGAATATAAAGGGTACATAAGATCTGAATATAAATGGATTTTTTAAACACAACCTGATTAATAAGGTTGTGCACCTGAAAATGAGGGGTGCAATTAGAGGCACCCAAAAAATTGTGTAATGGTATTCTTTTAAGGAAAATGTTAGATTCAGTCACATTCACCAACCAAAACTCAGACCTCACATGCTTTCATTTTTTTTAAATAGTAAACATTATCTAATGAAGTATATGCTTTGATAAAAAATGCATATCGCTCTATTTCAAGTTGAATGAACCCATTTTTAGAAAATGTAAGAAAATATTCAATGTAGTATATGCAACATCTAATAAGATATATGCTTCACTGAATTTCTAACATGGTATATAGGACTGTATTTTGGACTGAGAAAAAAACTTAATGTAACAACACTTTTCTTTTAAATAGGACCCATAGGTCATGAGTCCTTTTAAATAACAACACTCTTCTAATAAGATATTTTTTTTCATTGAACTTCTATTTTATTTATCATGATACTGCAGACCCATCAATCACAAAACAGGAAGCCTGCATTTAGATGGTTGGGTTTCAATGGAAAACCTGACAACAGCAAAGATGTGGCGGTGCTTGCTAAGCCTCTTAGTCCAAACCAGTTTAGGTTGGACCGCAGTTCCAGTGGTGTTGTTTGTGCTACCCCTCTAAGCCCCAAGAAGCCAATCAATAGAACATTTTGAACAGATATAACAAACAATGCCGAAATGAAGAAAAACAAAGTGGTTTCTTCAGTGGATGGAAGCCACAAGAAAATGAAGACCGAAAATGATGAATTGACCGAGTGTAACTGTCACGCCCCAGGGCGGCCGTCCCCGGGTCGCGGCAAGTGTATACAAGATATCAGCAGTCTAAACAGGGAATCAATAAATCACTCTAAACAACAACTAAAATGACAACAACACAGATGAAAGCAAGGCTAACATAATATATACACAGATAGCGGAAGCTAAAAGACTGAGTCTGTAATCCAAAAACATACTACTGACTCGATACAAATCAAATGTCCCGTGAGAGCCAATATACACACATACATCCAAATATAATCCAAACTGGGTGCCCAAGCACAGAAATATATACATACAACAACAAGGAAGGATGCTGATGGCCTCAGAAACTCGCGGGACGTAGCGCTACTCCGCTACTGGTGTAGTCGCTCAGGAAGCTCCTCCTTCAAGTCCTCCTCAGTAATCACTGGAAAACAATTATGCGAGGGGTGAGCCACACGCTCAGTGAACAGCACAACCCATGCATCACAGTTTATATCAACCACAAATAATCAGCAACCAGCCTCAAAGTGGCTTAACAACATAATCCAGTGATTCGTTACATCGCCGAACCACCACACCCTCACCCTCACCCCTCAATAGGTGACATAGGATATTGGGACTTATAATCATCCATACACATCCATACACCCTCACCCTCACCCCTCAATAGGTGACATAGGATATTGGGACTGATAATCATCCATACACATCCATACACCCTCACCCTCACCCTTCAACAGGTGACATAGGATATTGGGACTGACTAGGCTGTTAATCACCCTTGGTCCACCGATAGCCTCTCCTCCACACTGTAGCTTGCCTGGTCTACTCCCACATTCAGCACAGTCCGAGTCCAAAATCAGGAGGTGCCTACTGATGAGAGCCCTCTGTCAGGATAGCCTGTCTAACGCTGAGGAGTCCCTACACGGATCCAACGAAGGGAAGAGAAACAGCCTACCCACACGCATATGATCCACTCGGATCCGCTGACAACACATCTCTACAACTCTTGTGTCTTAATTCATCAGAATTCCTCCAGGGCGCATAACCAAGATGCGGGGAACATGCATTAGTATAAACGGGAAAAGAAACCTTGGGAGGGCACCATGAGGTCCTGATATAGGACATCCCGAGAACCAAACAAGGAACACGGAGCACCCTAGCCCGGGTCTCAATGTTGACCTCGCAAGGTCCCTTAATATTCCCTAAGGCATGCAATAATATTACCAGCTGCATTTAATTTAACAAATCAAACTAATAGGAGCATACAAAGGCCGAGGCTTTCCTAGCATGATAACAAGGTGACAAGATGCATGGCTCTTACACAACCTAAGGGTGCAAGTCCCTAACATACTCAGTCTAGGGTAGCATGCATACTACATATCAATCATGCTCGCATGGATTACATATTAAACAGGTTAATATTAATCTATGGTGCCCCAGGGGAGGACGGTATACGCCCAAGTGCATATAGCGCCTCCCAACTGGGTTGGATTGTCCCACTCACCGGTAGTCGGGTCGTCGCGCGACCGTCCGTCAAGATCTGCAAGACAGGGTATCAACTTGGTGAGTAAAATCCACAAATACACCAAAAATACTTTAAAAATACACAACACTCGGGCAAACGTGCATACGGCCCGTACGCACGCGAGCCCGAGCACCCCGACTCACTCCCGCACCCCCGGCAACCACCCGTACGGCCACCCGCCCCCGGATGCACCGCCGCGCCCCAGCCCGCGCACCCAGGCGCCCTACCGAGCCCAGCCTGCACGCCCAGACTCTCTGCCGGATCACCCCGGGTGCACCGCGCACTCGCTGCGCCCCAGCGCAGCAACCTGCGCGCACACCCGCACGGCCCGCGCCCCGCGCCTCGCCCCGCGCGCACTCCGCGCGCACCACCGCGCGCATCACCCACTCGACCAGCACGCCCAGCGCCCAGCGCCCAGCCCTGCGTCCAGCATGCCCAGCACCTCGCCCCGCGCGCACCACCACGCGCATCACCCACTCGATCAGCACCCCCAGCACGCCCAGCGCCCAGCACACCCACGCCTGCGCCACCCGAGCGCACGCCCGCGCGCACGTCCGCGCGCACGCGCGCGCGCGCCCTGCCACTGCACGCCTGCTGCGCTGCCTGCTGCGCCTGTGCTGCCATCCTGCCCGGGACAGACAACCACTCTGCCCGAGCACCTCTACCACCACCCACCGGCCACCAATGGCCTCCGACCGCCCCCAACCACCACCGACAGCCACCAGCCGCCCTCCACACTCAACCCCACCCTCCTAACATGCATCTAAACATGAAAAAGAAGGAAAAACCCTTACCCAAGGAAAGGAGAGGAAAGGAAGGGAACCGGAGGATCTTCGTGCACCGAAACGCCTCCCCAAGGATCTCCACCACCAAGACCTCTTCCTACCTCAAAAGGGGCTGAAAACAGGGGAGAATAGAGGGGGCTTGAGGGGGCCAAACTTGTCGGAACTCGAATCCGAGAACACCGGGGGATAGATCGGGACCGGATCTAACCTTTCTATGTTTTGAGTTTTAAGCTTCAAGCACTCTAGGTGGCTCAAAACCAAGAAAAGGAGAGAGGGGGAGAGAGAAAATGAGTTGGGGAAGAAGATGAATAGTGGGGGGCAAATTTAGCTACTCACTTAAATAGTCAACTCACTTAGATTAGGGTAATCAAGGTTAATTAATGAGTTTAAGTGGGTTTTAAGTGGGATTTGACTTGGGTCAACCCAACCACACAAAAAAACAAAAAGGGTTGACCAAGTCATGGGCCCACTTTGACCGAGTCAACTCTCCCAATGACTTCTCGCTCGGTCAAAACCCGGATACGCCCCGGAACTGCGAAATTTTGGAAACGTTACCGGAATTCGATGAAAATTTCGTGAGTGGCTTAGAATGGCACCAGGACACATAATATGCAGTTAGATTTTCAATCGGAGTCCTCTAGCTCAGGACGATAGCTAACAGTCCAAAATTTTAGCGGTTCCGATCGAAAAACGAAAAAACTCAAAAACTGCCAGAATGCTCCAATGGTTACCAGAAGGCTAAAAAGTGACACATATATAACAGTAACCATACAGCGCATAAGCAGCTAGGGTCCAAGAACTATGTTTTTGGGCCTTTTGAGCCAGCAAAGGTGATAAAACAGGATGACAGCAAGAATGAGGGCATGAGATATCAAAACTGGGAGAATTTTGCCGCTGATTTTCAACCCCGTTATCAAAATCAAGGTAAAATACTGCTGCTTGTCTTTGATCTAAATTTTCTCTGGCTTCAAGGAAATTTTCCTAAGAAAGTTTAAACCTTTTATTGTTTTTTGTTTTTTTCATCATCTGATCTCATCTATAGTCACTCTGTTATATAAAAGGACAAAGTTCATGAATGGTTATCTAATAATTGATGAAAATATTTCTATTCGGGGGTTTCTTTTCAATAAGACTCGCCTATCTTTATTTCAAAAAAATAAAAATAATTATTGATGAAATAGTAGCATGTTTGCTCTTTCAGTAGGTTGACTTTCTATGATTTATACCTTGATGATCTTACATATGGACTTATGATTTAACAAGAGATGGTCCTTTCCATTTTCAGTTTTGGAAATAGCCAATCCTGTGATTTCTCATAATATCTTCATTTGAGGGTTCATGTTGAAGATCGTGGTGGAAGATATTAGTTGGATAGATGTAATCTTAAGGTTTTAATCCTTTCTTCCTACGTTGCTCAGGTACTTCAAAATGGGTCATGGACCCATGATGTATTGAGTTGTTTAATATAACGCATATATTTTAGTTCTATATTAATATGCACATCCATTTCATATGGTTCCTTTTCTCCAAGCTGAATACTAGCATCATTGTGCCCTTCTCACTTATATAATTTTCACATTTTTTTTTTTTTTTTTGTCGAGTGTCACATGGATAGCAGTAACTCAAAGATAAGCATGATCCCTTGAACTCCCTCCCAAAAGGATGGTATTCGCTTACTTTGGGTTTTTTTCTGTATAGCTACATTGATAATTTGTGGAATGAGTGCCACTGTTATTCATTCCCAATGAAGAAGGGCTTATATTTTTCAATAACATTTTATTCTGTTTAGGAACAATCTGATTTTTTTCCCTTGAAATAAAGGAGCAGTCTGATGTTATTTTAGAGTTTCCTACATTTGAGTTGGTATTACAATGTTCAACTTCCTCCTAATTAATTTTTTATAATCATTAATTCGTTTTATTCTTTTTTGGGGGGGGAATTAATTACTGATGCCATTTTTTTCTGACTGGATCTCTGTCTGTCAATGTTAGATATTAAATTATTGTTTAGTTTGGTTTTACTGAAAGGTTGAACTTTTCTAGAAATTGATCATCTAGATACTTTTTTCATGTTCCTTTATTCTCTTCCCAATTCTTGATTCATTAATATTCCTCAAATGGTGGTCCTGTGGTGTGGAGTGCTTCCTTCTTTTGGGTTTTTCAAACCTCTTTTGTTATGCCTGTGTCATTTGGAGCGCTCTGATTTAAAATTTGGCTACATAATTTTTCCTAGAAGTTATGTATTTCCGATTTGGTATTTGGATTTGATTTTGTTAAAATCCAAGATGAAGAGGTTTAAATATGATTTTATTATGAGATGTCTAATTTTGAGTTAGCTTTCGTACAAAATTGGAATTAGATCAACTGGATTCATGTAGTAAAAGTTATGAGTATTTTTTCAAGTATAACCGGGGGATGGAAATTCTGACAGCAGCCCTGCTCAATGTTTAGCTCACATTTCAAATAGCTGGAGGGATTATTTGATCTTGGCATAAACATGAAAGTTGTAGATAATCTTCTTGGCTTTCCAACGGATTTTGAATTGTGCAATTCGGAGCTATATTGAGGAAGTTATGGCTGTTCTAGTGAAGCATGTACAAAATTTCGGGTCAAGGACGACTTAGTTATTTCTATCCCTCTTTAGATATTTATGTGCCCCAAAATATCTCTCTCTCTCTCTCTCCCACATCCCACGTCCATTTTCTTGGCTCTCTCTTCTCTCTTTTCACCTCCCCCAAGGTGTTTGTGTTATTTTCAAAGAGAAGGAGAAGGTGGGGGAGGAAGTGATGGTGAGTTTTGTGCAAGTTGTTGTTGTTATTGATCTTCTCTTCTCTCAAGCTCCCTCTCATGACTTCCCCCCCCCCTGATTTTCAGCCAAGAAGGAGGCTGAGGAGGCTGAGGAGGTGGTGGTAGTGGTGGTGGTGGTTGAGGTGATCGCGGGTGCATCGAGGGCTCCTGAGTCTCCCCCTTTCTTTCCCCTCCAAAGGTGAGCTCTTCCCCTTCTTTTCTTGGTTTTCATGACATAAGGGGCTGTTAGGGTGTTCATGCATGCTATGCATATGGGTTAGAGTGTGTGTGAGGGGTTGGGGAGGGTTAAAAAGAGGTTGGGAGAGGCTGGGCGCGCGTTAGGGGCAGTCTGCCCGCGTGCGCAAAGGGCGTTGGCAGACGCGCGCGGGTGCGCGCGGCCGCTGGCGCGAGCCGGGGTGCACGCGAGGCGTGCGCGCGCGCGGGCAGTGCGCTTGGGCATGCGCCTGGGCGCGGGGCTGGGGGCCTGTGTGTTATATATGTGTCACTTTTTAGCCTGCTGGTAACCGTTGGAGCATTTTTGGCAGTGTTAAAATTTTTAGGGTTTTTCGATCGGAACCGCATAATTTCAGACTGTTAGATATCGTCTGAGCTAGAGGACTCCGATTGAAAATCTAACTGCATATTTGGTGTCCTGGTGCCATTTTAAGCCACTCATGAAAATTTCATCGAATTCTGGCATCGTTTGCAAAAATTTCGCAGTTCCGGGGCGTATCCGGGTTTTTTAAGTCGCGCATTATATGAAAGGAATCAAAAATATCTTTTTACTATTTATCATCCCTACGACTTGCTCTCTCTCTCTCCTCTCTCTCCTCCGTTTTTCTTCCGTTTGAGCCCCCTACACCCCTCAAAACCAAAAACCTAAAGCACGGGAAGTGTAGATCGGGTCCCGATCTACACTCCGGTGTTTTCAAATCCCAATTCCGGCGAGTTTTGCCCGTCCGTCCGCCCTCTCTTCGTCCCTGATTTGAGCCATCTCGGCGGTGGAGGTAGATCGGGGCGTAGGAGAGCCTTTGAGAAAGGTTTCGGCGCGCGGAGAGCCACCGGACTTCCCCTCCTCCCCTTGGTAAGCCCCCTTTCCCTCTTTTTCTTGCATAGATGTATGCTAGGGGGGTGGTTTTGTGGTTGGGAGGCGGTTGGCGGCGGTGGGTGGCCGTCGGAGGGCTGTGGGAGGCGGTCGGAGGCTGTGGTGGTGGTCGGAGGTGGGTGGTAGAGGAGCTCGGGCTCGGGCAGGATGGCAGGGCAGCAGCAGCAGGCGCAGCAGCCGCAGGCAGGGCCGCTGGCAGGGCGCGCGCGTGCGTGCGCGCGGGCGTGCGCGGGCTGGCGCTGGGCGTGCCTGGTGCTGGGCGTGCAGGGCTAGTCGGGTGCTAGGCTGGCAGGGCTAGCTGGGTAGGCTGGGAGCAGAGCACCAGTTTGCTGGGCGCGCGAGCGCGTGCGCGGCGCGCGCGCGGGGGGTGCAGGGAGAGGCGTGCGGAGTAGGCTGCTGGGCTGTGCGCGCTGGCAGGCCGGGCGAGCTGACTGGGCGCGCAGGCGAGCAGGGCAGGGGCGCTCGGGCATCAGGCGGGCAGTGCCCTGGGCGTGCAGGCGAGCGGTGCTCGGGCCACTCGGCGACGCGCGCAGGCAGGCAACGCGGGCAGCAGCGCGGGCAGGCTGGCAGGCGCGCTGGGCGCGTGCTGCCAGGCGCGCTGGGCGCGTGTTGCGCGGGCGTGCGCGTGGACGCTGGGTGAGGGTCCCGGGGGCGCTGAGCGCTGGGCGCTGGGTCGCGGGTGCCGGGTGCTGGGCGCTGGGCGCTGGCGGGCGCAGTCGGGCGCGCAGTCGTGCGCGGGTGCGTGCGCGCGGGTGCGCGAGTGGGTGCGCGGGTGCGCGCGGGTGCTGGCGCGCGCGGGGGTGCCAGCGGGGGTCTGCGCGGGTGCGCGCGGAGGGCACCTGGGCACTTCGCCTGGGTGCTGGGCAGGGCGCCTGGGCAAGCGCCTGGGTGCGGTGCTGGGGGCCAGTGCGCGCGGTGCTGGGGGCCAGTGCGTGCGCGTGCTTGGGCGTGCGTGTAGTGCGCACGGGGGCGCGCTGGGCTGGACGCGCGGTGCGCGCGGGCGCGCGCGAGTGTGCGCGTGCGTGCGGCGGTGCGTCGGGGCGCGCGGGCCGGCGTGCGACAGTGCGCCGGTGGTGTCCGGGTATGCGGGCTGGGCTCGGCAGTGCGCCTTGGCGCGCGGGCCGAGGCTCGGCTGTGCGCCCGGGGCGGGTGGCCGTGCGTGCGGCTGCCCGGGGGTTCGGGAGTGAGTCGGGATGCTCGGACACACGTGCGTACGGGCCGTATGTACGTTTATCCGAGTGTTGGGTATTTTAGATGTATTTTTGGGTATTTTATGCATTGTTCTCACCATATTGAATGTCTGTCTTGCAGATCTAGACGGACGGTCGCGCGACGACCCCGATACCGGTGAGTGGGACAATCCAACCCAGTAGAGAGGGGTCATACGCATTTGGGCGTATACCGACCTCTCCTGGGGCGTCATGGATAAATATTAACCTGCAATGATATGTATATCATGCGAGCATGATTAAATTGTAGAATGCATGTTACCCTAGACTTTGCATGTTAGGGACTTGCACCCTTAGGATATGTGTATGAGCCATGCAGCATGTCCCCTGGTTCCATGTTAGGAAGGCCGGCCGATGCATGTGCCCTACTAGTTTATTTATTTGATTAAATGCTAGTATTTGTTTACAATGCATGTTATAGTGAATATTATAGGGGAGGGGCCTTGCGAGGACAGCGGTGAGACCCGGGTTAGGGTACACCGTGTTCCTTGTTTGGTTGTCGGGGTGTCCTATAACGGGAACTCACGCTGCCCTCCCGAGTTTCTTTCCCCAACGATATTCCACCTTGTTATAACCTTATGCATGTTCCCCGCATCGTAGTTATGCGCCCTGGTGGGTTCTGAGGAATTCAGAACATTAGTGTTGTTATAATGTGCCGTCTGCGGATCCAAGTGGATCATATGCGATGAGTAGGCTGTTCTGTTCCCTTCGTTGGATCCGGTAGAGACTACCCCAGCGTTAGACAGGCCTTCCTGACAGAGGGCTCCCATCAGTAGGCACCTCCTGATTTAGGACGGACTGTGCTGAATGTGGGAGTAGACCAGGCGGCCTACGGAGTGGAGGAGAGACTATCGGTGGACCAAGGGTGACCAACAGCCTAGTCAGTCCCAAAATCCTATGTCACCCATTGAAGGGTGAGGGTAAGGGTGTAGTGGGTTGGCGATGAACGACCCACTGGAGTTGTGATTGGATGCTTGTAAGTCCCAAAATCCTATGTCACCCATTGAAGGGTGAGGGTGAGGGTGTAGCGGGTTGGCGGAAGCGACCCGTTGGTTTTTGGTGCAGTTAGTCCCAATATCCTATGTCACCCCTTGAGGGTGAGGGTGAGGGTGTAGTGGGTTGGCGGAAGCGACCCACCGGATTTGTGATTGGATTTTGATTAGTCCCAATATCCTTGTCACCCATTGATGGGTGAGGGTGAGGGTGTGGTGGTTCGGCGAAGTACGAATCACTGGATCATGTTGTTATGTCTTAGAGGCTGGATAAATAATGGAATTGTGGTAAATATTGTCTGTGATGCATGGGTTGTGCCGTTCACTGAGCGTGTGGCTCACCCCTCGCACAATATTTTCTTCAGTGTCATCTGAGTCGGATCCGGAGGAGGAGCTCCCCGAGGGACTTCATCAGTAGCGGAGTAGCGCCACGTCCCGCGAGTTGCAGAGACTATCAGCATCCCTTGTACCAGTATGTATTATTTTCCGTGCTTGGGCACGCGTTTGTGTTGTATTTGGATGTCTTTGTATGTATATTGGCTCTCACAGGACATGTGATTATGTATGGAGTCTGTAGTGTGTTTTGATTACAGATTCAGTCTTTAGTTATCCGCATTTGGTGTATATATCATGTCAGCCCTGCTTTTGTTGTCTGTGTGTCATTTGTATGATATTATTGACCTCCTGTGTAGATTCTGATATTTTATATACACTTGCCGTGTCCCGGGGACGCCCGGGGCGTGACAAAAAGCGTGGTATCAGAGCCTGGTTCTGTCAGGGCCAATGGTCTTCTTTCGTAGAGATGAGTCCTAGGCGCTTGCGGTAGTGCGCCAAGGGTGCTGGGGCGCGTGCGTATGCGTGCGTGCACGTGCTGGGGCATGCGCGGGGTTCTGCATGGGCGCGCGCGCGACAGCGCATTTGGGTGCGAGGGCAGGCGCGCGGTAGTGCGCCAAGGGTGCTGGGGCGCGTGCGTATGCGTGCGTGCGCGTGCGGGGGGCCATGCGTGTGGCTGGCCAAGGGTTCGGGTAGGTGTCGGGGCACTCGGACTCGCGTGCGTACGTGCGTGCTCGTATGCATGCGAGTCTGTATGCATGCTTGTCCGAGTATTTGGTATTTCTAGTAAATTTCATGTGTATTTGTGAGATTACTCACCATATTGAATGCCCATGTCTTGCAGATCTTGGCGAACGGTCACGCAACGACCCGGGTTGCGGTGAGTGGGTCAATCCAACCTAGTAGGGAGGCGTTCGATGCACGTAGGCGTTCATTGCCCTCCCCTGGGGCACCATAATTGCATATTAACTTGGGTCAATGAAAAACTATGTTAATGCATGTCTTACTATGATGTAACCATGCCATATTAGACATTATATGCTAGGGATATACATCCATGTATTATGTATAGAGGCCCATACATGCCTAGAAGCCTTGATCTATGCATATTTCCCATTTAGTTTAATTTAATTAAATCAAAATGAGATTATGTTGGTATGAGCATGCCTTAGCAAATATTATAACCTTGTTATTATAATATATGTTTCTCCGCATTTCAGTTATGCGCTCTGGAGGAATTCTTGGGAATTCATGACATTAGTAGTGTTAGAAATCGTTGTCAACGGATCCAAGAGGATCGTATCCGTGTGAGTAGGCTGTTTTCTCCATTTCGTTGGATTCGGGTAGGGACTCCCTGGCGTTGGGAAAGCTGTCCTGACAGAGGGCTCCCATCTGTAGGTACCACCAACGCGTTCGGAGGGTACTGATCGTGGGAGTATACCAGGTAGAGGCTACGCGAGGGAGAGGCTACCGGTGACAAAAGGGTGGAGAGCAGTCTAGTCTGTCCCAAAAGGCCCATGTCACCCCTTAAAGGGTGAGGGTGAGGGTGTGGTGGGTCGGCAATGTTACGACCCACTAGCTTGTACAGTTCCTCCCGTTTAGGGACTTTAATTATTATAAGGTTAATATGAGTTGTGATGCATAGATTGCGCCATTCACTAAGTGTGTTGCTCACCCCTCGCATATTCTTTTCTTCCAGTTGTTACTGAGCCGGATCTGAAGGAGGAGCTCCCCGAGGCGTCGCAACAGTAGCGGAGCAGCGTTCACGTTTTGGGTTCTGCGAGTGAGAGGCCATCAGCATCCCCTTCTTTGCTTGTATGTATTGTTATCCGTGCTTGGGCACAGCACTTGTAGATGGATGTCTTTGTTTATATTGGCTCTCACAGGATAGTTGATTATGTATTCGGGTCTGTAATATGTCTTTGAATTACAGACTCAGTCGTTTAAGCTTCCGCTATATGTATATATATTATGTCAGCTACATTATTGATTGTTTTGTCATTTTCAATGTTGTTTAGAGTCTTTTATTGATCTCCTGTATGGACTACTGATATTATATATATATTTACCACGTATCGGGGATGGCCGCCCTGGGGCGTGACAAAAGTTGGTATCACAGCCTGGTCCTGTCAGAGCCAATTGTTATCTTAGAGATGAGTCCTAGGATTTTTATATGAGTATTCTGATCCTAGTGTCTGTTTCTTAGGTTGCTGATATGCCTCCTCGCAGAGGGATGCGTGGACGTGGTCCCCCTCGGGCCTTGGAGGTTTCCAAACCTACTAGAGGCGAGGAGTCTACTGGAGGGTCCTCGACTATTGTGCCAGGACCAGTGCAGGAGCCTCCTGCATGGGAGCGTGCTTACGCTCGTATCGCAGATCTAGTGGAGACTTAGACTAGGGCACTGGAGGCCCAGACTAGGGTGTTGGCTGATCAGGCACGAGAGATCCATGAGCTACGGGCGGCCCGTGAGGCAGTTCCACAGATCCCCTTGGTGGCAGATCCACCGGTGGTGCTCGAGGTACCCCCTGTCCCAGTGGGGATTCCGGTGGTGGGAGTTCAGGATCCCCTAGAGAGGGAGGTGGAGCTAGAGGCTGCGGCACGAGTGCATCAGAGCGGCCTCACTGCCTTTCTGAAGCTCCACCCTCCCGAGTTTCATGGCGAGACGGCGGACCCCCTTGGTGTAATAGCCCGAACCCACTTGTCCAGTTTTTGCTAATATTTACATGTTTGGATTGCAGGATAGGATAATTTTATGCTATCGAGCTTTTGGTCATTATTGTTCTTGAAGTCAGCATACGATTTCATTTTTGTAAAGCACCTTCGAGGCATAATTGGGTTTTGCGCTAAACATATGAAGTCTTCATTTTTGAGTTATCTCTCATATAAAATTAGTTTGGTGTCATTTGAAGCTATATTAGAAAAGTTATGGCTATTTTACCGTTTCTGCCCGTAGAAGAAGAAATCGCGAGGTCTTCTGTTCGTCGTTATTTTTAATATAGTTGGAGGCTTCTTCTGATCTTGGCCTAAACATAGAAGTTGTAGATATTTTCGTTACCTTTCCAACAGAAGTTGTATCATCTGAAGTGGACTCTCCTACAACAAGATATAGCGGTTTGAGTCGAGGCTGCGCAGGTTAATAAGGAAGGGTACTTTGGTAATTTTAGCGGATTTATAAATTCCATTTAAATGATAGGTGAAGTCGGTGGAGGTGTTTATTTGGTGAGTGCGTGCGTGCCGAGACTCATTTTCATGGGAAGATCAAGAAAAATTAGGAAAAATTAGGAAAAGCTTCGTGGAATATTTTTCGTGTCATACTGGGTAAGGATTCTTGTTCCTTTCATCGTTATTCTTCGTCTAGGGTTGTTCTATTTTAGTTCTAAATTAAAAATTGTGATTTGGGACTGAAATATGAATTTGTTTTTGAGATTGGGTAAATAAGAATTGGAGAGTTATTTTTATTGTGTCAACTTAGAATTTGCAGTGTGGATATCCAATTTGTTTTAGGAGAACTGAGAATCTCTTGATTATTGGGGTTATTTTTCGTATCTGATTGAGATTATATTTTTATCAGTGGGTTCCTTTCTGCTTGGTTTAAGAGCTGGAATAGGGTGAGTCCAGTTTGGGATATAAATTGTAAGGTAAGTGACCCTATTGCTATTTGTTTGTTCCATTCCATTCCACGCTCTGTTGTTGTTGTTGTCTCTGTTGGTTTGCTGTTTGAGTTATTTGAGATTCTGTAATTGATCGAGATTCTGAACATTCATATCATTGATCAATTTATTTTGAGATTCCAGGGTGTTCCTTATTTTGTGACCCATTTTATATAGTCCTTTATTGATTCTCGTGAATTCATAATTGACTTGTTAATATTGTGAGCCTTCCTTGATATTATTATTTACATCCTAGTGATTTGTTGGCATCCTATGATCAGCGTGGTTGTGCTGTCCGACCATGGAGCTTTGTGATTTACTTGATATCGCTGCTTCTTATATTACCTTTTTGCTTGCTTGGAGTTGGATGACCATAGACCTTATATTTGGGTTGAGGATTAGCTCCCCATGAGCGCGCATGAGTACGTACGGGTCCTGTAGGGGGGCAGGTTAATACCCTACCGTGCCTGGACGGCGGGGGGCCAGGTAGCGTTTTTCGCGGTGGACGTTCGAGGGCCACGCGCGAGGTTTGTATGTTGTGGACATCTCGGACGGCGGGGGGCCGAGATGGGGTCATGTAGATGGTCAATCCTGCGCTCTGGACATTCAGGGCCAGAGTTGCGATTCCTTATCATTCAGATTGGGGTGATTCAGCTAAATTGTGATTTCAGGGTATCTGTTCTTAGTCCATTGGTGATGCACCTTGATGTTATTTGTTGGCCTTATCGATTGTGATGTGTTATTCTGAGCTATTCATTCCTCTTTGATGGGTGAGTTTATCAGCAATTTTCTTTGCTGGTAATCATACAGTTGTTTCATTTGGTATTTATTATTTGGCCTCATGTTTATTGAGATGTTTGAGCTAGTATTTCATTCTATTTGAGCTTCACCTTTGAGTAATTATTCGTGGAATGTCTGGGTTACTTACTGAGCATCTTTCGCTCATTCTATTCTATTTTCCTATTTTTGCAGAGTAGAGGCGGGGGTTCCTGGGCGTTGACTTTGTCTTCTTTTGGGAGTCGTGTGCAGTTGGTGATAGGTATATATATATATATATATATATATATTGTTGATGTTTTGGATCTGTATATGATTATTTTGGTAGAGGCTGGTCTAGTGAACCATGCCTATGTTAAAATGCTCTGTATATATGGATGACTGTATATGAGGTGTGTTAGATGCTCTGTTGACTGCTTAAACTTTCCTGGGTGAGTTTATATAGGTGATTATATATTTCTTGATGATTATATGTTATCCCAGGGTTGTTACCAGATGAGTTTATATAGGGTGGTTATTTCGATGTTTTTTTTATATATAAAAGAAATGGTGAGTTTTGAGGCACGTGGCGTGCTCGTGCGGGTGTTTTTGGGCACGGGTCGTCACACCCTTGCCCCTGAGCGTTGGTTGATGGAGGTAGACAAGATCTTCTCGATCATGCACTGCACCGACCGCCAGCGTATCTCACTGGCCACCTTCATGTTGAAGGGTAGCGCCGCCGACTGGTGGGCTACCCGATCGGTGGACATCCCCGAGGCGTGGGGCGACTTCTATGGGTTGGATTCTGGAGTTACTTTCTGGAGGAATACTTTCCATTTTCGACACGCTAGATCGTGATGCGAGAGTTCAAGCAGCCGACGCAAACCTCCATGCCAGTCGCTGATTACTCTACACGATTCACGAGGCTTTCCCGGTTCGCCCCTGCCTTGGTGATGGATGAGGAGACGCAATGCCGTTGTTTCGAGATGGGTCTCATTAGCACCATCAGGGTGCATGTCACCTCACAGGCGTTCACGAGGTACTCAGACTTGGTGTCTCGTGCGAGGACAGTTGAGCGAGACCTTGGGGTCCCTTTGGGGGTTCCAACCCCTCTTGCAGACCAGAGGCCCCCCAGGAGCCCGGACCAGAGACATCGCAAGGGCGAGTGGCCTTGCTTTGATTAGTCAGCGGCCGCCGCTACTCCAGTCGATGTGGTGCCAGTGCGAGGTCCAGCACCCATTGCTGCAGTACCAGTCTAGGCTAGGCGAACGGAGACGCGGCGCTGTTCCTATTGCCAGAGGATCGGGCATATTTTATATGATTGCCCTGATGCTAGCCGACCCCGTGTGCCTCGACAGCAGCAGCATCAGCTACAGCAGCAGCCACAGCGTCAACAGCAGCAGCCAGAGGGTGGCCGAGTTGACCAGAGGAGGCAGCCAATGCAGCCTGCGAGGCGTGCCCCTGCTCCTCAGCCGCAGCTTGTTCAGGGTCGTGTTGTAGCACTTACAGTCGAGGAGGCGCAGGCTTTGGGTAGCGTTGTCCGAGGTATTGTTCTGATCTCCCAGCTTCCTGCATATGTGATATTTGATTCGGGAGCCACGCACTCATACGTGTCTCCCGCTTTCGCGAGACGGATGGGCGTGATGTCCGCCCCTCTTGATGTTATGCTGGAGATATCATTGCCCGTCGGAGACCGTATTCTCCTCCGTTCTGTTTATCGGGGGTGTACCGTGGCGATTGCGGGGCATGTGTTTCCATTAGAGTTGGTAGAGCTCGTCATGATGGAGCTTCTTTCCCGTGCATTGGTATCGCTGGTGGCCATGGAGTTCGCGTGCAACGCCAGTGTAAAGTGTTGAAGATGTGGCGTATTGCTCATTAATGGATGATGTCTTCTTCTAGTCTTCCTACTCAGGATAAGGGGCCTTGCAGGGTCAGCGTTGAGACCTGGGCTAGGGTACTCCGTGTTCCTTGTTTGGTTGTCGGGATATCCTATATCGGGACCTCATGGTGCCCTTTCGAGGTTTCTTTTCCCAGTTAAGGAATACCTTTGAAGCATCAAATTGATGATGGATTTTTCCTCTCACTTGGAAGGTGCTATAGAGAGTGGTGATGCATACGATCGGGATTGGGTGCATCCTATTGCAGCTTGGTGGGCGATCGCTTGTGGACAAGGTTCCATAGTAGCAACTGGAGTCGTTTCGATATATCATTGTGCGTTGTAGCTGCCCGGTTGAGGCCAGAGCCCTGTGAGGTGCTCCCAGATACTATGCTTGTTGGTGCGCCCATATGACAGAGATAGTGGGCTTGGGAGGCTACCAGGTAGAGGCCACACCGGGAGAGTGCTACTGGATGATGTTGAGAGCGTGGACTCCCCGTGATGAATCTGCCCATGGAGTGCAGGATGCTGGAGTTCCAATGGTTATAGATGGGTAACCTGTCGGTGGCGGCATGTGAAACACAGTTCGCGATACTGTCGCGTTTTGCCCTACATTGGTCGCAAATAAGGAGACGCGATGCTAGCGTTCGTGATGGGACTCAACCGCCCTATCAGATAGATGACGTCGCATAGGTGTTGTCGAGGTCCGACGACCCCTTATTGCGTGTCTTGTGGATTAAGTGCGGTTGAGCGGCTTACCAAGCGTGTAAGTGTCATCATGAGCGCCAGCCATGCTCGAGGAGCAGAATCGGGACTTAATTGTTCGTGGTGTTATTTTGATCTCCCCGTGGAGGTTGAAGATCAATTAACTTTGCCGCGAATTGATGATCTATTTGACCAGCTCTGGGAGCGAGTGTCTTCTCTTAGATCGATCTTCGCACAAGGGTAGCACAAGTAGGAGATCCGAGAGTTGGACATCCCGTGGATGGCCTTTCATGACTGTTCAAGCACTACGTGTCACACCTCAGGGCGGCCGTCCCCGAGATGTGGCAATGGTATATATAATATCAGCAGTCTATACAGGAGATCAATAACATACTCTAAACAACATCAAAAATGACAACATAGACAACAATCAGGCTGACATGATATATACAAATAGCGGAAGCTCAAACGACTGAGTCTGTAATTCAAAGACATATTACAGACCCGATACATAATCAACTGTCCTGTGAGAGCCAATATATACAATGACATCCAAATACACAAACGTGTGCCCAAGCACAGAATACAATACATACAATCAAAGGGGGATGCTGATGGCCTCTCACTCGCAGAACGTGACGCTGCTCCGCTACTGCTGATGTGCCTCGGGGAGCTCCTCCTTCAGATCCGACTCAGATATAACTGGAGAAAAATATGTGAGGGGTGAGCCACACGCTCAGTGAATAGTACAACCCATGCATCACAATTCATATTAACCTCAAATAATCATAGCCCCTAATTGGTAGTAACTACACAATCTAGTGGGTCGTCCCATCGCCAACCCACTTTCCCTCCCCTCACCCTCACCCTTTCCGAGGGGTGACATGGGCCTCTTGGGGCATACTAGACTGCTTTCCCACCTCTGGCCCCACCGAGTAGCCTCTCCCACCCTCGTAGCCTCCACCTGGTATACTCCCACGATCAGCGCAGTCCGAACGCATCGGAGGCACCTACAGATGGGAGCCCTCTGTCAGGCCAGCTAACGCCGGGGAGTTCCTACCTCGGATCCGCTCTTCCTCCAGATCTGACTCAGATGACACTGGAGAATAATTTTATGCGAGGGGTGAGCCACATGCTCAGTAAACAGCACAACCCATGCATCACAATATATATATTAACCACCAGATCTTATTAATCACAATCCCATTGTTAAAAGCCACAAAATGGCAACAGCTATACAGTCCAGTGAGTCGCTATCGCCAACCCACTACACCCTCACCCTCACCCTTCAATAGGTGACATAGGATATTGGGACTAATTACACAAATCCAACGGGTCGCTACATCGTCGACCCACCACACCCTCACCCTCACCCCTCAATAGGTGACATAGGATATTGGGACTGACTAGGCTGATGGTCGCCCTTGGTCCACCGATAGTCTCTCCCCACTCCGTAGGCTGTTCGGCCACTCCCACATTCAGCACAGTCCGTCCCAAATCAGGAGGTGCCTACTGATGGGAGCCCCTTCACGGGACAGCCTTTCTAACGCCAGGGCAGTCTTTAAAGGATCCAACGAGGGGAACAGATCAGCCTATCCATACGCATATGATCCACTCGGATCCGCCGACAAACACATCTCAACAACTCTAATGTCATGAATTCTTCAGAATTCCTCCAGGGCGCATAACCAAGATGCGGGGAACATGCATAATAATAATAACAAGGGTATAATATTATTGGGAAAGAAACCTTGGGAGGGCAGCGTGAGGTCCCGATATAGGACATCCCGACAACCAAACAAGGAACACGGAGTACCCTAGCCCGGGTCTCAATGTTGACCTCGCAAGGCCCCTCCCTATAATATTATCTAAGGCATGCAATTAAACATATACTAGCATTTAATTTAATAAAATAAACTAGTAGGACGCATGCATAGGCCGAGGCTTCCTAGCATGAGAACAGGGTGACAGGATGCATGGCTCTTATACATATCCTAAGGGTGCAAGTCCCTAATATACTCAGTCTAGGGTAGCATGCATACTACATATCGATCATGCTCCCATGGATTACATATTAAACAGGTTAATATTAATCTATGGTGCCCCAGGGGAGGACAGCATACGCCCAAGTGCATATGGCACCTCCCAACTGGGTTGGATTGTACCACTCACCGATAGTCGGGTCGTCGCGCGACCGTCCGCCAAGATCTGCAAGATAGGGTAATCAAATCGGTGAGTAAAATACACAAATAAACCCAAAAATACTCTAAAAATACACAACACTCGGACAAGCGTACATACGGCCTGTACGCACGCGAGCCCGAGCACCCCAACACATTCCCGAACCCCCGGGCAGCCGCACGCACGGCCACCCACCCCGGGCGCACAGCCGAGCCCCGGCCCGCGCCCCCAGGCGCCCTGCCGAGCCCAGCCCGCATGCCCGGACACCCTGCCGAGACCTCCCGGGTGCACCGCGCGCTCACCGCGCACGCCCCCGCCGGGGGATCCTGAACTCTCACCGTCAGAATCGCCACGGGGATTTGGGGTACTTCGAGTACCACAGGCGGATCTGCCACCAAGGGGACCTGTGGAACTGCATCACGGGCCGCCCTCAGCTCCTGTATCTCCCGCGCCTGCTCTACCAACAATCTGGTCTTGGCCTCCAGTGCCCTGGTCTGAGTCTCCACTAAATCCGCTATCCGAGCGAACGCACGTTCCCATGCGGGAGGCTCCTGCGCCGATCCTGGCCTCACAGCCGTGGACTCTCCAGTAGCATCCTCGCCTCTAGTAGGTCCGGAAACCTCTAAAGGTCGAGAGGGACCATGTTTGCGCCGTCCTCCACGAGGAGGCATATCAGCAATCCTAAGAAAACCAGACACTAGGATCAGAATACTCATACAAAAATCCTAGGACTCATCTCTACGAAAAAGAAGACCATTGGCTCTGACAGGACCAGGCTCTGATACCAACTTTTGTCACGCCCCAGGGCCGGCCGTCCCCCGGGACGCGGCAAGTGTATATATGATATCAGTATAAACAGGAGTTCAATAACATACTCACACAACAGCTAAAATGACAACACAACAACAAAAGCAGGGCTGACATGATATATACACCAAATGCGGAAGCTAAAAGACTGAATCTGTAATCCAAAAACATATTACAGACTCGATACATAATCAACTATCCTTTGAGAGCCAATATATACAATGACACCCAAATATAATACAAAACGCGTGCCCAAGCACGGAATAAATACATTCAATCACAAGGGATGCTGATAGCCTCTGATACTCGCGGGACGTGGCGCTACTCCACTACTGATGAAGTCCCTCAGGGAGCTCTTCCTCCAGATCCGACTCAGATGACACTGGAGAAAATAATATGCGAGGGGTGAGCCACACGCTCAGTGAACAGCACAACCCATGCCCCACAATTTATATTAACCACCAGATATTATTATTCCTCAATCACATTATTAAAAGCCACAAAATGGCAACAGCTATACCGGCCAGGGGGTCGCCATCGCCAACCCACTACACCCTCACCCTCACCCCTCAATATGGTGACATGGGATATTGGGACTGACTAGCCTGATAAACATCCATACACAATCATACACCCTCACCCTCACCCCTCAATAGGTGACATAGGATATTGGGACTAACAATCCAGTGGGTTGCTACATCGCCAACCCACCACACCCTCACCCTCACCCCTCAACAGGTGACATAGGATATTGGGACTGACTAGGCTGATGGTCGCCCTTGGTCCACCGATAGTCTCTCCTCCACTCCGAAGGCTATTTGGCCACTCCCACATTCAGCACAGTCCGAGTCCAAGATCAGGAGGTGCCTACTGATGGGAGCCCCTGCACGGGACATCCTGTCTAACGCCGGGGTAGTCTCTAAAGGATCCAACGAAGGGAACAGATCAGCCTATCCATCGCATATGATCCACTCGGATCCGCTGACAAACACATCTCAACAACTCTAATGACATGAATTCTTCAGAATTCCTCCAGGGCGCATAACCAGGATGCGGGGAACAGATATTATAATAAAGAGGTTGGAATATTACCGGGGGAAAGAACCTTGGGAGGGCAGCGTGAGATCCCGATATAGGACATCCCGACAACCAAACAAGGAACACGGAGTACCCTATCCCGGGTCTCACCGCTGTCCTCGCGAGGCCCCTCCCCTATAATATTCACTAAGACATGCTAACAATCACATGCTCGCACTTGATATATGCAAATTAAACTAAATGGGAACATGCATAAGTCAAGGTTTTCCTAGCAGGGAAACATGATAATAGGATGCATGGTTCTTATACGGGTCCTAAGGGTACAAGTCCCTAGCATACAAAGTCTAGGGTGGCATGCATACTACACATTATCATGCTTACATGGTTTTCATATTACACAAGTTAACATTAACTATGGTGCCCCCAGGGGAGGACGGTACACGCCCAAGTGCGTATACGCCTCTCTACTGGATTGGATTGTCCCACTCACCGGTAATCGGGTCGTCGCGCGACCGTCCGTCAAGATCTGCAAGACAGGCATTAAATTGGTGAGTAAAATCCACAAATAAATCCAAAAATACCTAAAAATACACAATACTCGGACAAGCGTACATACGGCCTGTACGCACGCGAGCCCGAGCACCCCAACTCACTCCCGAACTCCCGGGCAGCCGCACGCACGGCCACCCGCCCCGGGCGCACAGCCGAGTCCCGGCCCGCGCCCCCAGACGCTCTACCAAGACCTCCCGGGTGCACCGCGCGCTCACTGCGCCCCAGTGCAGCAACCCGCGCGCACACCCGCACACCCTGCGCGCCACCGCCTCGCTCCGCGCGCATCCCGCGCGTACCACCGGCTCGACCAGCCCCGGGTGCACCCGCGCGCACTACGCCCCAGCGCAGCGCCCCGCACGTGCACCCGCCCGCACTGCGCCCCAGCGCAGCGCCCGCACACCTGCCCGCTTGCACTCCCCCGCTCGCACCCTACTCGCCCCGCGTGCACTGCGCCCGCTGCGCAGCACCCGCTCACCACTTCGCGCGCACAGCATGCCCTGTGCCCCTGCGCAGCGCTCCGCGCGCATGCTCCTGCACGGTGCTCAGCGCCCGGCGCCCAGCACCCTCGCCCAGCGCGCCCAGCACCCTCGCCCAGCATACCCAGCGCCCAACACAGCCAGCACGCCCAGCGCCCAGCACACCCAGCGCCCAACACAGCCAGCACGCCCAGTACGCCCAGCACGCCCAGCGCCCAGCACACCCGCGCCTGCGCCACCCGAGTGCACGCCCGCGCGCACCCAGCCGCTGCACGCCTGCTGCGCCTGCCTGCTGCACTGTTTGTGCTGCCTGCTGCCCGAGACAGCCAACCACCCTGCCCGAGCACCTCCACCACCACCCACCGGCCACCAATGGCCTCCGGCCGCCCCCAACCACCACCGACAGCCACTAGCAGCCCTCCACACACAAAAAGGAGGAAAGAACCCTTACCCAAGGAAAGGAGAGGAAAGGAAGGGAACCAGAGGATCTTCGTGCACCGAAACGCCTCCCAACGGATCTCCACCACCAAGACCTCTTCCTACCTCAAATGGGGCTAAAAACAGGGGAGAATAGAGGGGGTTAGAGGGGGCCAAACTTGTTGGAACTCGAATCCGAGAACACCGGGGGATAGATCGGGACCGGATCTAACCTTTCTATGTTTTGAGTTTTAAGCTTCAAGCACCCTAGGTGGCTCAAAACCAAGAAAAGGAGAGAGGGGGAGAGAGAAAATGTGTTGGAGAAGATGATGAATAGTGTAGGGCAAACTATTTAGCTCACTTAAATAAGTCAACACCCCCTAATTAGGGTTAAGGCTTGATTAATTAGGTTAAGTGTGCTTTAAGTGGGATTTGACTTGGGTCAACCCAACCACACAAAAAAACAAAAAGGGTTGACTAAGTCATGGGCCCACTTTGACCGAGTCAACTCTCCCAATGACTTCTCGGTCGATCAAAACCCGGATATGCCCCGGAACTGTGAAATTTCAGAAACGTTACCGGAATTCAATGAAATTTTTGTGAGCGGCTTGGAATGGCACCAGGACACATAATATGCAGTTACATTTTCAATCGGAGCCCTCAATCTCAGGGCGATAGCTAACAACCTAAAATTTTAGCGGTTCCGACCGAAAAATGAAAAAAATTGAAAAAACTGCTAGAATAGTCCAACGGTTACCAGAAGGTTAAAAGTGACACATATATAACATGCTGTGCGCGTGGGGCCGCGTGCGGGTGCTGCGCGCAAGGCGCCGTGCGGAGGCGTGCGCGTGGAGCGCTGCGTAGAGGCGTAGCGCGTGCTGTGCGCGCGCGGTGAGGCGAGCCGGTGGTGCGCGCGGGTGCGCGTGGGGTGAGGCGTTGGGGTGCAGGGCGTGCGGGTGTGCGCACGGGTTGCTGCGCTGGGGCGCAGTGAGCGCGCGGTGCACCCGGGAGGGGATCGGCAGCATGTCCGGGCATGCGGGCAGGGGCTCGGCAGTGCGCCTGGGTACGCGGGCTGGGGCGCGGCTGTGCGCCTGGTTCGGGGGCGCGCAGTGAGCGTGCGTACAGTCCGTATGTACGCTTGTTCGAGTGTTGGGTATTTTTGTAGATAATTGTGTATTTTACTCACCGAGTTGATTTCCCTGTCTTGCAGATCTTGACGGACGGTCGCACGACGACCCGGGTATTGGTGAGTGGTACAATCCAACCCAGTTGGGAGGCGCTATATGCACTTGGGCGTATACCGTCCTCCCCTGGGGCACCATGGTTAATATTAACTTGTGTAACATGTAATCCATGCAAGCATGATAAATATGTAGTATGCATGCTACCCTAGACCGTGTATGTTAGGGACTTGCACCCTTAGGATATGTGTAAGAGCCATGCATCCTGTCACCTTGTTATCATGCTAGGAAAGCCTCGACCTATGCATGCGTCCTATTAGTTTAATTTATTAAATTAAATGCGAGCATATGTCTGTTAGTTATGCCTTAAGGAATATTAAGGGGGCCTTGCGAGGTTAACATTGAGACCCGAGCTAGGGTACTCTGTGTTCCTTGTTTGGTTGTCGGGATGTCCTATATCGGGACCTCAGGTTGCCCTCCCAAGGTTTCTTTTCCTCATTATTATCATATATGTTCCCCGCATCTTGGTTATGCGCCCTGGAGGAATTCTGAAGAATTCATGACATTAGAGTTGTTGAGATGTGTTGTCGGTGGATCCGAGTGGATCATATGCGTATGGATAGGCTGTTTTATTCTCTTCGTTGGATCTGTGTAGAGACTGCCCCAGCGTTAGAAAGGCCGTCCCATGAGAGGGCTCCCATCAGTAGGTACCTCCTGATTTTGGATTCGGACTGTGCTGAATGTGGGAGTGGCCAAGCGGCCTACGGAGTGGAGGAGAGACTATCGGTGGACCAAGGGTGATTAACAGCCTAGTCAGTCCCAATATCCTATGTCACCATATTGAGGGGTGAGGGTGAGGGTGTGGTGGGTCAGCGATGTAGCGACCCACTGGATTGTGTAGTTCCTGCCACTTTGAAGCTTTTTTATAATTATTGTGGTTAATATAATTGTGATGCATGGGTTGTGCTATTCACTGAGCGTGTGGCTCACCCCTCGCATATATATTTTTCTACAGTTATCACTGAGTCGGACCAGAAGGAGGAGCTCCCCGAGAGACTTCATCAGTAGTGGAGCAGCGCCACGTCCCGCGAGTGTTAGAGGCCATCAGCATCCTTTCTTTTGATTGTATGTATATATTTCCGTGCTTGGACACCGTTTGTATATTATTTGGATGTATGTGTGTATATTGGCTCTCACAGGACAGTTGATTATGTATCGAGTCTGTAGTATGTTTTTGAATTACATACTCAGTCTTTTAGCTTCCGCTATCTGTGTATATATCATGTCAGCCTTGCTTTCGTCTGTGTTGTCATTTTAGTTGTTGTTTAGGGTATTTTATTGATCTTCTGTATAGACTGCTGATATCATGTATACACTTGCCGCGTCCCGGGGACGGCCACCCTGGGGCGTGACAATTATAGTTTTTTGTAACTTTTTTTAGAATGCTTATAATTCACTGTTTAATGCGATTTGTGTTTTCAATCACATTCAAATGTTTGGAAACTTAATAAGCACGAAAACTTTTTAGGAACATTATATATTTAGTGTATTAAATGCATTAAAAATGTTTTTTTAGGAACTTCTGAGGAACTTATGTACTAAATGTTTTTTAAATTAAAAATATTTCTTGTTCCCATGGTCTTCTATATATTGACTATTAAATGTATTAAATGTTGGAAACACATAAGTTCTTAATGAACATTCTAAACCTTTTCCCATTGAGCACCGATCCATATTCTTTTGGCTGGTTTGATAATGGAAAAGTAGTGAATAAGGAATAATTGTGGAGATAAGTAGGGGGAGAACAATATACGGTTTGATATAAAAAATAATAAATAAAGTGTGGATAATTATCCGAATTTTAAAATGAAAATGAGAATTTTTTTATTTCACTTAAACACTGAAATAACTTTGATCTCCACTTTTAATTCTATCATAATTTTGACACATGTAAGAAAAGATAAGATCATTAAACAACTTATCCTCAAAAAGCATACCCCTTGCCAAATTATCCCTCAAGTTCTAAATTTTTAAGCTAAAATGAAATTAGCCTCGACTTATGAATGAATACAGTGTTAAATTTAATGTGGGAACAATATTATGGTTAGTTGTCATATTTTTTAACAATAATGATTTTTGGGCCCCAATTAGTAGACCCCATCATAAGCCCCATGAGGTGGCAAGTTTGAATTACCCATATTACCCCCCTAACTAATCTCACCGTTTTTTCCATAACCGGTCCAATAAATGTTGAGGCAGTTACGATTTGGCTGATTGTTTCCCTTTTTGAAAATACCAATTCAATTGCACGTTCAAAAAAATAAAAAATCATGGGTTTCCTCTTTTTTTATACCAATTGATTTGTCGTAACGAAAATAAACAACAATTTCATTTTTCAATCAGATCTGATCGGCGGAGAAGAGAAGATTTCAACATTTTTTTTTGTGCGATTTGATTGTGGTGCAAACATCCAGGTTAGGTCTTTTTGGACCCCAAAAAAATCACGATTTATAATGTTTAGATCCAGATTGATCGGTGTAAATGAAAACAAATTTTGAAATCATTTTTTTTCAGTTTGATCGATGGAGAATATAAGAATTACACGATTCATTTATTTTGTTTGCGACCTGATTGTGGTGCAAACAATGGCGATTCATTCAGGTTAGGCCTTTTCGATCTCAATAAAATATGTTGATCTGATTTTTCGTCATTCCTTTGAATCATCATATACATGTATTGAATCTGAATTTAATTTAAATTCATATACATGGTCTATATCTTGATTTATATGCTTATTTGTGTACTAAGTATGATATGTACAATCGTTTATGTTTGTATGTTTATGAATAATTATGCATATTGTATCATTCACCATATTTTTTAGCTTTGTATCAGTATTATTCGACTCATTCAGATTCAAAATTTTTCAATGGTTAGTTGAACGTTGCATGATACAGTGCACATTCACTAGTATGGAATGTGTTTTAGTTAAATTCAGATTCATGTTGTGTATCTGAATTTAGATGCATTTTTGTGTTTTATGTACGATCTGTATAATCGGTATTTAGTGGTGTGTATGTGTATATTTATGCATATTGAGTCATTCAGCATATTTTTTAGCTTTGAATGATCATTATTGAACTCATCAGAATCAATATTCAGTAGTATCGAATGTGTAGTTGTTAATTGAAATTCTAGAGACACGTGTATCTTGAATTTGTTTTCTAGCCCAATTTTAAGTTTGATATTTTATTTCTATAGATTTGATTAATGTGTATCCGATAAATATTTAATTGTTTATTGCCGTATATATATAAAGACTTGAAAGACTTTTATTGAAAATCTATGCACTCCTCATTAGCATGTAGACCACAAATTGTTTGTTTGGATTTAAGATACAGTACTGTATCTTAATTATATAACATGTGGCAACATTTCTTATTTTTTCAGCATGCAGTGATGATGATTTTATGGATGACACATGCGAAGAATCAATCTATTTGGAAGACATCAATGATTCATGTGCTCTAGAAACCAGAAGGAACTGTCCGATTTGGCTGATCTGCAAAATGTAAATGAGATTGTAGCATGCGTAAAACAATCTATTCCATATATTGGGATATATTTTCATTCTGAAGATGTGGTGCGGTTATTTTATAATAATTTTGCTCACAAGGTTGGATTTGGCATCGCCAAAATTCATGGGAAAAATGATGAAAATGGAAGGCAAAAGTTGATGTTTGGATACGAAATTCTGTATTCAAAGTATTGTTGATGTTTGATGAACAACTGATTGGTTTTTGGTTCTGTGTTTAAGATCATATATGATACAATTCAGATGTACTTGAATTTGAAAGTGTATCTGAAAGTTTTATTAGACATCTATATAAATTACAAATACAATGTCTATTGTGTGTGGAATGTATTTGCTTATTGTGAGGTGTTTATGAAAAAAAAAATAGGTTTTCTGATTTACTTTCATCTGAGAAGATGAATTGTATCTTACAATGTGATGAGCATGTGAACTGTACCTGGTATATATGATGTGCATAAGAAGTGAAACATGTAGCTTGTTCTCTATACTTAACAAAATCTTGGACTTTTTATTAAGTGTATCTTAATTCGAAATGAATCATATAAGATTGGTTATATCTGTCACATAGTAAATAATTGGTACTACCTGAAAATCTGTCAAAGAAATTTGTAGTGTATCTGAATTTGAAATGTGTATCTGAAAACCTGTATAATTTGCATAACAAAAGGTGATTCATATATGAAATTGTGATGTGTTTTGACTTTGTTATGTATATCTACAAAATTGTAATGGATGTAGAAAATGAACCACATATATCTGATAACATCAAACATTATGAAAATGTAAAATGAAGTTCACAAACACATTGACATAACACATTATAACATCAAATGTGTTGAACAAACAACCCTCTGCAATATTCGGTAGTATCAAATATGTAGATGTTAATTCCAATTCCAGATACATGTGTATCTTGATGTTGTTTCCAGCCCAATTGAAGTTTGATTTATTATTTATATGGATTTGATTGATGCCTATCTGATTAATATTTAATTGCTTATTGTCGTATTTATATAAAGACTTGAATGACTTTCATTGAAAATCTATGTGTGTTTTGCTAATTAGCTTGTAGACCATGAAATTGTTTATTTTTTCGTTAAGATACAATACTGTATCTGTCACGCCCCAGGGCCGGCCGACCCCGGGACTCGGCAAGTGTATATATGATATCAGTAAACAAGAGTTCAATAACATACTCACACAACAGCTAAAAATGACAACACAGATCAAAGCAGAACTGACATGATATATACACAAATAGTGGAAGCTAAAAGACTGAATCTGTAATCCAAAAACATATTACAGACTCGATACATAATCAACTGTCCTGTGAGAGCCAATATATACAAAGACATCCAAATACAACACAAACGCGTGCCCAAGCACGGAATATAATACATACAAGCAAAAGGGATGCTGATAGCCTCTGATACTCGCGGGACGTTGCGCTACTCCGCTACTGATGAAGTCCCTCGGGGAGCTCTTCCTCCAGATCCGACTCAGATGACACTGGAGAAAAATATTATGCGAGGGGTGAGCCACACACTCAGTGAACAGCACAATCCATGCATCACAATTTATATTAACCACCAAATATTATTATCCCACAATCACATTATTAAAAGCCACAAAATGGCAACAACTATACCAACCATCCATACACATCCATACATATCCATGCACCCTCACCCTCACCCCTCATTAGGTGACATAGGATATTGGACTGATATTCATCCATACACAATCATACACCCTCACCCTCACCCCTCAATAGGTGACATAGGATATTGGGACTAATAATCCAGTGGGTCGCTACATCGCCAACCCACTACACCCTCACCCTCACCTCTCAATAGGTGACATAGGATATTGGGACTGACTAGGCTGATGGTCGCCCTTGGTCCACCGATAGTCTCTCCCCCACTCCGTAGGCTGTTTGGCCACTCCCACATTCAGCACAGTCCGAGTCCAAGATCAGGAGGTGCCTACTGATGGGAGCCCCTGCACGGGACAGCCTTTCCAACGCCGGGGTAGTCTCTAAAGGATCCAACGAAGGGAACAGATCAGCCTATCCATCGCATATGATCCACTCGGATCCGCTGACAGACACATCTCACAACTCTAATGTCATGAATTCCTCAGAATTCCTCCAGGGCGCATAACCAGGATGCGGGGAACAGATATTATAATAAAGAGGTTGGAATATTACCGGGGGAAAGAACCTTGGGAGGGCAGCGTGAGGTCCCGATATAGGACATCCCGACAACCAAACAAGGAACACGGAGTACCCTAGCCCGGGTCTCACCGCTGTCCTCGCGAGGCCCCTCCCCTATAATATTCACTAGGACATGCTAACAATCACATGCTCGCACTTGATATATGCAAATTAAACTAAATGGGAACATGCATAAGTCAAGGTTTTCCTAGCAGGGAAACATGATAATAGGATGCATGGTTCTTATACGGGTCCTAAGGGTACAAGTCCCTAGCATACAAAGTCTAGGGTGGCATGCATACTACACATTATCATGCTTACATAGTTTTCATATTACACAAGTTAACATTAATTATGGTGCCCCAGGGGAGGACGGTACACGCCCAAGTGCATGTAACGCCTCCCTACTGGGTTGGATTGTCCCACTCACCGGTAGCCGGGTCGTCGCGCGACCGTCTGTCAAGATCTGCAAGATAGGGTAATTAAATCGGTGAGTATAACACCCAAATAAATCCGCAAATACATTAAAATACACAACACTCGGACAAGCGTACATACGGCCTGTACGCACACGAGCCCGAGCACCCCAACACATTCCCGAACTCCCGGGCAGCCATACGCACGGCCACCCGCACGCGCACGCACGAATGCGCACGCACGCACGCACCCCGGCACCATCGGCGCACTGTCGCGCGCCTGCCCGCGCGCCCTGACGCACTGCCGCACGCACACGCACGCTCGCGCGCGCCCGCGCGCACCGCGCGTCCAGCCCAGCGCGCCCCCGCACGCACTACGCGCACGCCCCAGCACGCGCACGCACTGGTCCCCAGCTCCGCGCCCCAGGCGCATGCCCAGGCGCCCTGCCATGCACCCAGGCGCAGTGCCAGGTGCCCTGCCCGCGCGCGCGCACGCCCGCGCGCACTCCCGCGCACACCCCCGCTCGCGCCAGCACCCGCGCGCACCTGCGCGCACCCGCGCACCCGCGCGCACGCACCCGCGCGACTGCGCGCCCGCCAGCGCCCAGCGCCCAGCTCCACCCGAGCGCACGCGCGCGCGCGCCCTGCCATCTGCTCCGCCTGCTGCACTGCCTGCTGCGCTGCCTGCCTGCCAGCCTACCCGGGACAGCCTGCCAGCCCGCCCGAGCCACCCAACCACCCTACCCAAACCACTCTACCACCCCTCTCCGGCCACCAATGGCCTCCAACAGCCACCAACCACCACCCACATCCACCAGCACCCAAAACACCACCTAAACAAACATCTAAACATGGAAAAGAAAGAAAGAACCCTTACCCAAGGAAAGGAGAGGAAGAGAAGGGAACCGGGAGCTCTTCGGGCACCGAAATACCTCCACAAGGACCACCACCACCTAGATCTCCTCCTAGCCAAAGAAGGGCTGAAATCTGAGGAGAAAAGAGGGTGTGAGGAGGGGCTAAACACACCGGAATTCGAATCCGAAACCACCGGTGGATAGATCGGGAGCTCACCTTACCTTTCTCTTCTTTGGGTTTTGAGATCCAAGCCCTCTAACTAGCTCTAAATCAAGAAAAAGAGAGAGGGGGAGAGAGAAAATCAATTTGGAGAAGAAGATGAATAGTGGGGAGATATTTTAGCTCACTTAAATATAATCCTCACAATTAGATTAGCCTAACTAGGTTTAATTAGGGCTTAAGAAAGGATTAGTGAGGGTTAAGTGAGATTTGACTTGGGTCAACTCAACCACAAATAAAAACAAAAGGGGTTGACCAAGTCCATGGGCCCACTTTGACCAAGTCCACTCTCCCAATGACTTCTCGCTCGGTCAAAACCCGGATACGCCTCGGAACTGCAAAATTCTGAAACGTTACCGGAATTCGACGAAATTTTCGTGAGCGGCTTGGAATGGCACCAGGACACATAATATGCAGTTAGATTTTCAATCGGAGCCCTCAATCTCAGGGCGATAGCTAACAGCCCGAAATTTTAGCGGTTCCGATCGAAAAATGAAAAAAATCGAAAAACTGCCAGAATGGTCCAACGGTTACCAGAAGGTTAAAAGTGACACATATATAACAGTATCTTAATTATATAACATGTGACAACTTCCTAATTTTTCAGCAGGCAGTGATGACGATTGTATAGATGATACATGTGAAGACTCAATTCATTGGAAGACATCCATGATGCATGTGATATGGAAACGTTTCAAATATTCTGTGTAATTCATTTGGAAGACTCAATTTTTATTAGCTTCCCACCAATGTTGAAGCTGTCGGACTTATGGTCGAATGATTGGATGATGGACAGGACATCATCATCATTTTTCTTCATTTTGTTGTAATCGTATGACCGGTCAATGAAGGACTTGAATAAATTCCAGAATAGAGTTCTCTGAATGCCTCCTGCTCAACACCAATGTTGCAAACGTTTCAAATATTCTATGTAATGTAGATCTAACCTACAGATAGTATGTGCGGTTCCTTCGTTGTTAAGCAATTCTGTCTTTTTTAGATTCTGCATAATACGTTAATATTCAATTGCCAAAAAATGTCATTTGAGAAATTATATTGATACACATCCATATACAATTGATATGCCTATTACAATGAAATACATATGCACTTTGTTCTTTTAAGATACATATGTATCTTAAAACATAAATCAGCAGTTCACAAACAAAATGCAGAGGTTTATATTTCTGATACATGCATAACAGTGACATTCCACACCAATAAATGATGTTTGTTATTTCAGATACAGCTTAGGCTTCACATATGCATAACATTTCTAGATACATTGGGTATCAGACTCATGTATCTCAAAGACAGATACACTAAATTCAATTTCAGATTGTGGGTGCCCCATGTTAACCTTATCCATTGCGTCACATTTTCAGATACACTACTTGTTTGGATAACAGAATCATGTATCTGAAAGTTAGATTTGTTTGTATTACTACAGAATAAAAATTAATTCCAGATACACTATTTTGTTTGATTTTCAGATTCACTAATCGAAAATACAAAATTGTTTATATTGCTAAAAAATAAAATTAATTCCACATTCACTATATGTTTGGTTTTCAGATTCATGTATCTGAAATACTAATTTGTTCATATTGCTAAAAAAATTTCAGATTCATGTATCTGAAATATTGATTTGTTTAAAAAACAAAAAAAAAATCAAGACAAATTAATTTGTTCAGATTTCTAATTCATGTATCTGGAATTGCGTCGTCTTATATTTTGATCATGAAAATCAGAGATTTTTCGTATAAGATGTGGAATAAATCCATCCAATCGTCATGTTTTTTATAGAAAAAAAAAACTCGACAAGGAAGAGTTGATTGTGGGAAGAAATCTAACTTTTATTCTTCGCCATTGTCGACGATTAGTTGGGGAAGAGAACGGATTATATTGTCTCTTGAAGACTGATTATTCTTTTTTTTTTGGTGTTTGAATGTTTTCTCCCAATTTTGAAACCCTAACTTTTTAATTTTTTTGAAATATGATTATTCGGTGGAGATGATTGCAGTTTGTTTGGTCGTGATTTTTGGGATTTCAAAAATGAGGATTAATGGCGGTATTAATTGGAGCCAATTTTTAAATTGATCATGAGGGTATTCTAGTAATTGTCTTTTTTATGGTTTGAAAAAGTCAATCAGGCAACCAATAGGATTGTGCCACCTAATAGGGCTTACCAATGGGGCTTAATTTCTGGGCCTAGTCGCCTAGGTAGCAGCACTGTTTTGAATTATTTATGGAAAATGTTAGGCTCACATTCATGTTAATAATCTGTTAATTCTTAAAGTGAGAGAAAAATTTATATGCTTTGCTTGATTCATCTTATAATATGTTTACATTTTTCAAAATGTAAAAAAATGAAATGCATGGTGTTACTTCAATTTTTCATGAACTGGAAATCCAAAAATAAATACATGGCTCACCTATTAGAAATTATTCTATAATCAAGATATCATGGACTGGAAATCCAAAACAGAATAAGAGCTGGAATTTTTCTCTCAACCCAGCCTATGATGATCTTAACCAAAATAGAGACTCCCAGCCAAAATTTACAAATGAAGGAAAGGTTGATCTTGGATGCTTCGATTTATTTAAAATATATTTTCAAGTCCCACGAGCATTTGCTTGGGTGGTCAAGGAACACTTCACTTTTAGAAGAGGTGGGAAGTTCAAGTCTTGCGTTTAGCAAGGAGAAAAAAAAAGGGATGGACAACTCTGTTGGGCTTGGTGTTTCATAGGCCGTGGCCTAATATGAAAGCCCAGTTGAGCTTGATTTCCTGAACGGTAGCCCAATGTGTCGTAAGGCCTTCTATGGGCCTGTTGTTCTATGTTGTAGGGACTTGTAAGCTCCTCCGGAACCTTTTAATATATATATATATATATATATATATATATATATATATATATATATATATATATATATAACTTTATCTCTCTCATCAGTATTTGGCGAAGCAAACTAAAATATATATGATAATCAGAACTATAAATACTCATAAACACTTAAAACACATATTGATCATAAAAGCCTTGCTCTAGAAAGAGAGATTAAGAACAGTCATGACTCACCACACGCAAGCAAGCATGCATCCATATTTACAAAGACTCACCCTCCCTTCGATGAGGACCTGCATCCCATTTTGACAACTGTACAGCCAATGGTTTTTTTGCAGAACTGAGGCAAAGCGTGTGGTTCTCATTCCTTTCCCATGAATTAAGAATCCTCTTCGTGTTGATCGCTCGCTCATCGATCTGTCCCCGGCACTGCCAATGTTGCTCGTTTTGAGCAATGTTCCAAACATGTATCATGAAGTTGATTTTTTTTATTAATAAGTAAAAAGATATATAATCCATTGGAGTGTGTACTTCATTTTTTATGAAAACACATGTTTTATTGCATGAATATAAAATTAAATAAAATCAAAGCATGTGATGCTGCTACACATACTTATAATTTAATGAAGTCATGATCATCTTGAAAATATTAATTATTCTAAAAATTATTTTTTAATATTTGCTAACTATGGCTGAACTCAATCATTATTGTTTGCAAATGCTTACATTATTATATACACTCGTATGTTTTTTTACTTTATTCATCTCATTAGAATCTTTGTAATATTATAAAAAATTGTCATATTATTATTATTATTACATAAAAATTATTCATAGTCATCTAGATCGTTCTTTACAGGATCGGCTGTATGTAGGTAGAGGCGTCCTAGGCCACCACCTATGGCCCTCACCTAGAGGGGGCCCTCGGATCCTGATAAGTACATATGATTTTGGCCTAGGTTGATAATATCTTTTGTTTCACAAACCCAACCCCAATTAACCATTCTGAAAACCCTGCTCATTTTAATTTCACAAACCCCCTTCACTTATGGTTGATTTCTCTCTCTCTCTCTCTCATTTCTAGGGATGGCAACGAGACATGTTTGGTGATATTAAAATCCCGTCTCAACCTTGTCACATGTTTAATTTTTCTAACCTAAACTCGTCCCAATATATATATACAAAAATCTCGAACCCACCCCACCCCTTTCCATTTAGGTGATACCTTTTAAGAAGATGAAATAAAGAAGTGTAGTTGAATGACGTATAGTGCCAACAACGGGTAGTGATTGGAGGCAGGTGGTGGCCGGTATGTCTCTGCATCTCTATGATTGCAAATTGTAGGGTGTGGGTGATGGACTTAGTGGCTAGTGGGGGGGGGGGGGGGGGGGGCAGAAGGTGGATCAATGGGAGTTTGGGCGTTTGGTGACCCCAGTTTAAGTGATTGTGTTTAAAATTTGAATTTCTTTCTTTCATTTTATTTTTTCAAAATACCAAAAGACAAACATAAAATGTGTAATTAGTATAATAAACATTTGATCTTAATATTAATCTCATCTTAGAAATAATTTTGCTAAGTAAATCTTTTTTCCGTTCCAAATCCATCGGATTTTATTTTATGTTCCCCAAACCAGTCTTGAAACCAAATCCAACTAGGACAGTCCCACTGCCATCCCTATAAATCATATTTTAAAGCTCTCTTTCGAAGTCGTCTCATGCTATCTTTAGTCCCTCACTCCACTTCTTCCGCCTGTCACCCACCGGCCACCGCCCTTGGCCCCTCTTCCCCTCCCCCCTCCCTAGCCCACAACCTCCTTGGCCTTTTCTTCTCCTCTCCTCACCACCCGTCGCTCTTCGTCCCTCCCCCTCCTCCTACTCCACCTTCTCTTTTGTGCCTCCTCCTCCTCCTCCTTTCTGACACTGGTTGAAAGATTATGGGAGGGTGGTGAAATTAATTGTTTTATTAAAAAAATAACATTATTGATTTTTTATTTTTCAATTTTCATAAGTTTTCAGGGAGTTATATTGATTTTTTCCTTTTTTCTATAATGTTGGTGAGAATAAGATAGCAAGAAAATTTTGGGGAAAAGGTAGTGACATTTTTGTCATCAAAAGAGCTAAATTAGATTTTTCATATTTTGTAGATACTTATTTTAATGTATTTATTGAAGCAATTTAACTCAATGACTAAATCTGTTAACCATACATACTTTTTAGGGACCTGTAGCGATGTTTTATTTTTATAAGGACTAAAACAGATTTAACTGACTTTCAAAGGAGTTATATCGATTTTTTCCTTTCAAATTTGGGGGGCCTTGTCTGGGATACGGAAGTGGTTCAATAAATAAAATGAAAATTAAAATAAACTCGGGAGCTAGGAGACGGTGTTGCGGTGGACCTCAAGTTAGTTTTAACATTTGAGTAATCGGTGGCCCTTGATGTTGGAATGGAGGGTCGAGATCAGGTAGTTCAAATTCTAATATATCCGGTCCAACAATTTTTGAAACAGATCTTGCAAAAAATTTCTTTACATAGCCCCCTATTACACACAACTTTAAATTAGGAGTAACTATCCTTACCAACTAAATTTTTAAATCAACTTTTTCAATAAATCCCTTTAAAATCAATTATAAATCTAGTTAGTGTGTTATAATAATTTATCAAGTAAAATTTAAAAGGATATTATAGTAATTTATCATATATGATTAGAGTCAGTCACAAATCTGATTAGTTTCAAGATAGACTGGAAAAGATTTATCAATTTTATAGGGATTTTTTCTGATTTTCATAAGTTTCAAGAGAATTATATCAATTTTTTAAAAATAAGGAGGGATGGCATCTTGGTAAATTTTAATGTGTAGTTAATGTTAATCATGTATCTGATTAGTTGGGGGTAATGTTAGAGATTGAAATATTATTTTTCTAATAACATAGGGACCTGTATTAATTTTATAGGGACTACAATCGATTTAGTTAACTTTTGATGGAGTTGTATTAATTTTTCCCGATTTGAAAATTTTTCTCGTTCTATTTCCCTCTCGCTCGAACTCTGTTGAAGCGAGTAGAAACCCTCTGTTCACTCTCTCCTCCCTCTCTTTCTCTACATGTCTCTCTATCTCTCTCTGATCGTATCTGCTGTGAAAACAGGGCACGGCGAGACTCAAGAAGCCTCCCATGGCCGGAGATCGATCCGCCTCCCAGAGTGGTACGGTGTTCGTCTCTTCCTTGATCTGTCAAAAAATTAGGGTTTATTCATTCTTTAGAAAATGAAAATAAAGCAAAGCATCCGATGGCCAGAAGAGGTAACTCAGTTGGTCTAAATCGGATTCGGTTGTTTTCTTTCTTGGAAAGTAAATTTTAGGGTTTGATGTGGTTTGGTTTCTTTTTGTTTGTTGAAGGAAATTGGTTACTGCTCGAGTTGAGGGCAAGGGGGAGATAAAGGTTCTGCTGTTTCTCAATTATTGTATTTTAGGGTTTGATTTTTAGAATTTTTTTTTTGGTAAGTTTTTTTTTTTTTTTGGGTAAGTGATTTTTAGATTTTGCTGTCCAGGAAGATGTGTTTATCTGGTTTTTTTTGTGTAGGGGATCACTAAAGCAAAAGTGAATGTACCATCCAAACAAGATGTCTCTCGTAAGAGGTGAATGTGGATTTCCTTTTTTTGCATATGTTTATTCTTATGTGGCTTTCTTTGTTGGATTTAGGCAAAACTTTGGCTGGAAGGAAGGCGTTGGCGAAAGTTAGCAATTATAGAACATATCAACTACTTTGAGTCATAATGTTAATGTGATAATTTTATCTGAAAAATTACTCGTTCCCTATTTTTGTGTCAATGAAGTAGTTGATTATATTTGTTTGCAGAAAACCTCCTGATGGAAGTGGTGTTTGTGGGTCAAGGTATACTTATACGCTTACATTGTCATTACCTTTTCGTCCTATGTTCTGCTTCTGTGATGATTTATTCTGTTTGGTGTTTACGAGAAATGCTTCACCAACTAATTCACCTCCAGTTTGAATTCAAATTTGGGAAAACCCATCAGAGTTAGAGAACACTGTGCTTTTGTTATCTTAAAAATTGATGTTATTTTTATATTCTTCCTTTACTTTTTCATTTTAATCCATAGTGATAATTTAATAGAATCACACAATTCAGGTGTAGGAAGATCTAAGATGTTTCTAGCATAAGAGTATTAAAACCAACTTTATCATCAGTGGACACTATGAAAAGAACGGGGACCTGAACTTTCTAGAGTACATTCTATTATTAGGGACTGGGATGACATGTTGGTGCTCTCTCTTTCTCTCTCTCTCTTTCTCTCTATGCTTACACACTTACATGCAGTGGGGTGGTCACTTCAAAGTTTGGGTGTCAAAAGCTTGAAAAACATCCCGTCTGATTGGACAAAATTGTAGACAAAAATTGAATATTAATACTGAGGTGTAAAAATATGCCACATATATAGATTCACATGATCACATCAATTCGAAGCCTATCTTGGATGTATGAATCTTTAATGCTGAACAGTTTTTCCTCTCTTCTTATAGCAGTGAAAAGAAGTTGATTGGCAAAACTTGAAATAAGTCTGCACATCATGTTTCTTGATCTTTAATGTGACCGATTATCATGAATGAATAAAAAAATAAGTGGTTTACTTGAACTTAAATAGATACCTAAGATTAAAAGATATTATGAATTTCTTTTACTGGTACATTGTTGCTTTTTTTTTTTAATATTTGAATATGGTGGTAGAGTTCCTATACATTTTTATAAAAAAAAGAACTAATACAAACAGGCTCTCCAGTTTTCTCTGCATGCTATTTTTCAATAGTTACAGATTTTTTTGAATTATTGCAGTTGCAAAAACATATGCCATGTCTTCCCATGGTTTTTTGGAAATGCTAGCTATATCGTTTCAGATAGTCATTCAATTTATGCTAAATGCAATAAAGGAATTTAAGCGTGGTTTTTTGGTTTCATCAAATTGATTTAGAACATTCGGTATCCAATATCCAGATGAATGGAGATTTCAGCTCCATTGAGTAACTCTACGAGAGGAGGTAGACACTAAGGAAAAAGTACATACAAGTATGGAAGGCAGTTTCTCAGATCATAGTCCCTACTGTTTTCTTTGCCATATGGCTGACCGGATTTGAGACAATATTCTGAGATTGTCAATTGGGAATTTGGGATTGTATTTGTATTGGGGCATCTTTTGTTGCATTCACCAGTTGGTGGTGGGCTAATTTTTCTTCGTTTTCTTTTTTCATCCTAGATGTTGATCCTCTCGGGATTTTTTTTGGTAGACAAGCGCCTCAATATGCTTACTTGGATTTTATCACAATTTAATAAAAGTTTGGTGGATGACTCCCATCTTTTTTCTTCCAAAAAAGAAATGTGTGTGTGTGTTTGTTTGTATATAATACACAGTGTGAAGAATTGACCCTTCTTTATGTTTAACAAGAAGTTATGCCATAGATTTGGGGTCCCCTATGAAGGCAACAAATGCAGTGATCTAGCTTGCATATGAAGTAATAACACTAGTCTTCACAGACTTTGATTTATTGTTTCTTTAGAAACCAAATTTCCAGTTTCTTTTTCACTTTCCAAACTGACCATATCAAACAAGGTGACGTATCAAACAAGGTCATGGACATTTATTGAATAGTGCGATATTTTTAGATGACATATCAAACAAGGTCATGGACATTTATTAGAATCATCCTAAGCTGGAGGATCCTTTATGTTTTAGTAACCCCTTTTTTATGTTCATATTATTTAATGATTCATGCATGACTCTCCTTATTGTAACCAGGGAAAATTGAACGATTATAGGCATCATCATGGGGCAGAGAGTTGCCTTTCTTGGTAAACCTTTCTTTTCTTTTGCAGGAGATATCTTACTCTTATTTTACTCTGCTATATGAATTGACATTTCACTAATAAACAAATAGCGAATCGAAGATATACTCTTACCACACAAAGATCACTGTCTCTACTTCTAGATTTTTAGAAGTGTGATTAATTTTTTTCTCTTGATTTTTTCCCCAAGCCTTACGCTTTGCTTGAAACTGAAATTATGGAGCATTTTGATTGCTGCTGAAGGTTTAATGAATTTTCTCAATTTGACAGGAAGATTGCAAGCAAGCATCCAGTAGCAAAAGGGTAATTTTGACCAACATATTTATTCTACGGCTTTGTCTCTTCTCTTGCTTCTCTCTGCTTTCTCTCTTTACATATCCATTCATAAGTCCATCCTTCTGCACATCTATGAAATGTATTAAAATATCCTTTGGTTTCCTCATTTTGAAAGATAGTGAACTTCTTTGTTAGCGATCTTGGTTCTTTGGCAGGTTAGGACTAACATAAAAATTCTATTTAGTTGCTTGTTTATACATTATGGCTGTACTTTTCTAAACGAATAGTTTTCTTCTCCTTTCTAGCTACCCACGTTCATGGCTTTTAGTTTATTGTGTTATCTCCCCAAAAATCAAAATTATAAATTAGGATCTTTTTCCTTTCATACTTGAATTTATATCTCTTCAAAATTGCCCAGCTATATCTTTTGGATTTCTGTCAGATATCTCTCTTATTGGATACTTATCCCTTTCTGGCACACCATACATATTGTGCCAACTTTCTGGTCTGGTCAGAAGTACTTTGAAATCATGAATACTTTTTCCATCAACAATTAATAATTATTTTTTCTTCCAACCATCTTCATTCATACATCATTTCTGTTCCATTTGCTGTTACATCATATCTTTATAAACTGCTCACCAAACCTCCTCTTGGTAGGATGGAAAATGTACCCCCTCTTTAGTGAGGGGACTTGGGTTGGAGTCTTGCCGTCTAATAAAGGAAGATTTGACCAAGAAAAAAAAAGTTTACCCACCAATTTGTTTTTTTTTTGCGGTTGTCTAGCTATTCATATCAGCTCACATCACATTAATTTAATAATAAAAATACATTTATTGTCCTTCCTCCTACCTGTGATCCCTTTTCTTTCTCAAATTTTTTTCCAAAGAATCTGGGTAGTTGCTTGCGAGGATGCACAGGGTTGCTACTACTTTACTGACCCTGAATAGTTTCCCTGATCAGGTTATATGCTTGCCAACTTTTATTATTTCTAATGTATTTTCTTTTGAAATACATTAAATTGGAAATTTCAATTACTAAGAAGCCTGGTGATAACCTGAGCACCTTAAAGGTTGTCATTCTCACATCTAATTCTCCTCCGAACCGTCTCTTCCAATCATGTGGTCTCTGCTTACCTTGTTGTTTCACTGTTTAGGGTAGTGTAAATAAACCAACAATTATGGTGAGTAGTTGTATGTTAAGGTTTATTTATGTTTTGATGTCTACCATATAAGTTGGAAGTATGGAAGCCATCTTCAATTGTGCCTATATATACAGTCTTCTTAACAATTGTTATTCCTTTTTTTGAGTAGGAAATTTAATGAAGGGGAGAAATACCTTAAAAGAAGCACACAGTGATACGGATACCAAACAATCAATGGAGTGATGATGATTCCAGACATATGTAAGCTTTCACTCACATAGCCAATGATGAGTTTATTGTTGGGTCATTGACTTTTTTTTTTTTTTTTTTCCTTTTAAATTTTGTTGGGGAGGTACAAATCAACCATTACATCTCTCATTGGTTTTGGTTTTTATGGCTTTTGTTGAATGATTTGTTGCAGACAATATCGAAGAGGGAATCGAATTTTGCTATCTGGGTAGGAGTAACGATATGAGTAATTAGCACTTTTAGCCCCTGAAAATTAAATATTTACAAAAATAGTCCCGCCACCCGAATATTTGTAAAAACTAGCTCTGTTGATATTTTACACTAGAGACGGATTATATATAATTCGTCTCCAGTGTAAAATAATCTCGTTGAGGCTATCGACAGTTGGATGACGACTAAGCCTGGAGACGGCATATATATATGTCGTCTCTTGGAGACGTTATATATATATACCGTCTCCAGGGCACGGCATATATAAGGTCCGTCCCTGCTGTCAAGCCCTAAAACCCTCATTTTTCACCCCTTTTGTCCCTCTTTCACCCACCCACCCGCTGCCAACCCTAAAAAATCATAAAAAACAACTCTCAATCCAAAGGTAAACATCAAAACCCTAAATGTTCTTGAATTTTATTATTTATTTATCAATTGTTTTGATTTTATTAATTAAATTAGGGTTTTTATAAAAAATCCTAAATGTTGAATGTTGAATTTATTTATTATTGGAATGTTGATTGTATGATGTTTTGTTAAGTGAAATGTGAATTTTTTTAGGGTTTTGGTTATTTTAAAATTTCTTATTTATGAAAATAAACTTTTAAATCTTAAAAAAATTTGAAATTTTTGTTATATAAAATAAATTTAAAATTTAAAATAATTCAATGGCCTCTTAGTAAACATTTTAAAAAATTAAAGGCTATTTTTAGGAAATATGCTTTGTATGTGTTGCATGAATGTTATAGTGTTTAATGTGTATGTGTTGGATGGATTTTATTATTATGAATTTAGAAATATATTTCCAAGTTGAATAATTTATGGTTTAGATGGTAAAGAAATCCGATGTCCCGTTAATGTACTCTTTTAACGGGAGGATTGTTCAACGTGAAGATAGTTCATTTTATGAAGGTGGTACCAGAAAACCACCATCATAAATAAGAAGATCTCTTATGTCGATTTACTCCAAATGATGTACCATTTGACGGGGACCGATCCAAGTCTTTACAAATTGTCCATGACTGCTGTGCATCCCACTCACGACGGAAAGTGTTTGGGTGCCCCTCTCGAAGATGATATGGGGGTGAAAGTTATGATAATGTTGTACCCAAAGCACGCGCATATCATTCAAATATGGTTAGAGAAGGAAGAGATCATACAAAGAGGCCGTGGCGCGATGAATTATGATGCAGAAGATTCATATCCTTCCATTGTTCGTGAACCATATCAACCTTCATCGTCGTCATTTGTTCCGTGCACCCAAGAGAATATGATTGATGCAACACCGACCAATGCCTATGGGAGTGTGAATATACCACATTTGTAAGTATTGTGAATTTATAGGATGTTTTTGGTGGGTGTATTCATATATGTAAGTATATTGTGTTTGCATTTATAGGTCCCCATTTCATGACATGGGTTGGGACGATATTCGTGAAGGAATTGAAGTGAACAATGAAGAAGAAGAAGATCAAGGAGGAGAAGAAGAAGATCAAGAAGGGGGAGAAGAAGAAGAAGAGGATGATGATGAAGATACCGAAGAAGAGGAAGAAGAGCGTGAAGGAACCTGATAGTGAGGAGGACCATGATGTGAGGAGAACTGCCATCAGTGAATATGGTGTTCCTCAAATGTTTCCTACACGTGAGCTTATGGAGCAGGCAGTGGCTGAAAATGTCCATCCATGCATTTATGAAATCGGATCTTCTTCGTGTAATGAACTTGAGGTTGGTCAGCTTTTCGCGAATAAGAAGTCACTCATTAATGCTGTCCGAACCTGGAGCATAAAGAAATGCGCACAATGTCATGTGGTGAAATCAAATGCAGAAAAATACGCCGTTAAGTGCATAAATGATGAATGTAATTGGAGATTATATGCGAGGAGGGTCGGTGGTTCAGAAATGTTCAAGATTTCCACTCTGAGAGTTCCTCATACATGCTTGGATCCTCTTCTCAGTTCAAATCACAGACAATTTAGTTCTGATTATATCTCACAGCTGATTATGCCAACGATTCGTCATAATTTGAGAATCAGTGCTACTGAGATAATGGACAGGATACGTGCTGATCATCACTACACAATTTCATATTCAAAGGCAAACCGTGCCAAATGGAAGGCTATGGAGAGGATATTTGGAAATTGGGAGGAATCATATGCTGAGTTGCCTCTATATGTTGATGCCTTGAGGAGGTCTAATCCAGGAACAACTGTGTTCTTCGAAGGCCCTGTCATACAAGAGAATAACATGGGCAGACCGATCCGACAGTTTGAACGTGTTTTTTGGGCATTCGGTCCAGCCTTAGAGGCTTTCAAACATTGTCGTCCATTGGTTTGCATCGATGGAACACATCTGTATGGAAAGTATAAAGGAAATCTCCTGATAGCCACTGCTTGCGATGCAGAAAATGGTTTGCTTCCGATAGCCTTTGCTATAGTTGAATCTGAGAACAGAAGCAGTTGGACCTTCTTCCTTTGGAACTTGTTCTTTTCTGTTGGTGGTATAAACAATTTGTGTGTCATATCTGATCGGCACTTGGGCATCATAGCAGGCATGAAGGATATTGAGGAATCAAGCAATGTAACATGGCACCATCGTTTCTGTATGAGACACATGATAGACAACTTCAAAAAACATGTAAAATCAAAGGAGTTGAGTGACCAGGTGTGGAGGGCTGCCACCTTGAAATGTCCAAATCAATTTGCTGATGAAATGCGAAAGATTCTTAGTGCCTCCTCACAAGCTCGCACATGGCTTGATCAAGTCCCTCCACAAACATGGGCCCTTTGTTATGACGATGGCCGTCGTCATGGCACGATGACCACCAATAGAGCAGAAAGCATGAACAGTGTCTTGAAAGGTGTAAGAGGGTTGCCAATCACTGCCATATTACAACAGACATTCATACGAGTGTCAGAGTATTTTTATACAAGGCGTGAATCGGCCGAGAGCATGTCAGGTGAACATGTGCCATCTATGCAGCAACATTTGGAGAGAACTGCACATGATGCAAGGGCGATGTTAGTAAGAAGGCTTGATAGATCAGAATTCAATGTCCAAGACAAGAATGCGGTTATGTACATTGTTTTCCTATATTCTGACAATGCAGAATGTCAATGTCATGTTCCGAAGTTGTTTCACTATCCATGTGCACATGTCATAGCGGCCTGTGGGTATGCTCGTATTAGTCCTGGGAGATATGTGTCACATTGGCTTTCCTCAGAGTCATATAGACACACTTATGAACCCCGATTCCACTCCGTTGATGATAAAAGTCGTTGGCCGATTCCTACGGAAAACGATCCCATCTTCATCCCACCAAATGTTAGGAGAGCCCTGTATCAACTCGCCGACGTATGCATATGGACTCCAGGGATCCAAGTCTGAGATATACATGTTCAATATGTCATGAGAAAGGCCATAGAAAAAATAAATGTCCACGTAGAAATACAAATGCTGGTAATTGATGTTAAATATGATTGTGATATGATGATGAATGTTCAATTGTTTGAGTAGATATTAACTTGTGTTCAAATTACAGGTGATGGACATCCGTGAGTGGCATGGACCCGTCGTGGATGATTTGCTGTATTTTCAGGGATCTCATAGGTCTCATCATGGATTCCAGGGCAAGGTATGACAAATGATGTGTTTTTCTCTAATGTTATTCTTCATATATGATTTTTTTCTTACTTGAATATATAATTTCCTTAAACAGACCGACTCCTCCAAGTTTACGATCCACATGGTGGCATTGCGTCACTGGGTCATGGATCCACGCATCGAGCCATACGTGAGGGCATCGGGGTTGTATTATTTGACAGAGATGGGATATACCAGATCAGATCATCGACTTCTACAAGCACTGACTGAGAGATGGAGACCAGAGACCAACACATTTCATCTGCGACATGGCGAGATGACAATTACACTTCAGGACGTTGCTATTCTGACTGGACTACCCATTGATGGCAAGCCCGTGACTGGTATCACAGACCACGATGATTGGGCCAGCGTGTGTGAGGAGCTGTTAGGTGTTGGCCCCCCTGCAGATAAGATCAAGGGTGGAAGAATTTTTCTCGTGGCTTAAAGAAACCTTCAGCATCGTACCAGATGTTGAATTGGACGACGATATCCTCCAGCAGTATGCACGTGCATATATCTTATTTGTGCTTGGATCAACAATCTTCGCCGATGGCACAGGAAATAAGATACATGCGTGTTATTCAGAGATTTTGAGGATGCTGGTCGATATTCATGGGGTGCAGCTGCGTTGGCCCACTTATATAGAGCATTGTACAGAGGTAGTGTGCTTGGAGAGAGGATGTCGGCAGGATCTCATGGTTTTTATTCTTTGCTACAGGTAATATGCAAACCCCAATTTTCATCCATACATACTAAATTTTTTTTTTCCTGTGTTACTAAAGATTTTGTTCCAATGCAGCTATGGTCGTGGGAGAGATTACATGTGGGACGACCGTCATTGCATGATCCGGATTTTATTCTTGGAGATCGACCTTTGGGAGCAAGGTAATGTCAATATTTTCATCTTCTTTTGTCAATTCATAGAAGATCATATATCATTAAATTCGATATTTCAGGTGGAAGGTGACTCAGAGGTTTGATGAAAATTCGCGTGTTCTGATATACTATAGAGCACAACTGGACTATCAGCTTCAGTCGCAGGTGACTATACAATTAGCCATATATTTCACAACTGATATATTCTACGTTAATTGTCATACTAATTATATATTTGGTTTTTGGTAGGTTATATGGCAGCCTTATGCTGGGACATATGAGACACTACCACCTGCATGTATGGATCATATGGAGTTGTGGACGGCTAGGGTCCCACTCATTTGCTTTGATATTGTGGAGATGCACGTGCCGATCGAGTCGCACGTCAATTTGGATGGCATCAGGACATTCCATCTGATGTAGAGGCCATCGACCGGGTAAACAGACGAGGTAGACAGGATGTGAATTGGATAGTTTTTCACCAGACTTATATCGAGCGTTGGGACCAACGATTGGATCACATCCACCAATTCTCTCATACCCGGAGTTCGAGGAGATATATGGAGTGGTACTGGGAGAGAACAGTCAGACATATCACACCTCCACCACCCCCACAGTACCATCCAGGCTATGTCGCACCAAATTCGGTAAGAATTTTAAACGCGTGTTACATTTTTAGATAGTGATAAATGATTTTATAACTACTTATCATATTGAAACTTTTGTTAACAGGGGGGAGTTACACAGAACATTACCGAGGTGCTTGCAAGGGGGTTGGTCTTATACCCCAACTGCGGTGAGTGGGATCGTATAGTTGCTGTGGCACGGGACTATGCAGATGCGATGATGGGAGACATGGGACAACCTTCGAGTACCCCAGTGCATCCACAGATGCTGATGATTCTGAGGATGTGGTAGATGATAGTTTCGCTCACACGGAATTCACCATTGATGAGTTCTTCAATGATGTACGACTCGATGCAGAGATCGATGAGCAACCACAACAACCAGCCCCAGCTCCTGATCGAGCTCCACAGATGACACTCCAGACATATACTCGTGGACCACGCAGGGTTTGGTGTACTTCTACTACTGCCAGTCGGGGATCGGGCGAACAATTTACCACTCCACCACAATCAGGTGTGCCGCCATCCACAGCAACTGACGTACCCTCTTCATCAGCACCTCCTGCTCCGAGAAAAGCTAAAAAGAAAGGACTTATGAGAATATTTGGATGATTGTATTTATGGAATGTAAAACATTTTATTATATTCATGCATTTTCATTTGTGTGTATTGTATTTATGTATTTTCGTTGGTGTTTTGAAACAGGAGTCAAGTGATTATAATGGATTTATGTAAATATCAATGCAATTTTATTATATTTATGCATGTTCAAGCAGGAATTTTTATACAGGTGAGATGACTAACAATGTATACAAAAAAAAAAAAAGACTGAAGACGGATTGTATATAATCCTTATCATGGAGACAGATTATATACAATGTTTCAGGAGACGGGTTATATATAATCCGTCTCCAGTGTTGCAAATTTTCACTGGAGACGGATTATATATAATCCGTCTCCAGTGTAAAATATCAGCGGGTCTAGTTTTTGCAAATATTCGGGTGATGGGCTATTTTGTAAATTTTCAATTTTTGAGGGTTAAAAGTGCTAATTACCCTAATGATATATTCATCTTTTTCAAAGATTATGGTCAATTGTAGCTGATTTCACCCATCTTACATGTGACTTTATTAAAGCAAGAAGAGAAGTGGAGTTCTTCTAGCTCGTCCAAGGTGAGAAGATATGCTTGCTTTTTCATAGCATCTTTTTATCACTTAGACCTGTGAGCCCAATGTGCTATTCTCAATAAAAGCAGGACCTCGTTTACAAATCAGAGGGCTATTGTTATATATGTGTCACTTTTTGGCCTATTGGCAATCATTGGAGCATTTTTGGCAGTTTTAAATTTTTTAGGGTTTTTCGATCGGAACCACATAATTTCAGACTGTTAGCTATCGTCTGAGCTAGAGGACTCCGATTGAAAATCTAACTGCATATTATGTGTCCTGGTGCCATTTTAAGCCACTCGTGAAAATTTCATCGAATTCTGGCATCGTTTGCAAAAATTTCACAGTTCCGGGGCGTATCCGGGTTTTTAAGTCGCGCTCTACTTAAAAGGAATCAAAAATATCTTTTCACTATTCATCATCTTCCCGACTAGAACTCTCTCTCCTCTCCTCTCCTCCGTTTTTCTTCCGTTTGAGCCCCCTACACCCCTCAAAACCAAAAACCTAAAGCACGGGAAGTGTAGATCGGGTCCCGATCTACGCTCCGGTGTTTTCAAATCCGAATTCCGACGATCCTAGCCTCCCCGACCTCCCCTCTCTCTCCTCTGTTTCGAGCCAAATCGAGGGCCGTGATAGATCGGGGCGTGAGAAGGCTTTTAGGAAGGGTTTCGGCGCGTGGAGATCCACCGGACGCCTCTTCCTCCCCTCGGTAAGCCTCCTTTCCCTCTTTTTTCTTGTCTAGATGATTGCTAGGGGGGGGTTTTGTGGTTGGGAGGTGGTCGGTGGCAGTGGGGGTCGTCGGAGGGTGGTCGAAGGTCGCGGCAAGGCAGGGATGGTGTGCGTGGGGGTGAGGCGCCGCGTGCGGGGGCGTGCGGGGTGCTCGCGGGCAAGCGCACGGCGTGCGGGGCGCGTGCGGGCTGCCGCGGCTGGGCTCGGTGGACGCGCGGTGCCCCGGGCGGTGCGCGGAGTGCGCGGGCTGAGGCGCGGCGGCGCGTCCGGGCGGTCGGGTGGCCGTGCGGGTGGTGGCCGGCCGTGCGGGTGGTTGCCGGGGGGTGTTGGGTGTCTGTTTGTGTGTGTTATGTATTTTTGGGATAATTGTGGATTTATTCTAACCAGTTAATACCTTGTCTTGCAGATCTCGACGGACGGTCGCGCGTCGACCCGATTCCCGGTGAGTGGGACAACCCAACCCAGCGTGGGAGGCGCTACATGCTTTAGGCGTGTACCGTCCTCCCCTGGGGCTTATAGTTAGTATTAACTGCTTTGATGTAATCCATGTATGCATGATGTGTGTGTAGAATTGCATGCCACCCTAGATTGTGTGATAGGGACTTGCACCCTTAGGATTGTGCATGAGCCGTGCATCCTGCCACCTCGCTATCATGCTAGGAAAGCCCGACCTCTACATGCGTCCTATAGTTTGATTTGTTTATACAAATGCTAGCATAAATGAGGATTGCATGTTTTAGTCAATATTATAGGGAGGGGCCTTGCGAGGTCAACATTGAGACCCGGGTCAGGGTACTCCGTGTTCCTTGTGTGGTTGTCGGGACGTCCTGTATCGGGACCTCACGTTGCCCTCCCCAGGATACTTTCCCAATAATATTGCACCCCTGTGTTATGATTAATAAATGCATGTTCCCCGCATCTTGGTTATGCGCGCTGGTGGAATTCTGAGGAATTCAAGACATTAGGATCATAGAGATGTGCTGTCAGCGGATCCGAGTGGATCATATGCGATGGATAGGCTGTTCTGTTCCCCTCGTCGGATCCGTGTAGAGACTACCTCGGCGTTAGACAGGTTGTCCCGTGCAGGGGAGTGAGGAGAGACTATCGGTGGACCAAGGGTAACCAACAGCCTAGTCAGTTCCAAGAGCCTAGGTCACCTGTTGAGAGGTGAGGGTGAGGGTATGGTGGGCCGGCGATGCGACGACCCACAGGATTATGAATGGATGTTTATCAACCCGCTAAGTCCCAACATCCTAGGTCACCTGTTGAGGGTGAATGGGGTTCGGCGATGAACGAACCCCCGGATGGTGATATTATGCCACTTGTGGCTTATGAATTGATTAAATGTGGTTAATATGAACTGTATGCATGGGTTGTGCTATTCACTGAGCGTGTGGCTCACCCCTCGCATATTGTCTTTTCAGTGATCTCTGAGGGAGGAGCTTCCCGAGCGACTACACCGGCAGAGGGCAGCGCCGCGTCCCACGAGTTTTGAGGTTTTGACTACAGACTCAGTCTTTTAGCTTCCGCACTCGGTGTATATATTTTGTCAGCCCTGCTTTTATCTGTGTGTCATTTTAGTGATTGTTTGTGGTTTATTATTGATTTCCTGTCACTGATATCATATATACACTTGCCGCGTCCCGGGGACGGCCGCCCTGGGGCGTGAGGGCTATGGCCAAGAAGCTCATGGACACGAGTGCTTCATCAAGAAAAAAATGTTGGGGTATGTTAGATGCAAATTTAATTTAATTTTTCCTGAGAATATAGTTTTCGAATAGTCATGCATTGCTGTTATTTAATTATCTTTTCCTATGTTGTTTGACCCATTTATTTTATATAATTAAATTTTGTATTTTGTTAAATGCCTTTTTTGCTTAAATGTGTGATGTTGAGATATTGCAGCACTTCTCCTCCTTGCTTTCCACTCTATAACTTGTTATATTCTGGTGTGATTTATTTTCAAGCCTTCAACAACTTAATGATTACACACAATGGATAGCTTGTATGTTGAATTGAGAAGCTCATAACTACCAAAAGTTAATTTTTATCGTTTATGCTTGATTATTCATTGGCTTGGAATGAGCCTCGATTAGGAGCAGGAATGGAAAAATTCAATCAAAATATTGTATATCCTTATTCCTATTCTACCCATGATAGACCTGGAGTAGTCTGTTCATTGGTTAAGCTGGAATGACATTTTCAGGTTTTCATCGTGGAAATTATGTGCATCCTTGGAATGGCCAGCGGAAATCTGAAAAGCTATTCCTCTTCCTATAGTTTCAATTATCTATTCTTATTCTTCCTTGTTTCTCTTTTCAAACCAAATGGTTGTTCATATCATGTCTTCATTGATTTTCTTTTGCAAATATGTAATTCCAGTGAAGCAGCTCTGTATTTTTATAGATCTAATTCAACATTCCTGAGTTAATTTTCCATTAAAAAAACATTCCTGAGTAAATTTGTACAAAATCTATGTCATTTTAATGTGTTTTCTTTAACTATACAGAAATAAGTATGTCATTGATCTATGTATCATTGGTTTTTCTTTCTGTTATCTCCTGTATTGGTTCATATTTACTCCGTCCTTTTCATTTTTATTGTAATTCTGTGTAATATTCATTCTTATGCTATGGAAAATAGATTGTACACTTTCTTGGAGAAAATAGGATCTCATGGAGGCATTTCGTGATGCAGACAGGAGAGGGGCACATGATAGCTCCAAGATCAAGTTGATCTCAAACTTCACATGTATGCTTGGTGTACCGAAATCTGCTACAGAAAATGCATCCTTGCAGAAAGAGGTGGACGTTGCTTGTCAACCCATTCTTGACTGTGTTGCATGCATTATTCTAGGGAAGTGTGATTTAGAAAAGGTTCCTTCTGATGATGCAAATTTACCCTTTCTAATTCTTCAAAATCCAACCCTATCCCAAATACGTCCCTCGGCGTCTCTTCCTCTCCCCTGTATCTCTTCCCCTGTCCCGGCATCTCTTCTTGTTAGTATCCATTCATTCTTACTAAAACTTCCTATTGGTTGCAAACCATGATTGCGGGACCCCAAAAAATAGCCAGCAAAGACCTCCCCACCCTCTCCATTGCCGGTCACGAAGACAGCCATGGCTTCACGTACAATAGTTTGACCATCCACCACCCCAAGCGATGGCACTCTCGCCGGGAGGGGGATGTGTGCTTGATTAAATTTGTATTGTGATCTAAAAGAATTGATCCTTGGTCTTAAGAAATCTTTAAAAACTTATTACTGTTAGGTTTATTATGTAACTGTCATGTCAAATACAAAATGTGAAAAAAGTAATTCACTGAGACATATTTCTTACACACCTCTACCTATCCAATGTAGTAATTGCTGTGTGTCATTCCATACAAAACCATGTCGTTATGATACCTTCATCATGGTTTTGTTATTGGGCCAATAAGTATTATTTTCTTTTTCTTTTCATTCTTTTAAAGGGAGTTAGTATAATTCTCCACTCTTTAATGAAGATGTTACTTTTCAGCAGAATCCCTTCTTTTCCATGTTAGTTGATGTATATAGTTTATTGATATGTGCAGTAGCAAGCCAGCAAGTTTGATATGATGAAGATAATGCAACCCATTTGCTCGTGTCAAACACCTGTCCTTCGGAGATCAGTGGTGATGTAAAATTCTTCAACGGAGGATTGTAATTAGTTTCTAGTCATTAAGGGAGAATGATATAAATTCTTCATTTTTTCTCTGTGTGGAAGTATTGTGTTTACCCTCATTTGGCATTGCATTTCTCAAAATTAATCAAGATCTGTCACGGTTCCATTGGATTGTAATAAAAGTTCCAGATTTTCTTTTTCATGAGGGGTTCATGATTGTATAGATTGATATCCACTGTATTTTCAGGGAAAGATGTATGTAATATTTAAGTTTCCAATTAAATCAAAATCTGTATAGCCTATTCAGAGGGTACATTCTGTACAACACCATTGTAAAATACCCCATTGTAAAAAATGTAGTCCAAACAATATTCAAATTTTATCCGAACTAATTGAACTAAAATTCACCCAGTCTTGGGCATTAAAAAAGGTTGCTCAGCTAATCTTCCCTAATGAACTCTCTAACCGACCTAGGCCCAAGTATTTTAGATTGAGCGTCGGCTAATTCGTTGGTAGCTGACTCTTTAAACAACCCTAAGGCCAAGCATTAAACTAGCATCGGCCAAATCATAGATAGTCGTACCTATCTGGAAGTTTGATGCAACATAAAACAGAATTTCGTATAGGCAAGTTTTAGGAAATGGTGACTGCATTGGGATATCCTTTTACACCAATTCTTCTCATTATCCAATGAACATTTGAAGATTTGATTTTACCTACCGAAGAAAGAAAGGTGGCGATGGCAGTAGTCCCAGCTGCGATATGGGTCGTGTGGTGCACTCGTAACGCAGTAATATTTCGGTGGGATGCTTAGCCCGTTCCACCATCCCTTGTTTGAGTTTTTTACCTCCTTCTCGTGTTTCTATTGTATTCTTTAACTCTTGCCCTAGGCCCAAAGCCCGCTTGGTTCAGTCGAGGATGGACAGCCTATTGGGACAACATTTGGGAAGTGCGCGATTGTAAAACTGATTCTGCTGGAATCTGGGTTTTAAAACTGATTATGTAAGAAGCTCACTTTCTCAGCTTTTTGAAATCGCAGCTTTTGGTCACTATTTGCCTGAAATATGTGTGCAGGAAGCTGCTACAGTAAAACTGTTTGGTTGCACGATTGCAAACGCAGCTTCTTGCAATCGCAAACTGTCACGCCCCAGGGCGGCCGTCCCTAGGTCGCGGCAAGTGTATATAAGATATCAGCAGTCAACCACAAGAGATCAATAATATACCATAAACAACAGCTAAAAAGATAACACAGACAACAAAAAGGCTGACATGATGTATACACAGAAAAGCGGAAGCTAAAAAGACTAAATCTGTAAATCAACAACACTTTACAGACTTGATACAAAATCATACGTCCTGTGAGAGCCAATATATCTACAATACATCCAAATACAATCCATACTAGGTGCCCAAGCATAGAAATATATACATACAACAAAGAGAAGGATGCTGATGGCCTCAAAACTCGAGGGACGTGACGCTACTCCGTTACTGGTGCAGTCGCTCAGGAGGCTCCTCCTTCAAGTCCGCCTCGGCAATCACTGAAGAAGGTAAATATGCGAGGGGTGAGCCACACGCTCAGTGAATAGCACAACCCATGCATACAGTTTATATTAAGCACATTTTATCAAGTCACTAGCCCCAAAGTTGCATAAACAACACAAATCCGGGGGTTTGTCACATCGCCGAACCACCACACCCTCACCCTCACCCTCACCCCTCAATAGGTGACAAAGGATGTTGGGACTTAATAGGCTGATAGTCATCCTTACACAATCTAGTGGGTCGTCGCATCACCGGCCCACCATACCCTCACCCTCACCCCTCAATAGGTGACATAGGCTCTTGGGACTGACTAGGTTGTTGGTCACCCTTGGTCCACCGATAGTCTCTCCCCACTCCGTAGGTCGTTTGGCCACTCCCACATTCAGCACAGTCCTTCTACCAAATCAGGAGGTGCCTACTGATGGGAGCCCCTGCACGGGACAACCTTTCTAACGCTGAGGTAGTCTCTACACAGATCCAACGAAGGGAACATAACAGCCTATCCATCGCATATGATCCACTCGGATCCGCTGACAGCACATCTCTACAACTCTAATGTCTTGAATTCTTCAGAATTCCACCAGCGCGCATAACCAAGATGCGGGGAAATACATAAGATAAAAATGAGGAAAAGAGACCTTGGGAGGGCAACCTGAGGTCCCGATGTAGGACATCCCACCAACCAAACAAGGAACACGGAGTACCCTAACCCGGGTCTCAATGTTAACCTCGCAAGGCCCCCTTATATTCCCCAAAGCATGCTAACAATATCACAAGCTTGCATTTAATTAAATAAAACAAACTAATAAGACGCATGCATAGGTCGGGGCTTTCCTAGCATGATAACGAGGTGACAGGATGCACGGCTCATGCACATATCCTAAGGGTGCAAGTCCCTAACATACAAGTCTAGGGTGGCATGCATTCTACACATAGATCATGCTTGCATGGATTACAATAAAACAGTTAATATTAACTATGTGCCCCAGGGGAGGACGGTACACGCCCAAGTGCATGTAGCGCCTCCCAAACTGGGTTGGGTTGTCCCACTCACCGGAAGTCGGGTCGTCGCGCGATCGTCTGTCGAGATCTGCAAGACAGGGTATCAACTTGGTGAGTAAAATCAACAAATACCACAAAATACACAATAACATACAAATAAACACCCAACACTCGGGCAAACGTGCATACGCCCCGTACGCACGCTAGCCCGAGCACCCCAACTCACTCCCGCACCCCCGGCAACCACCCGCACGGCCACCCGTCCCCGGATGCACCGCCGCGCCTCAGCCCGTGCACCCAGGCGCACCGCCGGGCCCCTGCCCGCCGCCTGGACACACCGCCGAGCCTCCCGGGTGCACCGCGCGCCCACTGCGCCCCATCGCAGCAGCCCGCGCGCACCCGCACGCCCCGCGCGCCCAGCGCCTCGCCCCGCGCGCACCCCGCGCGCACCTCCGCTGCCTCGCCGCGCTCCGCGCGCACCCCCGCGAGCACCACCGGCTCGCCCAGCACTCCACCGACTCGCCGCGCGCGCGCATAGCGTGCCTGCGCCCCTGCGTAGCGCTCCGCGTGCACCCCGCACGACGCCCTGCACGCAGCGCCTACTCGACCAGCACCCAGCATCGCCCAGCGCCCAGCACGCCCAGCGCCCGCACGCCCAGCACGCCCAGCGCCCGCATGCCCAGCACGCCCAGCGCCCAGCACCCGCATGCCAAGCACGCCCAGCGCCCAGCACGTGCGCCCTGCTGGCCTCCAGCTCCACCCGAGCGCACGCCCGCGCGCACGCCCAGCTGCTGCGCCTGTGCTGCTGCCTGTGCTGCCCGAGACCACCATCCACCCTGCCCGAGCACCTCTACCACCACCCATCGGCCACCAACGGCCTCCGACCGCCCCCAACCACCTCCGACAGCCACCCACAGCCGCCGACCACCACCCAACCTCAAAACCCCCCTCCTAACAAGCATCTAAGCCAAAAAGAAGAGGAAAAAGAGCTTACCAAGGGGAGGAAGGGATGTCCGGTTGCTCTCCGCGCACCGAAACGCTTCCCCAAAGGTCTCTACCACCAAGACCCACTCCCACCTCCGAAATGGCTCGGATCTGAGGAGAAGAGAGGCGGAAGAAAGGGCTAGGTAGGCCGGAATCCGGATTTGAAAACACCGGGGTGTAGATCGGGACCGGATCTACACTTTCTATGCTTTAGGTTTTAGGGTTTGAGAACTCTAGGGGCTCAAAAGCTTGTTTTTGAGAGAGGGGGAGAGAGAAATCACCACGAGGAAGATGATGAATAGGGGATTTAAGTCGTGGGATTTGTTTATAACCACCCCCATCCCACCTATTCTCACACCCCTAATTAGTTTAGCCCTAATTAGGTTTAGGGGGGGCTTAAGGGGGGTTTTAAGTGGGTTTGACCTAAGTCAACTCAACCACACAAAAGGACAAAAGTGGTTGACCAAGTCATGGGCCCACTTTGACCGAGTCAACTCTCCCAATGACTTCTCGTTCGGTCAAAACCTGGATACGCCCCGGAACTGCGAAATTCTGAAACGTACCGGAATTCAATGAAAATTTCATGAGTGGCTTAAAATGGCACCAGGACACATAATATGCAGTTAGATTTTTAATCGGAGTCCTCTAGCTCAGGACGATAGCTAACAGTCCAAAATTTTAGCAGTTCCGATCGAAAAACGAAAAAAACTCAAAAACTGCCAAAATGCTCCAATGGTTACCAGCAGGCCAAAAAGTGACACATATATAACACAAACGCTGCGCAATCGCGCAACCAAACGCACCCTAAAAGCATAGGGCTGTGGGTTGGCGGGAGCTACATCCGTGGGTTTCCAGGGGGGGTCTCCTGTGTATTGGGTGAGACAGTGAGGTTGTATCCTTAAGAGGCGGGTAGATACCTCTTCTGTTTAGACCCTCATCTGTCTTTCCTCTCCCTCTATGTTGTTACATTTTACTTTTTCCTTATGTAACTTTGTGTTTACTCTTACTTTAGATATGTACTGCGATGTCTCTAATAAAAACCGCAGTAGATCATCTACCTTTTACTAAAAAAAAAAAAGGAAGAAAGAGAGTGGACCATTAGGAAACAATTGATCTACGGCTATGTTTCACCATAGCAGATCCAAACTGTTGTGGTTAACCAAGCTACTTTGTACAAAAAAATAAAATGTTTAATAAAAATAATAAACAAATATTATTATTTTTTTTTAATTTTTAAAAATTGTATTGCATGCATTTAAAGCATCAAAATACAAAGTGCAAAGGGGAAAAGATGAGAAAGAATAATAAACAAATGTTATATAAATTAATTGGTTCCATATTCAAAAGCGCGGTGAAAATGATAGATAAACCAAAAAAAAGTATATATATAATAAAAAAACATGTGAATTAAAAATCATCAATCGATGCTTTCAAAATACTTTTTCAATATATATATATGAAATAAAAAATTATATTCTCATATATTCATCAGCACGTGACACCACTGACCAATGAAATTAAAAAAAAAACACTAATTAAAGAATAAAAATAAACATTGAATCAAACAGGAGAGGATATTAATAAAAATAGAAAGGGTAATTAGCACTTTTAGCCCTCGAAAATTAAATATTTGTAAAAATAGTTCCGCTGAAATTTTGTGCTGGAAACGGATTATATATAATCCGTCTCCAGTGTTTCGACTCCATCAGTGGGGATTTACACTGGAGACGGATTATATATATGCCGTCTCCAGGTCGCGGCATATATAAGCCCCGTCCCCGCTGCCAAGCCCTAAAACCCCCATTTTTCACCCCTTTTGTCCCTCTTTCACCCACCCACCCGCTGCCAACCCCGAAAAATAATAAAAAACAACTCTGAATCCAAAGGTAAACATCAAAACCTTAAATGTTCTTGAATTTTATTATTTATTTATCAATTGTTTTGATTTTATTGATTAAATTTGGGTTTTTTTTATCAAAACCCTAAATGTTGAATGTTGAATTTATTTATTATTGGAATATTGATTGTATGATGTTTTGTTAAGTGAAATGTGAATTTTTTTAGGGTTTTGGTTATTTTAAAATTTCTTATTTGTCAAAATAAACTTTTAAATCTTAAAAAAAAATTTGAAAAATTTGATTGTCATATATAAAAACTTTTTAAAAAATTGTATGGCCTTAGGAAAAAATTCAAATAGCCTCTTAGTAAACATTTTAAAAAAATCAAAGGCTATTTTTATGAAATATGCTTTGTATGTGTTGCATGAATGTTATAGTGTTTAATATGTATGTGTTGGATGGATTTTATTATTATGAATTTAGAAATATATTTACTAAGTTGAATAATTTATGGTTTAGATGGTAAAGAAATCCGATGTCCCGTTAATGTACTCTTTTAACGGGAGGATTGTTCAACGTGAAGATACTTCATTTTATTAAGGTGGTACCAGGAAAACCACCATCATACGTAAGAGGATCTCTTATGTCGATTTACTCCAAATGATGTGCCATTTGACGGGGACCGATCCAAGTCTTTACAAATTGTCCATGAGTGCTGTGCATCCCACTCACGACGGAAAGTGTTTGGGTGTCCCTCTCGAAGATGATATGGGGGTGAAAGTGATGATAATGTTGTACCCAAAGCACGTGCATGTCATTCAAATATGGTTAGAGAAGGAAGAGATCATACAAAGAGGTCGTGGCGCGATGAATTATGATGCAGAAGATTCATATCCTTCCATTGTTCGTGAACCATATCAACCTTCATCGTCGTCATTTGTTCCGTGTACACAAGAGAATATGATTGATGCAACACCGACCAATGCCTATGGGAGTGTCAATATACCACATTTGTAAGTATTGTGTATTTATAGGATGTTTTTGGTGGTGTATTCATATGTGTAAGTATAATGTGTTTGCATTTATAGGTCCCCATTTCATGACATGGGTTAGGACGATATTCGTGAAGGAATTGAAGTAAACAATGAAGAAGAAGAAGATCAAGAAGGAGGAGAAGAAGAAGATCAAGAAGGAGGAGAAGAAGAAGAAGAGGATCGTGAAGATCACTGGGTTGAAGGACTTGATACTGAGGAGGACCATGATGTGAGGAGAACTGCCATCCGTGAATATAGTGTTCCTCAAATGTTTCCTACACGTGAGCTTATGGAGCAGGCGGTGGCAGAAAATGTCCATCCATGCATTTATGAAATCGAATCTTCTTCGTGTAATGAACTTGAGGTTGGTCAGCTTTTCGCGAATAAGAAGTCACTCATTAATGCTGTCCGAACCTGGAGCATAAAGAAATGTGTACAGTGTCATGTGGTGAAATCAAATGCAGAAAAATACGCCGTTAAGTGCATAAATGATTAATGTAATTGGAGATTATATGCGAGGAGGGTCGGTGGTTCAGAAATGTTCAAGATTTCCACTCTGAGAGTTCCTCATACATGCTTGGATCCTCTTCTCAGTTCAAATCATAGACAATTTAGTTCTGATTATATCTCACAGCTGATTATGCCAACGATTCGTCATAATTTGAGAATCAGTCCTACTGAGATAATGGACATGATACGTGCTGATCATCACTACATAATTTCATATTCAAAGGCACACCGTGCCAAATGGAAGGCTATGGAGAGGATATTTGAAAATTGGGAGGAGTCATATGCTGAGTTGCCTCTATATGTTGATGTTATATATGTGTCACTTTTGACCTGTTGGTAACCGTTAGAGCGCCCTGGCAGTTTTAAAAATTTTTAGGGTTTTTGGTCGGAACCGCATAATTTCAGACTGTTAGCTATCGTCTGAGCTAGAGGACTCCGATTGGAAATCTAACTGCATATTTGGTGTCCTGGTGCCATTTCTGACCTCCCACGAAAATTTCATCGAATTCTGGCATCGTTTGCAAAAATTTCGCAGTTCCGGGGCGTATCCGGGTTTTAAGTGACTTGTTATAAAAGGAAATCAAATAAAACAAAAATCACTATTCATCGTCTCTCCCGACGTGATCTCTCTCTCCTCTCCTCCGTTTTTCTTCCGTTTGAGCCCCCTCCACCCCTCGAAATCGAAAACCCAAAGCACGGGAAGTGTAGATCGGGTCCCGATCTACGCTCCGGTGTCTTCAAATCCGAATTCCGACGATCCTAGCCTCCCCGACCTCCCCTCTCTCTCCTCTGTTTCGAGCCAAACCGAGGGCCGTGATAGATCGGGTCGTGAGAAGGCTTGTGGGAAGGGTTTCGGCGCGTGGAGATCCACCGGACACCTCCTCCTCCCCTCGGTAAGCCTCTTTTCCCTCTCATTTCTTGTCTAGATGATTGCTAGGGGAGGGTTTTGTGGTTGGGAGGTGGTTGGTGGCGGTGGGGGTCGTCGGAGGGTGGTCGGAGGTGGTTGGGAGTGGTCGGGGCAGTGGGAGGGGTGGTTGGAGGTGCTCGGCAGGATGGGAGACGTCCTCGGGCGCAGGCAGCAGCGGCAGCGACCCAGGCGGCGCGCAGGCCGGGCGCGCGCGGGCACGCGCGCGTGCATGCGCGGGCGTGCGTGCGCGCGGCGTGCGCGCGAGTGCGCGCGGGTCTGGTGCGGGGAGCTGCTCGGGCGGCTGTGCGCAGGGCTGTCCGTGCGCCTGGTGCAGGGTGCTGGCCGGTGCTGGGCGAGCTGGTCTGGGCGCGCGCGGAGGTGCTGGACGCGCGAGTTGCTGGTCTGGGCGCGCGCGGAGGTGCGCGCGGAGGTGCTGGCCGAGGTGCTGGACGCGCGGAGGTGCTGGCGGAGGTGCTGGGGCGCGCGCGGAGGAGGCGCGGGGCGAGGAGCTGTGCGCGAGGCGTGCGCGGGGCGCGGCGGAGCGGCGGAGGTGCGCGCGGGGCGCGCGCGGGGCGTGGAGCGTGCGCACGGCGTGCGGGGCGCGTGCGGGCTGCCGCGGCTGGGCTCGGTGGACGCGCGGGGCCCCGGGCGGTGCGCGGAGTGCGCGGGCCGAGGCGCGGCGGCGCGTCCGGGCGGTCGGGTTGCCGTGCGGGGGTGCCGAGGGTGTTGGGGGGGCTTTGTTTGGGATTGTTGGATGTTTGGTTGTGTGTGTTATGCATTTTTGGGATAATTGTGGATTTATTCTTACCAAATAATACCCTGTCTTGCAGATCTTGACGGGCGGTCGCACGACGACCCCGATTCTGGTGAGTGGGACAATCCAACCCAGTCGAGAGGTGTTATACGCACTTGGGCGTATACCGACCTCTCCTGGGGCGTCTTGGATGAATATTAACCTGCAATAATATGTATCCATGATTGTATAATTTATGTGTAGAATGCATGTTTCCCTAGTTTTGCATGTTAGGGACTTGCCCCTTAGGATATGCATATGAGCCTTGCAGCATGTCCCCTGTTTACATGCTAGGAAACCCGGCCTATGCATGTGTCCTACTAGTTTTATTTATTAAATTAAATGCTGGTATCTGTTAGATCGCATGCCTTAGGATAATATTATAGGGAGGAGCCTTGCGAGGTCAACGCTGAGACCCGTGTTAGGGTACTCCGTGTTCCTTGTTTGGTTGTCGGGATGTCCTGTATCGGGACCTCAGGCTGCCCTCCCAAGGTTTCTAGTCCCAATAATATTATAAGTAATGTTGTATGATTAGTATGACTATTAGCATGAGTAGTGAATATTATAGGGGAGGGACCTTGCGAGGACAGCGGTGAGACCCGTGTTAGGGTACTCCGTGTTCCTTGTTTGGTTGTCGGGGTACCCTGTATCGGGAACTCACGCCGCCCTCCCGAGTTTCTTTCCCCCAGTGATATTCCAACACTGCTTTTGATTGTACTGTTTCCCCGCATCGTGGAGATGCATCCGGTTGAATTCAGAGGAATTCATGACATTTGAGTTGTAGAGATGTATTGTCGGCGGATCCGAGTGGATCATATGCGTATGGATGGGCTGTTCTGTCCCCCCTCGTTGGATCCGGTAGAGACTACCCCAGCGTTAGACAGGGCCTTCCTGACAGAGGGCTCCCATTAGTAGGCACCTCCTGATTTGGTGACGGACTGTGCTGAACATGGGAGTAGACCAGGCGGCCTACGGAGTGGAGGAGAGACTACCGGTGGACTAAGGGTGACCAACAGCCTAGTCAGTCCCAAAATCCTATGTCACCCGTGGTAGGGTGAGGGTGAGGGTGTAGTGGGTTGACGATGAGCGACCTACTGGATATGTGAATGGATGATTATCAGTCCCAAAATCCTATGTCACCTTTGGAAAGGTGAGGGTGAGGGTGTAGTGGGTTGGCGATGAGCGACCCGCTGGTTTTGTTTGTGAATGATTGTTAGTCCCAACATCCTGAGTCCCCTGTTGAGGGGTAAGGGTGAGGGTATGATCTGGATTATGAAAAAAATTGTGGGTTAGAAAGGATTAATATGTTGTGGTCAATATTGTCTGTGATGCATGGGTTGTGCCGTTCACTGAGCGTGTGGCTCACCCCTCGCATATGTTTTTCCCCAGTTGCCACTGAGCCTGAGCTGGAGCCGGAGCAGCAGTTGGAGCTTTCCGAGGGATTTCTTCAGTAGCGGAGCAGCGCTACGTCCGCGAGTACCAGAGGCTATCAGCATCCCTTTCCTTGGCTGTATGTATTGTATTTCCGTGCTGAGCACGTGTTGTATATTCAGTTGTATTTGTGTATATTGGCTCTCACAGGACGTATGATTGAGTATCGAGTCTGTAGAATGTTTATTCACAGATTCAGTCTTTTGCTTCCGCTATATTGTATATATATTATGTCAGCCCTATTTGATATGTGTTGTCATTTTATTTGTGGTTTAGAGTATATACATTTGACTTCCTGTGTAGGTTTCTGATATGATATATATACATTTGCCGCGTCCCGGGGTTGGCCGCCCTGGGGCGTGACAAAAGTTGGTATCAGAGCCTGGTCCTGTCAGAGCCAATAGTCTTCCTTTCGTAGAGATGAGTCCTAGGATTTCGAGATGAGTATTCTGATCCTAGTGTCTGGTTTTCTTAGGGTGCTGATATGCCTCCTCGCAGAGGACGGCGCGGACGAGGTCCCTCTCGGTCTTTGGAGGTTTCCGGACCTACCAGAGACGAGGATGCTACCGGAGAGCCCTTGACGCAGGAGCCACCTGCTTGGGAGCGTGCTTTCGCTCGGTTGGCTGATTTGGTGGAGACACAGACGCGGATGTTGGCAGAGCAGGCTAGAGAGATTCGGGAGCTGAGGGCGACCCGCGAGGCAGTTCCGCAGGTCCCCTTGGCGGCAGATCCGCCTGCGGTACCTGATGTACCCCCAGTTCCTGTGGCAGTTCCGGCAGTAGGAGTTGAGGATCCCCTGGCGAGGGAGGAGGAGCTAGAGGCGGCAGCGCGGGTGCAGCAGAGCGGCCTCAACGCCTTTCTGAAGCTCCATCCTCCCGAGTTTCATGGGCAGTCGGCAGATCCTCTTGCGCCAGAGCGTTGGTTGAGGGAGGTGGACACGATTTTCGCGGCCATGCTTTGCACCGATCGCCAGCGAGTCGCCCTGGCCACTTTCATGCTGAAGGGTGACGCCGCCGACTGGTGGGCTACCCGAGTGGTGGACATTCCAGAGGGAGTGGAGCAGCTTTCTTGGGCGGGTTTCCGGAGGTACTTCTTGGATGAGTACTTCCCGTTCTCGGCGCGGCAGCTAGTGGAGCGGGAGTTCGAGCAGCTGACGCAGGGTTCCATGTCAGTTGCTGATTACTCTACGCGCTTCACGAGCCTTTCCAGATTCGCTCCAGCGTTGGTGATGGATGAGGTCACGAGGTGCCGGCGATTCGAGCTGGGTCTCAGCAGCGCTATCCGGGTGCATGTCACTGCCCACGCTTTCACGAGGTACTCCGACGTAGTGTCTCGGGCGAAGACCGTCGAGAGAGACCTCGGGATTCAAGTGCGGGCTCCGACCCCTTCTTCAGATCAGGGTCCTTCCGGGAGTCGGGACCAGGGGCAGCGCAGGAAGAGGAGGCCCCCTTTCGATCAGTCAGCGGCTTCCTCTCCTCCAGCAGATGCGGTGCCAGTATGGGATCCGGCACCCATTGCAGCAGTGCCCATCCAGTCCTGGCAGCCGGAGAAGCGGCGCTGTTTTCATTGTCAGCGCATCGGGCATATCAGATACAATTGCCCAGATGCTGACCGACCCCGAGTGCCACCTCAGCAGCCGCCGTTCTTGCAGCAGCAGCTTCCGCGCCAGCAGCAGCAGCAGCAGCCTCAGCGCCAGCAGCAGCCAGTGCAGCCGGCGAGGCGTGCCCCTGCTCCTCAGCCGCGGTTGGTTCAAGGCAGAGTTGCAGCGCTTACGGCCGAGGAGGCGCAGCCTTCGGGTGTCATGGTTCGAGGTATTATCCTAAGTTCCCAGCTTTCTAGTATAAGGATAGTTGTGTGTGTAATTGATGGTTATTATGCAAGTGTGTGGGATATCTGGATGAGTGAGTATTAAGAGCGGTTGTTTGGGTTAAGGAAGCCGGGTTTTAGCTGTCCTGGCAGTGAATTCCCATCAGTAGGTACCGCCGATGCAGTCGGAGGGGTACTGAATTTGGGAGTATGCTAGGTAGGGGCTACCCGGTAAGAGGTTATTGAATGGTGTCGCGAGCGTGGAATCGCTCTCCCCTTCGTCGGATCCGCGTAGTACAGCCCCGGCGTTAGACAGGCTCCCGGTCAGAGGACCAGGCGAGCTACGGAGCGGGGAGAGGCTACCGGTGGACCAGGGGTAGAGAGCAGTCTAAGTCTCTCCCAAAGTCCCAAAATGTCTCCTTTCGGGAGTGAGGGTGTGGATGAGGCGAAGGCGGGTCGCTCGTGACCCAGTTTCTGTTGGACCGTTCCCAATGATGTTGGGTCTGGTCTTGCAAAGGATGTTGAATGACATCGTTGGGTGATCATCTAGATGTAGGTGATCCGGAGGAGTTAGTCGTGTTATTTAAAATGATGTCTTCTTCTAGTGTTCCTTTCTGGATTAAGGGGCCTTGTGAGGTCGGCGTTGAAACCCGGGCTAGGGTACTTCGTGTTCCTTGTTTGGTTGTCGGGGTATCCTATATCGGGATTTCATGGTGCCCTCTCGAGGTTTCTTTTCCCAGGCAAGGGATGCCATGGAAGCATCAGATAGATGAGAGATCAAGTGCGAGTTTGGTTAGAGGTTAAGGCCTTTTGGGCTGAGTGGTTTCTGGTGAAGGCATATCTGTGGACCCGGGTAAGACGCTTGCTATGTCGAATTGGCGTAGACCGTCGAGCCCCGCATGGATTCGGAGCTTCCGGAGTTTGGCGAGTTATTGCAGGAAGTTTGACGAGGATTCTCGAAGATAGCTGTTCCTTTTACCCGCCTTACTCGGAGGGATATCCGGTTCGAGTGGTCCCCTTCTTGCGAGGAGAGCTTCCTGGAGTTTACTCGGAGGCTCACCTTAGCGCCAATTCTTACCTCTCCGTCTTGGAGTGGTGGGTTCGCAGTTGGGTAAAGGTGTCCACGATCCTGCTCACGTCATCCCGTTCGAGCCGCTCGTCTCTGAGCCGGACAGTCATTCGTGGAGCAGTCGATTGAGATCATGGACCGCCGCGTGAGGAGGCTCTGCACCAAGACCGTCCAGTTGGTCGAGGTGCGATGGCAGCACCGTTCCGGTGTTAAGGACACTTGGGAGCTCATGGAGGCCAGGTTCGACGCGTATCCGCATCTTTCCCCTCCTAGATGTTTTTGGCGAATTTTGGGGACAAAATTTCCTAAGGGGGGAATAATGTTATATATGTGTCACTTTTGACCTGTTGGTAACCGTTAGAGCGCCCTGGCAGTTTTAAAATTTTTAGGGTTTTTGGTCGGAACCGCATAATTTCAGACTGTTAGCTATCGTCTGAGCTAGAGGACTCCGATTGGAAATCTAACTGCATATTTGGTGTCCTGGTGCCATTTCTGACCTCCCACGAAAATTTCATCGAATTCTGGCATCGTTTGCAAAAATTTCGCAGTTCCGGGGCGTATCCGGGTTTTAAGTGACTTGTTATAAAAGGAAATCAAATAAAACAAAAATCACTATTCATCGTCTCTCCCGACGTGATCTCTCTCTCCTCTCCTCCGTTTTTCTTCCGTTTGAGCCCCCTCCACCCCTCGAAATCGAAAACCCAAAGCACGGGAAGTGTAGATCGGGTCCCGATCTACGCTCCGGTGTCTTCAAATCCGAATTCCGACGATCCTAGCCTCCCCGACCTCCCCTCTCTCTCCTCTGTTTCGAGCCAAACCGAGGGCCGTGATAGATCGGGTCGTGAGAAGGCTTGTGGGAAGGGTTTCGGCGCGTGGAGATCCACCGGACACCTCCTCCTCCCCTCGGTAAGCCTCCTTTCCCTCTTATTTCTCGTCTAGATGATTGCTAGGGGAGGGTTTTGTGCTTGGGAGGTGGTTGGTGGCGGTGGGGGTCGTCGGAGGGTGGTCGGAGGTGGTTGGGAGTGGTCGGGGCAGTGGGAGGGGTGGTTGGAGGCGCTCGGCAGGATGGGAGACGTCCTCGGGCGCAGGCAGCAGCGGCAGCGACCAGGCGGCGCGCAGGCCGGGCGCGCGCGGGCACGCGCGCGTGCATGCGCGGGCGTGCGTGCGCGCGGCGTGCGCGCGAGTGCGCGCGGGTCTGGTGCGGGGAGCTGCTCGGGCGGCTGTGCGCAGGGCTGTCCGTGCGCCTGGTGCAGGGTGCTGGCCGGTGCTGGGCGAGCTGGTCTGGGCGCGCGCGGAGGTGCTGGACGCGCGAGTTGCTGGTCTGGGCGCGCGCGGAGGTGCTGGACGCGCGGAGGTGCGCGCGGAGGTGCTGGCCGAGGTGCTGGACGCGCGGAGGTGCTGGCGGAGGTGCTGGGGCGCGCGCGGAGGAGGCGCGGGGCGAGGAGCTGTGCGCGAGGCGTGCGCGGGGCGCGGCGGAGCGGCGGAGGTGCGCGCGGGGCGCGCGCGGGGCGTGGAGCGTGCGCACGGCGTGCGGGGCGCGTGCGGGCTGCCGCGGCTGGGCTCGGTGGACGCGCGGGGCCCCGGGCGGTGCGCGGAGTGCGCGGGCCGAGGCGCGGCGGCGCGTCCGGGCGGTCGGGTTGCCGTGCGGGGGTGCCGAGGGTGTTGGGGGGGCTTTGTTTGGGATTGTTGGATGTTTGGTTGTGTGTGTTATGCATTTTTGGGATAATTGTGGATTAATACTTACCAAATAATCCCTGTCTTGCAGATCTCGACGGGCGGTCGCGCGACGACCCCGATTCTGGTGAGTGGGACAATCCAACCCAGTCGAGAGGTGTTATACGCACTTGGGCGTATACCGACCTCTCCTGGGGCGTCTTGGATGAATATTAACCTGCAATAATATGTATCCATGATTGTATAATTTATGTGTAGAATGCATGCTTCCCTAGTCTTTGCATGTTAGGGACTTGCCCCTTAGGATATGCATATGAGCCTTGCAGCATGTCCCCTGTTTACATGCTAGGAAACCCGGCCTATGCATGTGTCCTACTAGTTTTATTTATTAAATTAAATGCTGGTATCTGTTAGATCGCATGCCTTAGGATAATATTATAGGGAGGAGCCTTGCGAGGTCAACGCTGAGACCCGTGTTAGGGTACTCCGTGTTCCTTGTTTGGTTGTCGGGATGTCCTGTATCGGGACCTCAGGCTGCCCTCCCAAGGTTTCTAGTCCCAATAATATTATAAGTAATGTTGTATGATTAGTATGACTATTAGCATGAGTAGTGAATATTATAGGGGAGGGACCTTGCGAGGACAGCGGTGAGACCCGTGTTAGGGTACTCCGTGTTCCTTGTTTGGTTGTCGGGGTACCCTGTATCGGGAACTCACGCCGCCCTCCCGAGTTTCTTTCCCCCAGTGATATTCCAACACTGCTTTTGATTGTACTGTTTCCCCGCATCGTGGAGATGCATCCGGTTGAATTCAGAGGAATTCATGACATTTGAGTTGTAGTGATGTATTGTCGGCGGATCCGAGTGGATCATATGCGTATGGGTGGGCTGTTCTGTCCCCCCTCGTTGGATTCGGTAGAGACTACCCCAGCGTTAGACAGGGCCTTCCTGACAGAGGGCTCCCATTAGTAGGCACCTCCTGATTTGGTGACGGACTGTGCTGAATGTGGGAGTAGACCAGGCGGCCTACGGAGTGGAGGAGAGACTACCGGTGGACTAAGGGTGACCAACAGCCTAGTCAGTCCCAAAATCCTATGTCACCCGTGGTAGGGTGAGGGTGAGGGTGTAGTGGGTTGGCGATGAGCGACCTACTGGATATGTGAATGGATGATTATCAGTCCCAAAATCCTATGTCACCTTTGGAAAGGTGAGGGTGAGGGTGTAGTGGGTTGGCGATGAGCGACCCGCTGGTTTTGTTTGTGAATGATTGTTAGTCCCAACATCCTGAGTCCCCTGTTGAGGGGTAAGGGTGAGGGTATGATCTGGATTATGAAAAAAATTGTGGGTTAGAAAGGATTAATATGTTGTGGTCAATATTGTCTGTGATGCATGGGTTGTGCCGTTCACTGAGCGTGTGGCTCACCCCTCGCATATGTTTTTCCCCAGTTGCCACTGAGCCTGAGCTGGAGCCGGAGCAGCAGTTGGAGCTTTCCGAGGGATTTCTTCAGTAGCGGAGCAGCGCTACGTCCGCGAGTACCAGAGGCTATCAGCATCCCTTTCCTTGGCTGTATGTATTGTATTTCCGTGCTGAGCACGTGTTGTATATTCAGTTGTATTTGTGTATATTGGCTCTCACAGGACGTATGATTGAGTATCGAGTCTGTAGAATGTTTATTCACAGATTCAGTCTTTTGCTTCCGCTATATTGTATATATATTATGTCAGCCCTATTTGATATGTGTTGTCATTTTATTTGTGGTTTAGAGTATATACACTTGACTTCCTGTGTAGGTTTCTGATATGATATATATACATTTGCCGCGTCCCGGGGTTGGCCGCCCTGGGGCGTGACAAAAGTTGGTATCAGAGCCTGGTCCTGTCAGAGCCAATAGTCTTCCTTTCGTAGAGATGAGTCCTAGGATTTCGAGATGAGTATTCTGATCCTAGTGTCTGGTTTTCTTAGGGTGCTGATATGCCTCCTCGCAGAGGACGGCGCGGACGAGGTCCCTCTCGGTCTTTGGAGGTTTCCGGACCTACCAGAGACGAGGATGCTACCGGAGAGCCCTTGACGCAGGAGCCACCTGCTTGGGAGCGTGCTTTCGCTCGGTTGGCTGATTTGGTGGAGACACAGACGCGGATGATGGCAGAGCAGGCTAGAGAGATTCAGGAGCTGAGGGCGACCCGCGAGGCAGTTCCGCAGGTCCCCTTGGCGGCAGATCCGCCTGCGGTACCTGATGTACCCCCAGTTCCTGTGGCAGTTCCGGCAGTAGGAGTTGAGGATCCCCTGGAAAGGGAGGAGGAGCTAGAGGCGGCAGCGCGGGTGCAGCAGAGCGGCCTCAACGCCTTTCTGAAGCTCCATCCTCCCGAGTTTCATGGGCAGTCGGCAGATCCTCTTGCGCCAGAGCGTTGGTTGAGGGAGGTGGGCACGATTTTCGCGGCCATGCTTTGCACCGATCGCCAGCGAGTCGCCCTGGCCACCTTCATGCTGAAGGGTGACGCCGCCGACTGGTGGGCTACCCGAGTGGTGGACATTCCAGAGGGAGTGGAGCGGCTTTCATGGGCGGGTTTCCGGAGGTACTTCTTGGATGAGTACTTCCCGTTCTCGGCGCGGCAGCTAGTGGAGCGGGAGTTCGAGCAGCTGACGCAGGGTTCCATGTCAGTTGCTGATTACTCTACGCGCTTCACGAGCCTTTCCAGATTCGCTCCAGCGTTGGTGATGGATGTAGGTCACGAGGTGCCGGCGATTCGAGCTGGGTCTCAGCAGCGCTATCCGGGTGCATGTCACTGCCCACGCTTTCACGAGGTACTCCGACGTAGTGTCTCGGGCGAAGACCGTCGAGAGAGACCTCGGGATTCAAGTGCGGGCTCCGACCCCTTCTTCAGATCAGGGTCCTTCCGGGAGTCGGGACCAGGGGCAGCGCAGGAAGAGGAGGCCCCCTTTCGATCAGTCAGCGGCTTCCTCTCCTCCAGCAGATGCGGTGCCAGTATGGGATCCGGCACCCATTGCAGCAGTGCCCATCCAGTCCTGGCAGCCGGAGAAGCGGCGCTGTTTTCATTGTCAGCGCATCGGGCATATCAGATACAATTGCCCAGATGCTGACCGACCCCGAGTGCCACCTCAGCAGCCGCCGTTCTTGCAGCAGCAGCTTCCGCGCCAGCAGCAGCAGCAGCAGCCTCAGCGCCAGCAGCAGCCAGTGCAGCCGGCGAGGCGTGCCCCTGCTCCTCAGCCGCGGTTGGTTCAAGGCAGAGTTGCAGCGCTTACGGCCGAGGAGGCGCAGCCTTCGGGTGTCATGGTTCGAGGTATTATCCTAAGTTCGCAGCTCTCTAGTATAAGGATAGTTGTGTGTGTAATTGGTGGTTATTATGCAAGTGTGTGGGATATCTGGATGAGTGAGTATTAAGAGCTGTTGTTTGGGTTAAGGAAGCCGGGTTTTAGCTGTCCTGGCAGTGAATTCCCATCAGTAGGTACCGCCGATGCAGTCGGAGGGGTACTGAATTTGGGAGTATGCTAGGTAGGGGCTACCCGGTAAGAGGTTATTGAATGGTGTCGCGAGCGTGGAATCGCTCTCCCCTTCGTCGGATCCGCGTAGTACAGCCCCGGCGTTAGACAGGCTCCCGGTCAGAGGACCAGGCGAGCTACGGAGCGGGGAGAGGCTACCGGTGGACCAGGGGTAGAGAGCAGTCTAAGTCTCTCCCAAAGTCCCAAAATGTCTCCTTTCGGGAGTGAGGGTGTGGATGAGGCGAAGGCGGGTCGCTCGTGACCCAATTTCTGTTGGACCGTTCCCAATGATGTTGGGTCTGGTCTTGCAAAGGATGTTGAATGACATCGTTGGGTGATCATCTAGATGTAGGTGATCCGGAGGAGTTAGTCGTGTTATTTAAAATGATGTCTTCTTCTAGTGTTCCTTTCTGGATTAAGGGGCCTTGTGAGGTCGGCGTTGAAACCCGGGCTAGGGTACTTCGTGTTCCTTGTTTGGTTGTCGGGGTATCCTATATCGGGATTTCATGGTGCCCTCTCGAGGTTTCTTTTCCCAGGTAAGGGATACCATGGAAGCATCAGATAGATGAAAGATCAAGTGTGAGTTGTGGGTAGAGGTTAAGGCCTTTTGGGCTGAGTGGTATCTGGTGAAGGCATATCTGTGGACCCGGGTAAGACGCTTGCTATGTCGAATTGGCGTAGACCGTCGAGCCCCGCATGGATTCGGAGCTTCCGGAGTTTGGCGAGTTATTGCAGGAAGTTTGACGAGGATTCTCGAAGATAGCTGTTCCTTTTACCCGCCTTACTCGGAGGGATATCCGGTTCGAGTGGTCCCCTTCTTGCGAGGAGAGCTTCCTGGAGTTTACTCGGAGGCTCACCTTAGCGCCAATTCTTACCTCTCCGTCTTGGAGTGGTGGGTTCGCAGTTGGGTAAAGGTGTCCACGATCCTGCTCACGTCATCCCGTTCGAGCCGCTCGTCTCTGAGCCGGACAGTCATTCGTGGAGCAGTCGATTGAGATCATGGACCGCCGCGTGAGGAGGCTCTGCACCAAGACCGTCCAGTTGGTCGAGGTGCGATGGCAGCACCGTTCCGGTGTTAAGGACACTTGGGAGCTCATGGAGGCCAGGTTCGACGCGTATCCGCATCTTTCCCCTCCTAGATGTTTTTGGCGAATTTTGGGGACAAAATTTCCTAAGGGGGGAATAATGTTATATATGTGTCACTTTTAACCTGTTGGTAACCGTTAGAGCGCCCTGGCAGTTTTAAAAATTTTTAGGGTTTTTGGTCGGAACCGCATAATTTCAGACTGTAGCTATCGTCTGAGCTAGAGGACTCCGATTGGAAATCTAACTGCATATTTGGTGTCCTGGTGCCATTTCTGACCTCCCACGAAAATTTCATCGAATTCTGGCATCGTTTGCAAAAATTTCGCAGTTCCGGGGCGTATCCGGGTTTTAAGTGACTTGTTATAAAAGGAAATCAAATAAAACAAAAATCACTATTCATCGTCTCTCCCGACGTGATCTCTCTCTCCTCTCTCTCGTTTTTCATCCTTTCAAGCCCCCTCCACCCCTCGAAATCGAAAACCCAAAGCACGGGAAGTGTAGATCGGGTCCCGATCTACGCTCCGGTGTCTTCAAATCCGAATTCCGACGATCCTAGCCTCCCCGACCTCCCCTCTCTCTCCTCTGTTTCGAGCCAAACCGAGGGCCGTGATAGATCGGGTCGTGAGAAGGCTTGTGGGAAGGGTTTCGGCGCGTGGAGATCCACCGGACACCTCCTCCTCCCCTCGGTAAGCCTCTTTTCCCTCTCATTTCTTGTCTAGATGATTGCTAGGGGTGGGTTTTGGGGTTGGGTGGAGGTCGGCGGCTGTGGGTGGCCGTCGGAGGGTGGTCGGAGGTCGGTGGGTGGTGGTAGAGGTGCTCGGGTATGGGTGGGGGATGGTCTCGGGCAGTGGGGTCTGTTCCGGGCAGCAGGCAGCAGCGGCAGCAGCGTAGGCAACGCGCGGGCTGGACGCGCGCGGGCGTGCGCGCGTGCGTGCGCGCGGGTGTGCGCGCGGGCGTGCGCTCGGGGGCGCTGGTGGCCAGCTGAGCGCGCGTGCAGGGCGTGCTGTGCGTGCTGGTCGTGCAAGGTCTGGTCGAGCGGCTGGAGCTGGGCGAGCTGGGCGCGAGGAGCTGGGCGGGCTGTGCGCGAGGTGCTGGGCGGCGGTTGCTGGCAGGCGCGCTGGGCGCGCGCTGCCAGGCGCGCTGGGCGCGCGTGAGCGTGGGCGCTGGGTGAGGGTCCCGGGTGCTGGGCCGCAGATACCGGGCGCTGGGCTGAGGCGCAGGCGTGCGCGCGGTGCAGTGGGTGCGAGCGGGTGGTGCGCGCGTGGTGCGCGCGGGTAGAGGCTGGTAGGTGCGCGCGGAGTGCGCGCGGAGAGGGGGCTGGAGGTGCGCGCGGGGTGCGCGCGGGGCGAGGCGTTGCGCGCGGGGCGTGCGGGGTGCTCGCGGGCCAGCGCGAGGCGTGCAGGGTGTGCGCGGGCGGCTGTGCTGGGGCGCAGGGGGCGCGCGGTGCCCCGGGCGGTGCGCGGGGTGCGTTGGCTGAGGCGCGGCGGCGCGTCCGGGCGGTCGGGTTGCCGTGCGGGGGTGCCGAGGGTGTTGGGGGTTTTGTTTGGGATTGTTGGATGTTTGGTTGTGTGTGTTATGCATTTTGGGATATTTGAGTATTTATGTATTGTTCTCACCATATTGAATGTCTGTCTTGCAGATCTGGACGGGCGGTCGCACGACGACCCCGATTCTGGTGAGTGGGACAATCCAACCCAGTAGAGAGGTGTTATACGCACTTGGGCGTATACCGACCTCTCCTGGGGCGTCTTGGATGAATATTAACCTGCAATAATATGTATCCACGATTGTATAATTTATGTGTAGAATGCATGCTTCCCTAGTCTTTGCATGTTAGGGACTTGCCCCTTAGGATATGCATATGAGCCATGCAGCATGTCCCCTGTTTACATGCTAGGAAACCCGGCCTATGCATGCGTCCTACTAGTTTTATTTATTAAATTAAATGCTGGTATCTGTTAGATCGCATGCCTTAGGATAATATTATAGGGAGGAGCCTTGCGAGGTCAACGCTGAGACCCGTGTTAGGGTACTCCGTGTTCCTTGTTTGGTTGTCGGGATGTCCTGTATCGGGACCTCAGGCTGCCCTCCCAAGGTTTCTAGTCCCAATAATATTATAAGTAATGTTGTATGATTAGTATGACTATTAGCATGAGTAGTGAATATTATAGGGGAGGGACCTTGCGAGGACAGCGGTGAGACCCGTGTTAGGGTACTCCGTGTTCCTTGTTTGGTTGTCGGGGTACCCTGTATCGGGAACTCACGCCGCCCTCCCGAGTTTCTTTCCCCCAGTGATATTCCAACACTGCTTTTGATTGTACTGTTTCCCCGCATCGTGGAGATGCATCCGGTTGAATTCAGAGGAATTCATGACATTTGAGTTGTAGTGATGTATTGTCGGCGGATCCGAGTGGATCATATGCGTATGGATAGGCTGTTCTGTCCCCCTCGTTGGATCCGGTAGAGACTACCCCAGCGTTAGAAAGGCCGTCCCTTGCAAGGGTTCCCATCAGTAGGCGCCTCTTGATTTGGTTTCGGACTGGGCTGAAGTTGTGGGTAAACCAAGCGGCCTACGGAGTGGAGGAGAGACTACCGGTGGACTAAGGGTGACCAACAGCCTAGTCAGTCCCAAAATCCTATGTCACCCGTGGTAGGGTGAGGGTGAGGGTGTAGTGGGTTGGCGATGAGCGACCTACTGGATATGTGAATGGATGATTATCAGTCCCAAAATCCTATGTCACCTTTGGAAAGGTGAGGGTGAGGGTGTAGTGGGTTGGCGATGAGCGACCCGCTGGTTTTGTTTATGGATGATTGTTAGTCCCAACATCCTGAGTCCCCTGTTGAGGGGTAAGGGTGAGGGTATGATCTGGATTATGAAAAAAATTGTGGGTTAGAAAGGATTAATATGGAATTGTGGAAAATATTGTCTGTGATGCATGGGTTGTGCCGTTCACTGAGCGTGTGGCTCACCCCTCGCATATGTTTTTCCCCAGTTGCCACTGAGCCTGAGCTGGAGCCGGAGCAGCAGTTGGAGCTTTCCGAGGGATTTCTTCAGTAGCGGAGCAGCGCTACGTCCGCGAGTACCAGAGGCTATCAGCATCCCTTTCCTTGGCTGTATGTATTGTATTTCCGTGCTGAGCACGTGTTGTATATTCAGTTGTATTTGTGTATATTGGCTCTCACAGGACGTATGATTGAGTATCGAGTCTGTAGAATGTTTATTCACAGATTCAGTCTTTTGCTTCCGCTATATTGTATATATATTATGTCAGCCCTATTTGATATGTGTTGTCATTTTATTTGTGGTGTAGAGTATATTGTTGACCTCCTATGTAGATTTCTGATATGATATATATACATTTGCCGCGTCCCGGGGTTGGCCGCCCTGGGGCGTGACAAAAGTTGGTATCAGAGCCTGGTCCTGTCAGAGCCAATAGTCTTCCATTCGTAGAGATTAGTCTTAAGACATCTGTTGCATTTTCATAAAGTGATAAATGATTTTAAAACCACTTATTATAATGAAACTTCTGATAAACAGGGGGGAGTTACACAGAATATTAGTGAGGTGCTTGCAAGGGGGTTGGTGTTGTACCCCAATTATGATGAGTGGGGACGTATAATTGCTGTGGCACGTGATTATGTAGAGACAATGATGGGGGAAAGGGAACAACCATCGAGTACCTCTAGTGCAGCTACAGATGATGATGATTACTCCAGAGATGTCATAGATGATAGTGCATTTGGGCCAGGAGCTGATACTGAATTCACAATTGATGAGTTCTTTGGTGATGTACGACTGAAGCCAGAATTGGATGAGCAGCCACCACAACCAGCTCCAGTTTTAGATCAAGCTCTAGAGATGCCACTCCAGACATATGTTCGTGGACCACACAGGATTTGGTGCACTTCTATTACTGCCAGTCGGAAATCGGGTGAATCATTTACCACTCTAACTCAATCAGCTCCGCCATCTTCTACACCCACAGACGTACCCTCTTCATCAGCACCTCCTGCTCCAAGGAAAGCAAAAAAGAAAGGGTTTATGAAGTTTTTTGGATGACTGTATTTATGGGACTTAAGATATGTTTAGATATATGAATTTTCATGCACAAACAGTAATGAAGTGATTGTAATTTATAGAACTTGTGTTTTATTTCATTTAAGTTGTTTTATTTCATTCAAGCAGGATTTTTATACATTTTCATATATGTTCAAGCAGGATTATACACTATATTTAAGGCAGGACCATGTTCGAACAAAAACAAAAAAGAAAAAATTTTCTAAGGCAATTGAACTGGAGACGGCATATATATATGCCGTCTCCTGTACAAAATCGAATAACAATATGCCGCCTCCCTTTTGAAAAACCGAGAAAATGCATAGGAGACGGCATGTATATATACCGTCTCCGAGACGGCATATATACATGCCATCTCCACCTTCAAAATTCATCAGGAAAATGTACTAGAGACGGTACATATATATGCCGTCTCCTGTGTTTTTTGGGTTTATAAAGGAGACGGCATATATATATGCCATCTCTAGTATAAACATTAAAAAAAAAGGCGAGCGCTGACGTAGCAGCGCTGATCGGGTCAACGGGACTAGTTTTTGCAAATATTCGAGGGATAGGACTATTTTTGCAAATATTCATTTTCTTGGGGTTAAAAGTGCCAATTACTCATAATAAATCCTTATTGTTATTCTCATTGTCATTGTTTTTTCTTATTCATACCGGTATTGTAATAATAATAAGTGTTGTTACACATGATCTTTTTTCCGGTCTAAATTTCTAGTCTCACGTGATTCGTTAACACTATATACTCACATTAACGATGTATATACTTTGATAAAAATGTTTTTTATTTTTTATAAATGTATTCATACAATTTATTAGAGTATATGTTTCCTTTTTCTTCTAATACGTGTATCTTATTAAAAAGATAATATATATTATTTTTTAAAAAATCAAAACATTTTCACCTTCACCCTGGATAAACTAAAATAAAACTATTTTCCATCCCAAATTAAAATAAAAAGGAAAACATTCAAATAACCCCATGTAAACTATCTAAAGTATGTATAACCCATTGACTTTTCTTGAAGTTCATATAATCACCTGAAAACTAACACGTATGTAAAGTTAAATTTCCGTTGACAGATGAGGAATATTCGGCGATTATTTTGTTTGATTAACCCTGACTAAAAACACAATATACTAAAAACCCTCTACAATGTGTTAAAAATGAGAAAACCTCTTTACAAATGATATTTTATCCCTCCAAATAGATTATAAAACCTTATTACCGGGGAGGGGGGTTGTTTAAAATCGTCATTTATGAAAGATTTTTTGTTTTTAATACATTGTATGAGTTTTTTTTTGTATACTGTGTTTTCAATCAAGTTTAACCAAACAAAATATTCATCATTCATCATTTGTAAATGAAAATTTAACTCAAGGTGGTTATTTGTATTTACATAAATATTTTCAAGGGGTTCTATGGAATTCAGGAAAAGTCAAGGGTTTATATGAAATTCGGGCAATTTTCGGGGGGTCATGGATTTTTCACCCGATAGAAGCCATCACCCTCAGTCTAGATCTGTCAACGGGTCGCGGATCGACCAGGATCTGACCTAAACCTGACCAAATAAAAGGCATAAATACCCGACCTAAAAGACCTGACAATCAAAACGGGTCGGGTCTGGGTCAACCTTGACCTTATCTTATGGACTCGATGGACCTGATTGACCCAACCCAAATACTATGTGATTTTTTTTAATTTATGATCCAACCCAACACCCATGATTCAGCCCAACATTTATAACTAAATACTGAATAATCATTTAAAATTTTAAGCATTTGAAATACTTTTACAACCTTTTGACTTTATGAAAAAGCTTAATAATCCAAACCGTAATCTAAATGTTCTCTCATAAAACATTAAAAAATCAAAATAGTGAAGAACTATTTATAATGCATTATACTCTATTAAAAAAAACAAATGAAGCCATTGTATACCTTTAGGAAGTTCCTCGACCTCTCTTTGTCTAGCCTAGACATGCTAATGGGTCGACCAGACCCGATTCAATCCGAGACTCGATATGGACCCGACCTGAAGGACTCAACAATCAAACAGATTGACCCAGACATGCCACGTTGATAGGCCTCACCAGACACCCTGTCCTGGATAAACTAAAACTAGTTTGGCGTACACGCAAAGCGCGTAGTACCGAGTTCTATGAAAATTATGTTAATGACATAAGTGTGAAAAAACATTAAAATTCAGATAAATATGGCTTCCAAAAAATTGCAAATAACCCTGCTAGTTGGATGTACGTGCACCCACGCGTAATTGAATTATATAAGCTGCGTTATATTATAATTGGAAGATAAACAAGTGTCCATATTATTATAAATAATTCTTCTAAAACAGAAACAATGTTTGATGTTTGATAATTTGGGTTCTATTATGTATATTTTTATTTTTGAAATAAAAAATATATTATTGTATTTCAGCATATACTTATTTTTCATATAACAGTTCATTTTAAAACTCAAAATACATCTCATACACCTCTTTATTCATTTAATAGTCATCTTACGATGTATATACCTTCGTAGGTGAGACATATACGTTGTTAATTTTTTAAATGTATGCGCACCAATGCATCATTAAATTATATAAACTACTTTATATTATAATTAAAAGATAAATAGGAGTCCTTAGAATCATAAGCTCCTTGTCAGTTTTATCTAATTCCAAAATCAAAGTAGTTTACCAAAAAAAGTTAGGAGCAGGCAATAGACTATTTTAGGAAGAAGACAAGGGTGAATGGTATGTAATTACCTCTAGATATTCGAGAATTTTCTTTGCATGTACGGTTAAAATTTTCTTGGATCATTCTTTTTTTTTTGCTTTTATTATATTTGGTTGACAGTCTGGAACAACTTTTCGTTTACTTAGGCACAATGCAAGACAACATATTAGAACACGAAAGTGTAGTCCTTGATCAGAGGGAAATTTTTTTTGTTTTTGTTTTTGTTGTTAGCTTTTATATCTCCAATTCTATGAATTTGTTTCTCCGCAGATGACGAGCCTTCCATATCTTTTTGATGTTCAGATGATGCATCTTTCTCATTAATGTTGTCTCTATGTAATAATATTAGCTGATCCAACGTATCATCATTGTTGGAGGAGGAAGCAGTGGCAAGTGTTATTTCTTTAATGGTTGGAACAGAATTAAAATGAAGTTGTTTATATTTTCTTTTCTGATATTCCTCTCTTCTTTTTTGTCTAATTCGATTTTTCTTCTCTTCATCTAAATCATGAAACCATTCTTTCCAAGTTTTTTTTCTTTCCATTTTTTCTCTCAAAAAAAGAAACTAAAATATTCTTTTCAACAGTTGAGCACTCCTGCACATAAGAAAGGAAGAATAACAAATAATCATACAATAAATAATAATGAAAACTAATATATTTTTTCTAACAGTTAGGCATTATTGCACATAAGACAGGAGTAATAACAACAACAAATAGAAATAGAACTAATGTTGTATGATATACAGAAAATAATAAATTATTTTATATTATTTCTAAGATGTAAATTGTTTTTTGTAGGATGCCTAAAAGCTCTTGGTAATCATAAAAATAAACACAAACAAAGACAATAAAAACAACAAATAAATTGATATTAGGTATTAATAACAATAATAATGAGAGCATAATATCATAATAAAAGAATATTTAGAAATACAGTAAACTTTATTAAAAGAGAGGCAGCAAAGAAGAAAAAACTACTATTACCGTGAAATATGAGGAATTCTTCTTAGATTCTTCCTAGATTCTCCCTGTGCAAGAGAGGATGAAGCATAAAGTCAATAGATGGTGGAAAATAAAACAGAACTAAATACAATTGAGAGTATTTTAGTAGGAAAAAAAAAAGAACAGCCAAACTGAAAACAATATTCATTTATGTGAACAATTAAAAAAAGTTACTAAACCATCTCATTTGTAAATTTAAAAATAAAAAAAAACTGAAAAATGTAATCAAATTAAAGCGATTTTCATTGAGAACCCATAATATATGCATTATATGTATTAGAATATTGGTCCCATTCTATTTTCATGGGTTGTATTGGGTCAATCTCTACTGTGTCAGTTTCTATAGAGGAAGTTTTTAGTTCTTTAGTATCATATAAAAATTAAAACAAAAATAAAAAACAAGCATCGAAAATGTAATAAATAGATAATGAAATCAGTTCAATTTTCATTCAGAACCCATACTGTATACATATCAAAACATGGACCAATCTTTCTCCCCAGAAAATTAAATATTACACAAAAAAAAAAGAGTTAAATATCATCTTCAAATCAGAATATGGGATGCACAATAAATCTTATATTTTTGCTAGTTCTCTAAAGAGTAAAAGGACCTATCCCATTCAAGAATGCAATTTTTTATATTATACCTAACAGCTCTTACCTCGTTTTAATCTGGGAAAATTCCGACAATATCTCCCTATAGTTCTCCAAGTACACGATGTAGATAGATTTATAAGCGTGTATGATTATAACATACAACACCAAATCAATCTAGTATGTACTTGGAGAACAAAAGGAGATAACAGTAGAATTTTCTAGACTTAAAACGAAGTATAAGCCGGTTATGTATAATATAGAAAACCATGCATTCTCAAATTGTCCAACATGGACAATTCAAGATATTTCATGACACCATGTGATATATGAAATTTGTTAAACTTTTCAAATATGGACAATCGAAAATGTAATAAATAGATAATGAAATCAGTTCAATTTTCATTCAGAACCCATACTGTATACATATCAAAACATGGACCAATCTTTCTCCCCAGAAAATTAAATATTACACAAAAAAAAAAGAGTTAAATATCATCTTCAAATCAGAATATGGGATGCACAATAAATCTTATATTTTTGCTAGTTCTCTAAAGGGTAAAAGGACCTATCCCATTCAAGAATGCAATTTTTTATATTATACCTAACAGCTCTTACCTCGTTTTAATCTGGGAAAATTCCGACAATATCTCCCTATAGTTCTCCAAGTACACGATGTAGATAGATTTATAAGCGTGTATGATTATAACATACAACACCAAATCAATCTAGTATGTACTTGGAGAACAAAAGGAGATAACAGTAGAATTTTCTAGACTTAAAACGAAGTATAAGCCGGTTATGTATAATATAGAAAACCATGCATTCTCAAATTGTCCAACATGGACAATTCAAGATATTTCATGACACCATGTGATATATGAAATTTGTTAAACTTTTCAAATATGGACAATCGAAGAAATTTCATTATACGGGTCTAAAGGTCTAAGGTATAAAATGAATGCATTTATGATTAGAAATAAGACATGTTCATATGTACAATCATTCACACGAACAATAGGTGAATAAAAATGTAATAAATAAATAATAATTCGTATTGGGTGAATCTGAACTGTGTAACTTTCTTGTATTTATTACTTTATTGGTCCTGCTTTACCTTCATGGGTCCTATTCTTATTTATCATTTGTGATATTCGAAACAAAACTCTTTTGTTCTGTTACGATTCAAAACAAAAGTCTTTTGTTCTCTTATGATTTTTTTTTTTTTTTTTTTGGTAGTTATAAACATAGAATATCATTTTTATGTGGTCTGTCTATTTATTCATAGAGAAGTTTTTTTATAATTCAAATTTTATGAATTTGATATATATAGATCCAAAATCAATAATAATAATAAAAAAGATGCAGAATAAATTTTACAAATTTTAAATTTTGTATTTATCAAATGTGACTAAAATATTTATATTTCATAATTTTATGGGTATCTTAATGGTCTAAAAAATCTTTTGATTAAGAACTCATGTTTTGAGATTAGGGATCTGCTTATAATTCGTGGAATTTAAATTAGGGACCTGTTTACAACATAGATATGGTCTAGTTGTGAAACTGGTAGAACCCGGGGGTGTATATATCTCTGTAGGTGAGATATATACAAACTTAAAAAATGTTTATTTTCACATCTAAAAAAACATTGATATATATAGATCCAAAATCAATAAAAAAAAGAAACAGAACAAATTTTAAATTCAAAAGTAAGATATTCATCAATAATTTTATAGGTTTAAATAGGTCTGATTCTATTTGTAATTTTTTTATTTATTAATGTGACTAAAATATTTATGTTTTATAATTTTATGGGTATCTTAATGGTCTGAAAAATCTTTGGATGAAGTTTCATGAAATTTGAAATCCAAAAAGTCATGTTTTGAGATTATGGACCTTTATAAATCTTTGAATTTGGATCTGGGACCCGTTTATAACATAGATAAGGTCTAGTTGTGAAACTGGTAGAATCCGGGGGTGGATCTACAAAAAGCCCAGGAAAAAGACAAAATTAGCCGTTTTTTGTTAGGGACCTAGTTATAACACATATTGGGGTTGTTTTATAAACAATCCAAAATCTGGGGGCTATCGGAAAAATGCCCCCATTGTCCGATTAAAGTGTTTCGCATTAATCTTGGCGCTAACGTATACTGCTGGGCAAAGACCCGCCTGCTGTCGCTCTTTATATAGTGTATAGATAAAACCGTATCTCATCCCAAATTATAATAAAAAAAAATAGAAGCATCAGCTGCTGCAATGGCGGCTGCTTCTTCTTCTGCTATTACATGTGCTTCAGTTACCTTGAGATTGAGGGCCTCGTCTTGGGACACCAATACGAGTCCTAAACCCATCCCGTTCACCATCCCCTCCAAGAAGAAAAAAAAGCCCCTCCTGTCCAGTGAGCCCGCCCTTGTTTTGGCCCCTTCTTCCACTTCTCAGCCCCTTCGTTTCACTCCACCCAAAATAAACAACAACAATGCTCATGTTCATCCTCGACAACAAGGTAGCCCGCGCCCCCCCCCCCCCCCCTCTATGTTTGTTCATATTTATCTCTTTTTTGAGAGTTTGCCCTTTTTTTTGTTTAGATAATGTACTTTTTTTTTTTGCCCATCATATTGAGAAGATAGTGAAATTGGAAACGATGATAGAAAATTACTATGGCGCTTGGAAACATGTTTGGATGATGATAGACCCTGTTTGGATATGAGTTTAAGTAAATTCTGCGTTTGGGAAGCTACAAACCACCATCATCCATTTTTAGGCTATAAAATCTTGCGGTTGAAAAGCTAATAAAACAACATTTTTTGAAAAGCTGAGTTTAAAACACAAGATTCTAAGAATCTTAGCGGTTCAACTTCACATCCAAATGCAACCATAATTCTTAACCCAAACATGTATCTACATGCCCCAAGTGGTCTTAGCTTTTGAAGAAAGCTACAAAACAGATTTTATTTATGGATCACAGTAAAAGAAAAAGGTCTTTGAGGAATCTTACCCCTTGTGCCTTAGAGCTTGCAAAGAAATCTCATTTTCTATGTAGACATTTTCAAAGAGCCCATCAACTTTCACTCTAGCATTCTTACTTATATTTCTTTTGAATAGGAAGCTTGGATGAGCTATATTTGGGCTATGAGAGATGGTTGCCAACTGCACCAAAAGTGAAAAGTCCTCGATCAATTTACAATGCGGCTTCACTAGCATACATCGGAGATTGCATATATGAGGTAGAACTTGTCAGTCATTGTTTTTAGTTTGATCTTTTGAAGGAAATTTTAATATTTCAAAATGGAGTGATTTGTTTGTTTGATGGTCCTGTGCTTATTTTTGCTAATGATATTCTTAATTGATTTAATATCATTGTCCTTAGGATCTTCTGGAGCTACCATTGAACATCTAGAGTTGTTCATTTTAAGTATTTACTATTTTCATACACATTCAATTGGCTTGGGCTAGTTTGCATTGTCTGGTTTATATTACATTTGTTGATAATTTACCTTTTCTGATGGTTTGTTTCAAAAGGCCTTTTCTTGACTAATTTAATTTGTAGAGATTTTGACATGGTATAAGCATCCCAAATTTCTAAGAGGTGACCAGAGTGTTTAGTTCTTTTTGAAACCAAGTGGTATCTCTAGATTATTTTAGTAGCAATTTGACAAAGGAAGAAGAACCTACCATAAATCCCAATGTTGACATATCAGAAAACTTGGATGACTTAACACAATATCTATACAGTACTAAAAATCTGAATCATCATGTGATTTACGATACTAGATGAATAACCAAAAATTGTTATCCATAAATACAGATATCCAATAACTGAAGCTACAGAGGTTTTCCATTTGAAGTAAGACAATTTAATTTGCTTTTGATAGTGTGCTTGCTTTGCACAATCTTGTAAAAACATATCAAATAAACAGATATGAGACCGTTGTCACCTTTTCTCAATTCAGGAATAACTTGACAAGGGAAAAAGTCCAATGCAGGAAAAAAAATTAATTAGATTTGGGGCTATCGGTAATACTTAAAAATATAAAAAATAATTCTTTTCATAAAAAATAACAATATTTGAGAAAATCATAATTATACATGGTGAAGAGTTTTTTTTTTTTTTTTGGCTAAACAAGTCTTGGGTCTACGCTGAATTACTTCACCATATTTAGCCAAGTAGGAAGACATGTATCATATTAATTTATGCCAAACAAGAATAAATAGCTCATATTAATACAAAACTAAATTAAAAGAGGTTCAGTGAGAAAGGCGACTCTAAGAGGGTGGACAAGAACAGAAGAGAGAGGCACCTCTAGGCAGGAGAGAGAAGGCATAAGGTAACTGTGATTTGAGAGAAAGAGATGCCCTTACTTTTTCATCTTCTTTAAGGTGTGTGTTGGGTTTTGTAAGTGGGTCATGACTCATGAGTTTGCAGGTCTTTTTTTGTTGGCTCCCAAATGGCCTAATCTCGACCTTTCCAGGGTTATTTTCCCACTTTGGTGGTAGGCCTTTTGTGGTGGTAAATCTTGGTGTCAAGGTTTCAGATCTTCAATCCGCGGGCTCAATGGGAGGTGGGCCTTGGATCGAGGGGTCAAATTGATGGTCAGGACCTGCAGGTCTACTCCAAGTGGTCGAAAGGGGGAGTTGGGGAAGCCTTCGTCCTTGAATGTCCCACTTCTCAGTTTTCTTAGGTTAGGATTCCAGTAGGGTTGCACATTAGTTTTCTTTAGTCGCCTTTTCCAATGGCCTAAGCTCGACCCTTCCCGGGTTGCCCACTTCGGTGGTGCCTCGGTGGTGCCCCCTTTGGGGTGGTGGACCTTGGCGTCACAGCTTCAGACCTTTGACCACCAAGCTTGATGAGAGGTGTGTCTCGGGGCCTTGGATTGCGGGGTCCAATTGAGGATCAAGATATTATGGTCTACTCTAGGAGGTCAAAGGGGGGAGTTGGTTGGGGGAGCCTTCATCTTTGAATGTCCCAGTTTCTCAGTTGTCTAATATCTGGGGTTTGGTGGAGGTGCACATTAGTTCTCTTCAATTGTCCTCCCCAAGGGCCTAAGTTCAGGCCTTCCTAGATCAGTTGCCCACTTCGCTGGTGGTCCTTTTGAGGTGGTGGACCTTGGTATCATGGTTTCAGATCTTTGAGCCACGAGCTCGATGGGAGGTGTGTCTTGGGAGCGAGGGGTCTAGTAGAGGGTCAAGATCTGTGGGCCATACTGGTCTACTCCAGGAGGTTAAAGGGGGGAGTTGGGGGAGCCTTCGTCCTTTAATGTCCTAGGTTCTCAGTTGTCTAATGTCAGGAGTCCGTTGGAGTTTCACATTAGTCCTCTTCAGTTGCTCTTTGTGCAGGAGGAGGTGTACATTAGCCTTCGTATGGAGTCTTGCTCAAGAAATTGTTAGATGGAGGGAAGTTCTGTAGGAGGGGTTCGTCAAGGCCATCGGAGGTGTATGTGAGGTCAAACAGCTGGTGGGATCTGAACCATTATGGAGCCAACGCTTCACGTGTCAGTGGAGATTAAACATCACCAATGCTAAATCTTCTTGTTTGGAATATTTGAGGTTTGAACCCCATAAAACGGGTTTCCATCAGAGAATTGGTGGAAATGGATATGTTCTGGGGTATATAGGCCGAACGCCGCCACCTTGAGATCTATTCTATTGGAGGAACTTAGTCATTAAGAACAATTGGGCACTGTAGGGGATTTTTTATGTCAGGTGAGATGTCCATGACAGAAATTTTTTGGTGTGATTACGTATGGTATGGAAGCATTCATAGAGTGGATCAACCAAGAGTGCCTCATTGACCTCAACCTGTCTAATCACACGTTCACATGGAGCGGCTTGAGGGAGGATCTAGCTTAGCCAGATTGGATTAGGTCCTTGTCAATGTGGAATAGGAAGACAAAGTCCCTGGCTGTCTTCTCAAGGGCCTTGGTACAGTGCATTTTGACCACCTACCTCTCCTGTTCAATAGGAGGCCTGTGTAAAAACACTTTCCCATTTAGATTTGAGTATTGATGATTGAAGTTGGAGAGTTGAAGGGTTGCACGGAGGCGATTACTCGTGGAATGAACTTGTCAGAGGGTTGGTTGGTACTTGCAGGGTGGCCTTCAAGCTTAAACGGCTTAAAGGGGTGTAAAGGAGGTAGGGAACCGAAGAGAAAATTAACAGATCGCAGAAGAAAGCCTTGCTTGCTGAAGAAATAAGCAGATCTCATGTGTTGGAGAAATTTGGATTATTGACTGTAATGGATAGGGATGAGAGGGCGAGGGCCAAGGAGGAATTAATGAACATCTTCAGCATGGGGGGATCAAAATGGCACCAAAAGTCAGCCTTGTGGTTGAAAGGCGACAACAATATGAAATTCTTCCACAAATCTACCAATCCATGAAGAAGAATAAATTTTATATACAAGCATAGAATTGGGGACAGTTGGGTGTTGGTGGAGCCCGAGATCCAATATTTGCTGTTTGAGGCTTCAAGAAGGCATGCATGGCTTCAAGGAGGCGGAAGCCTGAGTGGTTTGACAAAGACCTAAGGAGAATTCCAGATAGTTGCCTCCTGCAGCTCAAAGAGCCGTTCACCGAGGAGAAAGTACATGCACCAATTTTGGGGTGGGGGAGAGAGCTTCTGGGCTCAAATCTCAATGGCTACGGTCTTAGGTTTTTCGGGAGCTGTTCAATGCCTTCTATTCGGGCTCCCAGGCGATTGGTTGCATTAATTCCTCCTTTGCTCTCATCCCCAAGAAGGGTGGCGCAACGGAAAAATGATTTTAACTATATACTTGGCAGTTGTTGCTACAAAATGATTTCCAAGGTCCTGACTAATAGATTGAAAAGTGTTGTGGGCAAGCTAATCAAGGAGAACCAATTTGCTTTCATCCGTGGGTGGTCGTTGCAGGATAGTTTCCATGGTGGCACAAGATTGCATTTCAGCCCTCATCAGATAAACAGGAAAGTGTGTTGCTCAAGTTGGATTTCCAGAAAGCTTGTGGATTGAGAGTTCTTGCTCAATCTTATCAGGTGCCGTGGCTTCGAACCTAGATGGTTGCACATGGTTACACAATAAATTGATTCGGCCAAAGCATCGGTGCTCGTTCATGCAAGGCTTTGCAGTTACTTCCCCATAAACAAAGGGCTTCATCAGGTTACCTATTTATTGTGGTGACTAATGCTCTTAGTAGGATGATCAAGATGGCTGAAGAGGATGGATGGATATTCGGCTTGAGAAGCAGTCTGGGTGGCCTGATGTTGTCCCTTGTCCAATATGCCGATGATCTTTGATTCTATGTAAAACAGAGGAGTCGGTCATTTGTGGAATCCTGTTCGTGCTTTGGTGCTTGAACTCTTTTCTGGCCTGAAGATAAGCTTTTTGACGAAGCAGGGAATCAATGTGACACCTGATGCCTTTCATGTTCTCGCAAACAAAGTGGGTTGTCTTACTGAGTCTTTTATGATAGACCGGGGTTTTCCTCTGTCACTGGGATGCATCTCAAATTCATGTTGGACCCTGTTAATCAATGGGTTTGAAAGAAGACTTGACTGTTGGAAGGGCAAACTGCTGAACTTGGGGGCAGAATCATTCTAATTCAGGCTGTTTTGTCCAACCTCCTGAGTTTTTTACTCTCATTATTCAATATCTGAGGGTCATCTTACCAAGATTGAGTCTGTCCAGCGTAGATTCCTCTGGAACGGGGCACATTGGGAGGGGTCAGAAAAATCTGGAAGGAATGAGTATTCATTCTATATCTCGATGTCATGAACTGGCCACTGCTTTGCAAATGGTTATGGTGTTTGCTCCAGGAGAGGAATCTACTTTGGTGCAGATTGGTAGAGGTTTGGTACTGTCAGGCACAGGCCATGAATGGCCATTTCTTGTGTGTTTCTCGTAGAACATCGAGGGTTTGGAAGGACATCATTGACTTTTCAAACTACTTCAAAGAAGTTTCCTGGTCCGTGGGCAATGGGGACAGAGCAAGGTTCTGGCATGATATATGGCTCCTGGTAGTCCCTTGCAAATCCAGAATTCCAAGACCTTTTGAGGTCTCTACGAACAAATCAAGGATGGTGAATGATTTCTGGGTGAACAACAGTGGTAGCAGTTTGTGGGAGATCTCCACCAGAAGTTTCTTGACCAAAGAAGATGAGGAGCTGCTCCTCGTGCTGATCTCACAGGTGGGAATTAACCCGGGGCTCCTGGACTGGGTTCTTTGGGGACTGCATGCTAGAAATGGCTTCACTGTGAAGAGATACTACAATTGGTGGTGAAGGAACAGTCCTGTTTATGGATTTGCCAAAGAGCAAGGAGATCTGGGGCATTAAAATCCTCCATGAAAGTTCAAGCATTCACCTGGCTAATGGATCAGGACTCAGGAGAGGTTGTGGGTTGCTTACCAAAGTTTACAGAGCCCAATGGCAACCAAATGAAGACACAGCATGTGTATGGTGGAACGAGGAACCGGGGATCACTTGTCATCTATTCTGCACATTTCCCATCCCCAAGCAGATCTGGGGGATGGTGGGGGAGGCCACTGGTCTTAACCACAGATTTAGTGATCTGGAACGTATATGGGAGGTGGGGAGGTCTTTGAAGACCAAAGGTGATAGAAGCAAAGGGCGAAAATTTCACATATGTTTGTTCTGGCCAGGGTATGGGGCATTTGTTTAACCTGAAACCAAATGGTGTTCAGAGGATCTACAGTACACGTGGTGAACATTTTGAGACTTTTTTGATAACTTCATAAAAAACTGGGGATTGTACTGTGATGAGGATAGTTTAGTGGACTTTGTGGGAGGAAAATTGCTGATTGTCCATGGTGTTGGGGTCTGGGTCATCAGAAGATGCTTCTCTTATTGCTACCTAGTTTCTTTTGGTTTTCCTAGTTCTTTCTGACTTTGTACTAATATGTTCTCATTATAGTATGAAGTTTGCATGTCCTTGAAAAAAAATAATAAAAAAAAAAAATCAGGTTGTGGGTGAGGGGCTTAGTTCTTGTATGAGGAAATGAGTCTTTTAAAAATTCCTTCACTTTTTTTTTTTTTTGGTGGGTAAAAAAGAATTGTATTGCATATCTATAGTAATTAACTAATTACATACTTACATCTAGGTCCAACTTAATTGCCTGAAAACAAAAGAGCAAAAATAATTACAGGCCAAAAAAGATAAGGATCCATAGATCCTCTACCAACTGACAGAACCAAGAGGAGGGAAGGATTTCTCTCCTCGAGTACAACCCATTAGTCATCGTTTACGCATTCTAGGGTACTCAGTCCCAACAGCATCTTGAGTCAAAAGTTGTTGGAGATCTTGCCAAGCTTCCTGTGGGCCGATGGTTATCTGTCCTGGTGTCTTCCTCCAAGTAGCAAGGTGACCAGCCACCTATTTCCTTCCCGATAAGTATGTAAAGCTTGCCAAGCATCAAGGGATGCTAAGATTAATTGTAGCTCATGATGAACTCGGAAAGCTTTCCACGGGACCTTGCCTTTGCCTAGTATCCAAGCAATAGTAGTAGTTGAATCACTTTCAATGAGTACTCTTGGCAAACCCTGAGACACAACCAGTCTAAGTCCTTGAAGAATTGCTTTGTATTCAAGAATATTTATCGAATGAAGGTCTTTATCCTATACTGCCACCGCCGCAATCAAGCCCCCTGCCCCATATCCTGCCCTATCTGCAGAAAGTGAGCCATCTGAATTGGCTTTTACCCAACCAGGGTCTGGTGGATGCCAGGATACAAAACGTTGCATGCTTTCAATTGGTATGATTGTTATGCCCCAGTTGTCCGCCAGCTTATAGAGGGGGCCCAGTGTTCCTTCAGCTCTTTGCCTTGAAATGTGGCCTGAACATTCATAGATATCGGCCTCACAATTTCTAACTTGTGCATTTCCTTCGCATGGAAACGGCGTTGGCAGCGCTCCTTCCAAATGAACCATAGGACTGTTACAAAGACAACCTGCATAATAGATCTAGGAACACCCACTGGGAAGGATTTACCAAGCCATTCCACCAAGGCAGGTAGATGCGCATGCCTGACCCTCTTGGCTCCCATTTTCAGCAAAACCGCAGCCCATAAGTATGTCGAGAATGAACAGTTCAAGAAGAGGTGCGCCAAGGATTCTGATTGAGATTTACATAGAGCACATAATGTGTCCCTTACCAGTCCTTTGCTTTGTAATAGCTCTAGTGTGGGTGTTTTTCCATGTAAGGCAATCCAAGCTCATGCCAAAAATTTGGGAGGTTGATATTTCTGCCAAATCCACTTGGACCATTTCAATTTAGCTCCAGAGGTTCTGAGAGATTCCCAAGCATTGAAGGAGGACGCCAGAAATACTGTTTGGCCAAATTAGAGTATTCTCTCCCTGACCACCACACTCTAGTTCACATATTTGAGCCCATATGGGGTCCCAACTAGGGTCCCACCAAACCGGTTTAGACCATTCCCCCCGGTGTATCAACTTAGCGACCAACAATTCTGGGTGATCATCCCATGGAAGACCCTGAGATGTGAGCAGCTCCGTAAGGCTGTGACCACCAATCCAAGGGTCGTCCCAAATGGATATTCTATCCCCTGAAAAAATCAAGTATTGAACATGCGGTTGAATCCAGAGTCTCTAGAGTCTGGAGTCCAGGATTCGAGGCCAAATCCAAGAGCCCGAAGGAGAAGGCTTAACCTTCCATATGTTGTGCTTATACAGGTAGCGCCTTGACACCCAGTCTGCCCACAATGACTTCGAATTAGAGGCAACCTCCCAAAAACGTGCCCCAATTGCTGCGCGAGACCATTCTCCAATTCGCTTCAAGCCCAGGCCTCCTTCCTCTTTGGGTAGACCAACCATCGACCAACTTACATGATTAAGAGCTCTTTTGAGAGATGGTCCTCTCCACAAGAAAGCTCTAATAACTTTCTCCAATGCTTTGATGGTGGCTGATGGCAGAGCAAAAGCTGAAGTCCAGTAGAGTTGCAGGCTAAACAAAACTGTTTTGACAAGTTCCAAGTGACCAGCGAGTGAGAGCAAGTGTCCATGCCAACATTGGAGCCTTTTCCGCAGTTTGTCAACAAGAGGGATACATAGTCCGGAGGTGAGCGCCCCTGTGAACAGATGAAGGCCCAAATATGTAACTGGCAAGGAACCACAGGGAATACCGATCTCTGTAGAGAAGTAGTGGTGAAGATCCTCATGGCCACCACAAAAGATGGAAGACTTGCCAGTGTTGAGCTCAAGACCAGACAAGGTATAGAAGACGTCTTAGAACTCTCCAGGATTCTCTAGTTATGGGTGCAAAAATAATTAGATCGTCTGCAAAAAGAAGGTGGCTGATGGAGATGGAATGCTTTGTGAAAGCACCAACTCTTCCCTGGGTAAGTGCTGCATCCAGTTTTTGCGAGAGAATTTCCATCCCTAGGACAAAAAGCAAAGGGGAGATTGGGTCGCCTTGTCGAAGACTGCACGAGCTTTTGAAGAACCCAAATGGAGAACCATTGGTGAGTACCGAGAACCTGGGAGACTGAATACAAGCCATTATCCATTGGATCCACTGATGGCTGAAATTCATCCCTTCTAATGTCGCCTGAATGAAAGGCCACCGAACAGAGTCAAACGCCTTCCGAAGATCAATCTTAACTGCTGCTCTTCCTTTTCCCTTCTTCTTAGACAGATATTTGACCATTTCATGAGCTAAGAGGATGCCATGTGTTATCTTGCAGCCCTTGATGAAAGTTGTTTGATTAGGACTAATAAAAAACGGGAGCACACTTTGGAGCCTCGAGGCCAATATTTTTGTTATGATCTTATACACAGACCCACACAGTGAGATAGGACGGAAGAGATCCAAAGAATTCACATTTGAGCACTTCGGGACAAGGGCAATGAAGGACGTATTGAGCTGCCCGAGGAGTTTCCCGTTTTGAAAGAACTCTAGAATAGCTGCAATAAGGTCAGTCTTGACCACCTCCCAGCATCTCTGGAAGAAACCAATAGTGAATCCGTCTGGGCCTGGGCTTCCATCTCCCTTCATTGCTCTCAGGTTGAGGTATATTTCTTCGTCTGTAATAGGCTCACAAAGCGCATCCCTCTGAGCATTACTCAACCTTTTGGATGAATGTACTGGTGGAATTGGAATAAAAGACTCCTTATTAAGGAGGTTTTTATAGAACTCAACTGTATAGTGTTGGACTTGCCGCTGATCAACCAGTTCAACAACGTTGGGTAGCACCACCTTTCGAAGGGTATTATGGGACTTTCTAGCAGCGAACTGGGCGTAAAAGAATTTAGTACATTTGTCACCATTTTGCAACCAATTCAACCTGGCCTTTTGACGAATAACCTCTTCCTCCACACGAAGAGCTTGCACATATTCTTTTCTGGCCATAGATTCAGCTTCCATCAGTGCCCCATCAAAGGATCGTGAAGAAGGGCTGCCTGTAGCGATTGGAGACTAGCCTGAGCATTCCGAAAGCGATCCTGGACGACCCCAAATTTTTTCCTGTTTCATTCCTTGAGAACTTGGTTTAAGTGTTGCAGCTTTTTGGCTAGTCGAAACATCGCCGAGCCGGAGACCTCCACACTCCAAGCATTTTCAAGAGTAGCCCATAAGGAATCATGCGCAAGCCATGCATTGAAGAATTTGAATGGCTTGGGGTAGCTCGGAAGAGGGGGAACATCACACAACTTTAAAGCCGCGTGGCCAGATAAACTTTTTGGGATGTATTGGACGTCAGCCTCCGGAAATAGTGAGAGCCAAGTAGAATTTCCAAGTAGTCTATCTAGGCGACAAGCTATGCGAGAGGCTTGTTTGTTATTCCATGAGAAAGTATGACCCACAACATCTATGTCTTGTAGATGGCAACCCTCCAAGCATGAGTTGAATTTATGGAGCCTGCGGAGATTCGGTGAGTGACCCCCAATTTCTCGTATGAATAACGAACTTCATTGAAATCTCCACCAACGAGCCACGGCATAGAGGAACCTGGGTCAGCGGCCAAAAGATTGCTCCACAGAAGAGAACGCTCGGTTTCGGAGTTGGAACCATAGACTATGGACACTTGCATCGACAAGGTTGAGCTGTTGAGAGTAATCTGGCAATGAACTACCTGAGACGTTACTTCTAAGATGGTCACAGTCATTTTGTTCACAAGCCAGAGGAGCCAAATCCTACCAGAACCATCATGGAAATGGTTCCAAGAAGAGGAGTGGTTCCCCAGAAGACGATATTTCACGAGGGCCGCATCCGTCGGCCCCACTTTATTCTCCAAAAACACCACGAAGTGAGGTTTGTTGGACTACAAAAAGTTCATCATGTCCATTTGTTTAACTCGATTATTAAGCTCACGCACATTCCAAATGACACAATCCATAAAATAAAGGAATGTATGGGAATGCAGAGATACTTAGCTTCTAGATAGCCTGACCCGGTTTGGCACCGGGTTTGACTGATTTGTTGCGAGTTTGACGCTTTTGCTGGGCAGAGGAGGGCGGAGGTGGTTGACTAGGAGCAATAGGAACACCCTGATCAGACCCATGGTGAGGTTGCGGGGTAGGAGCAGAAGCCCCAGCTGTACCTTGCATTGGTTGTTCAGTTCTCTCTTGTTGTAGTGCTTGACACCTTGCTTCCTCCTTTACATTCCTTAGTTGATCCCCCTTTTGCTTGCCACGAGACATGGTAACACTCTCCTTCATCAGCTGAGGGAGATTTAGAGGAGAAGAATCCACAAGAAGTACCCCCGGCTGAAGGTTGAGGGCCGCATTAGACTGCTCTTCCTTATCCGCGACCCCTGAAGAGTTCGCCTCCTCCATAGTTTGTTGCTCTGCTGAAGTAAAGCTCTTCTCCTGCTGACTCTTTATCATCGGTGACCGGTCCAGTTTGGGGCAGGGGATTTGCGTTGTTAGGGATCACATTCATGTCTCCCAAAGGAGAGATGTCCTCAATCAGATGTGCGGTTCCTATCTCATCCGTTGGGATGTTCGAGAGAGACTGGAATTTGTTAGCTACAAAATTACTTAGGGAACCCGCTGGACCCTTCGGAAGAGATTTCTTCGGGCTACTAGCTCCAGATTGGGCTGCATTTTTGGCTTGGGATGTTCCACCTTTTTCTCTGGTCGTGAAACCATCAGCGGAAGTTTCCTTTGACGCCTGTGGGAGAATTCTTGGCCTCTTACAACAGAGAGCATCATCATATCCGAATGTTTGACAATGGGAGCAAGCTTGTGGTTTCCAGTCATAGACTATAGGGAAGACTTCACAGCCATCTGTCTAGGATTCAATTACCACGAAGTCTGGGAGAGGCTTGCCAGCGGAGACTTCCACACAGACTCTCGCATACGAGATTCTCGTAGCCATCTGGGTCGCAGAATCCATAAAAAGAGGAGTCCCCACTGCACTTGCAATTTTCCCCAAGCACTCCTTGGTCCAAAAGTGGAGAGGTAGATTTGGAAACTTAACCCAGATAGGGATCGACGTAAGCCGTTCTTGTTTCATCCACACTAACGGTGACCATTGTTTGAGTACAAAAGGTCGATTGTCCATTGTCCATGGACCTCCCTCAAGGACCTTTTTCATATCTTCAGCAAGAAAGAAATTGACAACGAAAAAGCCATTGCCTTGTAGGTAGAGCTGAAATTCTCCTTTGAGCTTCCAAAGTCGCTTAAGGAAGGCAATACAAAGAGTGTAAATCGGAACCTTACCGATCACGTGGCCAACAACGGCTTTGCCCCATCGTTCCATGGAGCTTTCATAGTCCTCTTCTTCAATCAAGATCTTGGGGACACCGTCCTCGAGTTGAGATTCTGTGTATTCCAACGAGCTGTGTGTCCGCAATTGTTCGGCGCAGACACAAAGAGCTCATTCCAGGCTTTTGGAGAATGGGAGGCTTCCAACAATGGAGGTTTATAGACTGGCTTGCGAGGCTTTGGTTGCCCGCCATTTTGCTTGTTGATCAACTGCCCTTTCACCTGGACATCCACACTGGGTTTACCTCGGCTCGCAGATGAGACAGGGACGCGCCCAGCAGCAGATGGCTTGAGCGAAGAGGGTATGCCATCCCTCTCCCTAATGACAGCCTTCCCTTTTTGCTCAGAAGGCCCAGCCTCGGTCCTCGCCCCGCCCTTTACTGCGTGGACTACCAGACTATCTTGAGGGGGAGGAAGAAAGGCCATTTTGTCAGGCACATTTCCTCGAGCAGGAGCCAGGCATGTAGTCCCTCCAGGAACAGATGGCGGAGAAGGAGCGTCGGCCGTCGAGGACTCCTCTAGCGCCTTGGCATTCGCCGTGTTTATAACGAGAGGATTTCCCGCCCTCTCTTTACCCGAATTGCTCGGGTCGTCAGCGCCATAGTCTTTCATGTCGTGAGCGTCCAAATTCCTTCACTTTTGGGTACTGAAATTGAGACAAATCAAGAATCGCATCATATACCTCATCCCTAATGTCAGTCACCATGTGAAATCCATTAATTCAGGGTCTGTCTAATACACATCTACCATTTAGAAACAATGTCATCCTAATGAAATTATTTTTTAATGTTACAATTTATAAAATTAGCAAGTAGGGACATTTCGTGGTTGAAGTGCAGTGTTTCTAATTATATTATGCTTGATTTGTTTTTGGTCTATTTTCTTTTCAACATGTGTCAGCCTTCATTGTATTTTTTATTGATTTTGTCAATATATGCAGCTATATGCTCGGAGGCACTTTTTGTTCCCTCCTTCAAGTATAGATGTATACAATGCCCGGGTGATGGCAATAGTGCGTTGTGAATCTCAGGCAAGTAATTTTTTAAACATTTAGGGCTAGTTTGGTAAGGGGATAAGGTTTTGAGGATAAATTGTCATAATTTTAGGGGATAAAAAGTCCACCAATTTTGTTCATATTTACATTTGTCAAAATTGGGATAAAAAGTGGGGATAAATGCTATCCCAGCCTTTAGGTGGACCAAAATATCTCCATTTTTATTTCAAAATCAGGACAAGTGTCCGCATTATATCCCAATTATTTTTTATACCATATAGGGATAAGCTGTTCCCCCACTCATTTATCCCCATAATTACCTCTTATCCCAACACTCATCCCCTCGCCAAACCAGCCCTTAATCAATATGGTGTTCTCTTCTCTAGCATTATACTTGAAAATTCTTTATGAGTTTATGTAAAGATTTCATGCAATTGATATGGGCACTATATTGAACCGGTGATAAATGTATTTTTAACCAAGTTTTGTATTTTGTATAATATTTCAGATTATGAAAAATCCAATATATATCAGTTGATATGAACATTGTGTCGCGGCAAAGATAATCCCTCGTTTTTTTATGAAAGGTGGGAGCCTACCATCAACGATTTTATAAAGCTATGATAAAGTTTCAACGGAAAGAGATGTGTATAATGCATCATTACTAAGATTCTTCATATGTTTTTATTAATGACAGGCTCATTGTTTGATATTACATGCCTGAAAAATCATTACACATTTGGAATCGATGAACCTCCCACACTTCAATTACTTTTGAGAGGTGTTAACAGCTTGGATCTGTCAAATGTAAAGAGGGATGATTTTAAATGAATCCGATGTAAACTATCTATATGCCATACATGAGTAGCTAAGTGCAAATAAGAAATACCATAATTGTAGATAGCTTTTCTCTACTCTTTTTTGCATTAAATTAATGCTGCTCATTGTGATTAAATAAAATTAGTAGTAGATTGGGTGAGAATGGGAAGGAATTTCTTTTCAATAGCTACATAGATTTTGTAAAATTGCTTATGTTCTTTTCTTGCTTATGTTCTTTGCTTATGTTTAGGATAAATACTTACCATTCTTTGTAGACTACGTTTATGTATTTAAATGATTTACAACAGAAGGCTTAAATTTTATTAATCACACATTGAAGCAGCAGCATATTTCACAGAAAGTAGTGAAGCAAAAATGTTAACTAGAACTTTCCTTCCCTCATAATTTCTTTCTTCAGCAGTGATGTAAGGTGTTAAACTTTTCTTTAACTCCCTACTGGTCATTGCTTCGCACCTGCCGGTCATACTTACGCCTAGCGGTCATTTCATTGCTTCGCACCTAAGGTTGTACTTTCTTTCGCCTTTAGGTCGTAGTTTTCATTAAACATCTTCTTGATTTGTATGCCAGGATGCACTGCTTAAGAAGCTACTTGATGATGACTACTTATCAGAAGAAGAAAGGTTTGTGCATTTCAAGATCCATCTTTCTTTTGAATGCTGTTGCATTGTTGGAAATTAAAAGTTATGACCGAGAATCTGCCTGAACTCGAGAGATATGTGCACATATTATGCTCACATGGACAAATATTGTTTCAATAATTGCTTTCACATGCTACTGGTTTGAGTTGAATGTATTTAAAAATATCAGAATTGGTAATCTAGAATAAATATTCCTTTAGTCCATGTTTGGTTGGAGAATTGGGGGTGGAACAAATAGGGATAAGATGGAATAGTGATAAAATGGATTTTTTTGTAGGCTGGAATAAATGAGAATTTGTATGCCATAATTAACTGGTATAAAGTGGCATGATTATTCCAGCTATCCCCTGGAATTAAGTTATTTCAGGTTATTCAACCCATTTAAATATGTGGGCCACTGTCAAATCATGTCATCACTTCCTATAAATCAGGGCCCACATGTCAAATAATTTTTTCATCTTTTATAAATTTTTATCCACACCTTATTCACATTTTATCTACAATTCATCCATGATCAACCAAACAACAAAAACTTTATTATTACATTTCGAGAATAATAAAAAACACAAAAAAAAAAAAAATCATTTTTTCCTTATCTATACTAGAATTGTCATAAACCTCAGAATAACTTAATTCTCTATCCAAACGGGGGATATACTTCTTATTCTATTCATGATTTGATTGTCTTTCCCACAATGTAAAGCAATAATTAGCCATTATCTCCACTATACTATGACCATTATTTCTAGTATATGATGGGAGATGTCCTTTTTTGTCTGAAAGTTGATAGCACCACCAAATACATCATTATATGCACAGAAGAATACATGAAGAATACTCTTCTATAGTATTCCTCAAGAAAAGTATGCCCAAATACTTTACACTTCCCATCCCCATAGCCTTCCCTCTTGCCTATAATTTGCCCAAAATCTCTTATTTTTCCTGACCCACACAGCCCGAAAAACTTATCATTCGGTATAGGAGATCTTATATAATATTTGAGTTTTTTGGTTCCCTTTTTCCTTCACTGAAAAAGCACACTGACATTCATATGCACCATTCACAATGCATTAATGTTTCTATCATTAAAAATGGTTTGTGATTTTACGGGGAAAAAACCAGAAATAATTTTGGGAGAGGGAGAGGGAGATCGATTCATGAATTCAAATGCAGTTGATGGGATTTTGCAGGAAGTTTATAAATGAATCTACTGTCTATTAGTCCATATGTATTTTGTATTGGCAATTTCTGTTGTCAAAAAATGTAATCCAAGAATTTTTAGATCATGTAAATAATGCTTTGGATTCGTTTGATGAAGAACATAACTATTGAAGCACAAGAAGATTTGAAGTTCTCTGGGTCTCCAAACTTGGTAAGGGTTTTTGAAGGCATATGCCTTTTTCAGAAATCATTTAATTTTTTTTTTTATTTGTGTTCAAAACCATACTAGGTATTGCATTAAAAATATTTTATTTTAGCATTTTATCTATTGGGGTTCGAACAGTTTCCATTTAAACAAATTATGTTTTGACCAAAGTAGTTCCTTCAAACTGCTTTGAAAATGCTCAGAAAATAAGATGACATTTGAGTGCTCTGGTTCCACCTTCAAATGCCCTAACAAAATTATTAATCATTTTAAACGGCTTTCAAATGACTTTCAATTAATCAGGATTTTGTTCTATCATTCTGAATGTCCCAGATTCAGCTTTGAATGATCCTGGATAAAAAGCTAACGTAACTGTTGGCTGTTCGAATGGAATGGATAGGTAATCGATTGTATGCCCTGCAGATAAACATAAAAACTAACAGTTTTTGTCCAAATTTGTTTCTAAAAATTTATTTAAAAGGGAGCTTTTTGCACAACTTTTAAGCCTTTCATGTATCTGTTTTCAAAGGCATATCAGTGGGTGTTCTGGATGGGGAAAAGTAATGCGTTTTTCAAGGGCTTGTAGAATTTTGGGAGAATGAAAGACCAGAGATTTGAGTATTTTTAGAACTCCCTAGATGGCTAGATCTATTTTGAATTGGTGATATTACGCATCTAAAATTCTAAATAGATCTAAACCTTTGTACCTTTGAATCAGAATCTTATTTAAAACTTAAATTAAATGAGCAATTCCTTTTTTTTTATTTTTAAATTTGTGCCGGGGGAGAGGGGGGTGTTTGGTGGTGGTGTCTGGGGAAGGATGAAGGCAGTTCTGGATGATGTGGACGAGGTGTTTGAGCCGCATTCATTCGGAGGGCATGACTAGACAGCATTCATGTGTGATCCGGGTATGGAAGTGAGAATGATGTGGGTGTTGATGAGGCTATGTTTGAGTGAAAAAGCTGGGTGATAGCATCATCGTTGCAAGTTTATTCTGTTCTCTTAGTGGATTGTTGCTCAGGTCTTTTTTTTTCCTTCTGGGTTTTACTTGTAAAATCCTTGCATACCTTAAGGGTGACTTATCTCTCAACTTTTCCACTATCACTCCCAAAAAACCAAACTCTGCCTTACGTAAAGTTGCCAGAGTACGATTAACCTCTGGATTTGAAATCACTGCTTATATACTTGGTACTATGTGGTTTTTGTTATTTTGATTGTTTTACTAAATTCAAATCTGTCTAGGATTGCATGCTCTGCAGCTGAATGAATCTGTAAAGTAAATTTCAATTTGATTATATATAGGTTTTGAAATAATTGTTGGTATAATTTCAGAGTAGACCTATTCAAGCACCCCCTCAAGGTCCTGCATAGGACATGTCTAGAGGAATCAACAATGTCCAGGTCACATATCAGGGTTTGACATTCTGTATTCCTTTCAGAAATCAACACCCCTTGTCAATGTTGACGCCGCCCATATGAATTCCGTTGGACATGACAATTGTTTCTGTTTATTAGTTACATAATAGAAAACACATACACATGCTTATGTGGAATGTTTCAGAATATTTCTTTCAATCATTGTTTTGCAACTTTACTAATCACTGATGTTTCATCGTGTTCTTCATAATTCCTAATATTGGTAAACTACTTTATGTAGATGTGTGATTGAAATTCCCTTTTATTGTGTCAGTTTAAGCTTTAATTGCAATTCTTTGTGGATTTGGTGCAGGGATATACTCCGATGGGGAAAGAATATTGTGTCAGGGAAAAGGCGAACCATAAAGCGTGCAGGTGTTGCAGTCTACAATAGAGCTTCGTCTCTTGAAACATTAGTAAGTCTTACGTACAGCTGAACATGTCAGGAATCCTTGAATCCTTACTATATTCCTTAAGTAATTCCTTTATTATTATTTATAGGTTGGCTATCTATACCTAACTGATGTTCAACGCTTGGAAGATCTAATGTTCAAGCTAGGTTTCTCAACTGGTGCCTCCAGTGATCTGATCTTGCGAGAGACGAGCTAAACCATGATTATTTTTGTTTTGATAACATGCTTTAGTGTATATTCTCCAAGCCCATGGTATTTTGAGTTTTTGTTCTTTTAATTTTAGGGCAATTAGCACTTTTAACCCTAAAAAAATGAATATTCGCAAAACTAGTCCCGCCTCTTGAATATTAGCAAAAACTAGTCCCGTTGATCCGGTCAGCGTTGCCATGTTAGCGCTGGCCGTTTTTTTTGAATGTTTATACTGGAGATGGCATATATATGCTATCTCCCTTATAAACCCCGATTAACAAGGGAGACGGCATATATATACGCCGTCTCCCCTCAAAATTCCATAGGGAATAAAATGCAAAGGAGATGACGTCTCCCTGATTAACAAGGAAGACGGCATATATATACGCCGTCTCCCCTCAAAATTCCATAGGGAATAAAATGCAAAGGAGATGACGTCTCCCTGATTAACAAGGAAGACGGCATATATATGCCGTCTCTTGGAGACGATGTATATATATGTCGTCTTTAGGCAATTGCTTTTTCTGGATTTTTTTTTGTTGAAACATATAATCCTCCGACCCCAAAAATCAAACACAAAATTAATGATGATAATGCTAATAAAAATGATAGGAAAATGTTTGATTAAGTTCTTTTTACAGTTCAAAATATAGATCACATAAGCTTTTATTTATTTTTAAATAGTAAACATTATTTAACAAGATATATGCTTTGATGAAAAAATGTATATCGTCTAACGATATATATGCTTTATTGGATTTCTAATGATGTATATGGGACTGGTGGTGGGGAGTCACATGTGACTGAGTGGAAGACTGTTGTGTGCTGGTCCTCTGGACTATCAACAAAATTTTAATTAGTTAACAGTTATGACATGTATTGGATAGTTTTCAATTGTTGATTAAATTATTTAATGTATTTATATTTTTTTAAAGTATTATATTATTATTTTATGTTTAGTTTTTTTAAGTTTTTTCTTGATTGGTGGATAAACATTTGTTTATGAATTATTATATAAAAAAAGAATTAAATAAATTTTATTTTATATTGATTTATATGCCTAAATCTGTCTAGTTAAAATTTCATTTTTGGGGAATAGAGGATGTGAGAGGAAGCGTTTCTGTTTTTTGGATTTTAGAGACAGGTGTCATAGGGCTATAAGGGGCTTTTCACAGTGATGGGTTAGATAGGTAACCGTGGTTAAGTGAAATAGATTAACTGTGACATACAGAAGGGCATGCATGCACAGCGATGAAATTTTTTAGAAGTATATATGCAATTATCTTTTTCAGCGGGATATAACCCAAATAGATATTTTTTAGGGGTATAAATGCAAATTTTCGTAGGGGGTATAAGGGATTTTTCACAGGGAATGGTTAGATAAGCAAATGTGGTTAGGTAAAAAAAATTAACCGTGACAAACGAAGGGCAGACTTAAACAATGATCAAATTTTCTGGGGGTGACATGCAATTATTTTTTTAAGTGAGGTATAACGCAAAATATATGTTTTTTCAGGCGTATAAATGCAAATTTCTCTATTAAAAGTAACCAAATCAATAATTTTTAAAAATTCTACCTAAAAATGTCTTCTTTCACAATTTCAGAAAGTAAAATGACCCGACTACTCTTATATTATATACCATGTAAATATCATCACACATATTTAATTGTTTAACAGCTCCAATTAAAGAACATTAACAAATAATAATTTTATATATTTGTGTGTTAAGTTTATTATTATTATTTTTATATCTAAATACATCATTAAAAGTTAAATCGTAAAAAATTGAAAATTTTCATTATAAGTTTTTTTTAGATATCTCTAAACATCATAACAAAATTTGGCCACTTATACATGTTTAATAATATACAAAAATTATGCATGACATTTATAAGATATATATAAATAACAAAAACTTTGAGAAAAAACTTGAAAAAGTTATGAAAAATCCAAAAAGAATCTTGTAAATTTAGGAATGACAATTTCGATAATATTAACATTTTTTATAACATATTTAAAAAATTAATAAAGATATAAAATCACTCTCAAATAAAATCAAGGCACAAATGTCTGCGACACCATGGCTAACATTAACCAATTATAATTAGCAATAAAAAGGTCTTACACTCTTACATATGAATTATGGATTAAAAGACCATAAAAGTCCCTTACATTATTAAAAAAAACCTAAAACCCAAACTCAAAACCCATCGACAAGGATATAATTAAGTAAAATTGAAACCCTATCTAAACCTCCATTAACAAACAATTCATAAAAACCAAAAAAACATAAAGCAATCAAAACCTCTCATTCCCACCACCCCCAAAGAACGCATGAGGAACAACATCGTGTTCAGGACCAAAGAACACATGAGGAAAAACAATACACGCAGCGCCACCACCACCGACACCTCCGACGCCTCCACCACCAAAGTAAGGCGACACATGGTTCACGTACTGCGGCTGCGAAACAACGGCCGAAGAGTTGACCACCGGCCCCATCGACGTCTCCCCAGTCCGCCTCGACACCATCATCTCCTTCACCCTCTCCGCGGTGGACAACAACCTCTGGAGGTCGGGGAGCGAAAGCTCCTCCAGCGGTGTCTCCCACAGCACCGTCAAGGGATTGTCCTGTGCCGGCCTCTGTGTCGCCAGCTTCAGCTTCTGGGTAGTAACAAAGTTTGTCTATGATAAATATTCGGTAAATACAATGTTCAATTTTTATCAATTTATAAAAGGTCTACCACTTTTTCAACAAAAAAAAATGTCCGATACGGTACATATATATTCATAAATTATACAGGATAAATACAAAAAAAATACAAAGGTTATTAGACTTTGTTTTAGAGATAATTCAAGCATTAATATGTATTAATAAATTTTACATGCATTAGGTTCGGTGAAGATATTTAATTAAAAAAGTACATAATATTTTGTTACTATACCTGGGACCTGGCGCGCTCGGCGTCAAGATGGGCGAGGAGGTCAGCATTGTCCTCGTTGAGATCGTGGATCCGCCTCTGCTGGTGGTGGGTCAAAGAGGAGGAGGCGGAGGTGTTGCAAGTGTTGATGATGGAGTCGAGGGAGGGCTGGGCGAAGATATAGGCTTTGCCACTAGGGGAGAAGACGATGATGGCGATCTCGGCACCACAGAGGAGGGAGAGCTCGCTCGCCTTCTTGAAGAGGCCTTTCTTTCTCTTTGAGAAGCAAACCTGTAGCGCGTCTTCCTTCTCGATCTTCTTCATCTCTATTTTCTTGCGACCCATGCTTCTCTTCTTCAATATATATAGATGGGGGGGGGGGGGGGAGAGAGATAGGTTTGATTAGAAGTTGTGCTGAATATATATAGATGGGAGGAGGAGGGGGAGGAGGAGGTGGTGATGTAAATGAGTTTAGATTTTATTTTGATTTGTGCAGTGGTCGTCATATAATTGAATATATGGACATTTAATTAAGAGAAATTGGTGTCGCATTTGGCAACAGAAATTCGTGGATGTGTGTTTGATATGTATGAATGGATTAAAGTTTAGGAATAGTTAAGTTTGGAATTCATTTTTTTGTTAAGTAGTTTGAAATTCATATTTTTTAGGGATTAAGAGGATTTTAAATTATGGAATCTATCAAAAATAGTAATTTATTATGAGGAAAAGATTCAATACCATAAAATTTGATTAAAAATTGACCCAAATCAATGAAAAATAACAATTAAATTATTTAAAAGTGATGGGATGACATGTTATATTATGGTTGGTTTAAAATGAGTTGATTATATATTTGATAACAAATTTGGTCAATGTTCAACATCTTACTATAAATGATACATTTTCACAAAAAAACTGACTTTTTAAGGCTAAAGCGAATACATTTTTGAAAACTTAGTTGTTCCCTGTGATAACGGTTTGATATAATATAAAAAAAAATTCAGCATTTATTGTTTGTTGTCAATTTGAAAATTTATGCAGTCGATTTATTTCTAATGTCGAATTGTCTGACATTGACCCCCCAATGGAGCAAAAGGAATCCCTCTTTTAGAATGTTATACTTGGGAGAGATTAATTAAGCATACTAGTCAATTCATTTAAGGATTTTTTATTTTTAAGTCCCCATAAATTATATGATTTAACGATTGATCTTTCATTTATCGATATTTCAGTTTAAGTCCTCAAATTTAAAGGATATGTTCTTTTTAGTTAGGTCTGCCAATGGGTCGAGTCAATTACACGTGTAATATACCCGACCCGATTTGGACCCGACCCGTGGACCCGAACAAATAAACAGGTCAGGTCCGGGTCCACCCCGCCCCGACCCATTGGACCCGAGACCTGATTTTTTTTATATATGCTCATATATTACAAGACTCTTAGTATTAGTTGACCCATAATTTTATTTCTTACTTAATTTATTTTTGTATTCACAAGTTCATAAATCATAATCATAACAAGCCCATAAATCATAATCATAATAATAACATTTTTTTCGTTGTGTTGATGCTGCAACTTGCAAGAACTTAATTGTTTAATATGTAGTAAACTTAGTAATGTATTGTCCTTGGTTTGTTTTGGACAATTAACTTATTAGCTTTTGAATTTGTATAATTAATTAGTTTGTTGCATGATTTATGTTTATTGTTTATGTTAATATGTTAGTGTTTATTGTTTTGAATGTTGTTTAAGTTAATATTGTTTTAAATGTTTGTATAATTAGTTATGTTTATTGTTTATGTTAATATGTTGTTTATGTTAGTGATTATTGTTTTAGATGTTGTTTAGTAATTCATTTACTTTTTTTTGAATTGTATAAAATTATGTTCAAACATAGTCTCATTAATAATAATGCTTTATTACAAAAAAAATTCAAATAGAATGATAAGCCAAACAAATTCAAGAGCTCTCCTTTTTTTTTTTTTTTTTACCAACCATCCGGGTCGGGTCCGACGGGTCCGGGTCCACATTTCGTCGGACCCGCCGGGTCATGGGTTGGACCTGGACCCGCCGGGTCCTGCCACGGGTCAGGTCCGGGTCCACCCCGACCCGGCCAAAACCCGACCCGTTGATAGGCCTATTTTTAGTCTTTGGGAGGGATTAAAAAGAAAATCAAATAATTTAGTGATAGATCCCTCCTAGGGACTAATAAGAAACATAACCTTTAAATCTAGAGACTTCAATTGAAATATGAAAAAGTGAGGGATCGATCACTAAATCATATAGTTTACATGAACTAAAAAAATAAAAAAACCCTTACTTTAATGATCTGAAATGCTATACCTCAGTCAATGTTAGCTTATGGCAAAGATTTTTGTTCACTATGTTAGATGTACATATTCAGTATGTGGATGATTAAAAAATACAGAGATAAAAAGATAAATTAGCCTATTTTAAAGTCTAATCTTATTATTATTGTGACAAAATACACGCAAAAAACTTTTATTTTTATTTTTTTTGATATCAAAGAGACCTCCCATGACTTTATGATCAAGCTAGAAAGACTATCTCCATTTGTTTGTTCGGTCTCACATAAAACTTCGATGTTGATTGTCAAAGAGAGATGTGACTAGAAATCCATGATGAGTAGATCTTTTTTTGAACTTAACACGTTTCTTTGATGATCATAAGTTCATGAAGAAACGTGTTAAGTTATTAGGACTAAATGGATATTCGGATCGGAAATGCACTAAAACAACACAGTTATAATTGACATTTATAATATTTTTAGTAAATTTTAGAATTTAGAACATTAACAATGACTTTTCGCTATTTGGTAATTGATTTTCAAAATTTTAGGATCCTATTATTTTGCTTATTTTTTTATTTTTATCCAATTCCAACATTTGTCATCATTAAAAGTTCGTTTTTATTTTCTAACGAATTATAAATTAGCATTTAAAGTCTATCTTTACTAAAATAATTGTTGTGTATGGAATGCCTTTATATTACGGGCATCTTCCTGGTATGGAATTGTTATGCTTGTGTCATTTGAAGTCCTATTTTTTTTATTGGAGTCGCTGAAATTTTGATTTTTTACTACCTGCGGGAGTTGGGGTGCTCTGATTGAAAATCTCACTGCATAATTGTTCTCCTGGTACTGGCATTGACCTACTTGTAAATTTTCGTTGCATTCTGTCGTCTTTTTAGAAGTTATGCAGTTTCTATTGGTATTTGGATTTAATTTTGGTAATGCCTAAGATGGAGTAGTTTAAATATGATTTTATCATGAGATGTTCAGTTTTGAGTTAGCTTTCATACAAAAGTGGAATTAGATCAACTGAATTCATGTAGCAAAAGTTATGGGTATTTTTTCAATTATACCCCGGGGATGAGAAAATCCTGGCAGGAGCCCTATTTGATGTTTAGCTCACATTTTGGAATAGCTAGAGGGGTTATTTGATTTGAGCATAAAAATTAAAGTTGTAGATAATTTTCTTGGTTTTTCAAAGGATTTTGAATTGTGCAATTCGGAGCTATATTGTGGAAGTTATGGCTGTTCTAGTGAAGCCTGTACAGAATTTCTGGTCAAGGACGATTTGGTCATTTGAACCCCACTTTTGGCTATTTAATGCCCCCCAAATGTCCCTCACTCCCTCTTCTCTCTCGTTGGATCTCCCTCTCTCACCATTTCAGCAGCAACAAAAAGGGTGTTAAAGAAAAAAAAGGGTGAAAAGGAAGTTAAGGTAAGAGTGATTGTCTTTGTAGGCTTTGATTGTTGGTCTCTTTCTCTCCCTCTTTCAAGCTTCCCCTCTCACTCTTCCTCTCTATGGGTTCAGCCATCTTGGAAGATTGATATTTAGAGATGGAAGTGATGGGAGAAGGTGTAGGTGTGTGTATGCTTGTGAGCCTCACATCCTCTTCTCCTCTCTATAGGTGATGTCACGCCCCAGGGCGGCCGTCCTCGAAGCGCGGCAATGGTATATATGATATCAGCAGTCTATACAGGAGGTCAATAATATACTCTAAACAATATCAACAATGACAACACAGACAACAAAGAGGCTGACATAATATATACAGCAATAGCGGAAGCTAAAAAGACTAAGTCTGTAATTCAAAAGACATATTACAGACCCGATACATAATCAACTGTCCTGTGAGAGCCAATATATACACGACATCCAAATATAATACAAACGTGTGCCCAAGCACGGAATACAATACATACAATCAAAGGGGGATGCTGATGGCCTCTCACATGCAGAACGTGACGCTGCTCCGCTACTGCTGATGTGCCTCGGGGTGCTCCTCCTTCAGATCCGACTCAGATATAACTGTAGAAAACACGCTCAGTGAATAGCACAACCCATGCATCACAATTCATATCAACCTTATACAATTCATAGCCCCTAACACGGGCGCAACGTTAACATTCTAATGGGTTATTTCACCGCCAACCCACCTCCCACCCCCCCCTCACCCTCACCCTCTCCGAGGGGGTGACATGGGCTTCTTGGGGCATACTAGACCGCTTCCCACCCCTGGTCCCACCGGGTAGCCTCTCCCACCCTCGTAGCATCCACCTGGTATACTCCCACGATTTAGCACAGTCCGAAACACATCAGGAGGTACCTACAGATGGGAGCCCTCTGCCAGGCCAGCTAACGCCGGGGAGTTCCTACCTCGGATCCCAACCAATAAGGAGAAGACAGCCTAGTCACGCGGATACGATCCTCTTGGATCCGTCGACACCGGTTGTAACTCTACTAAGGTCATGAATTCTCAAGAATTCCTCCAGGGCGCATAACTAAGATGCGGGGAGACACATATTATAACAACGAGGTTATAATATTCTCTAAGGCATGCTCACGCTTGATTTAATCAAATTAAACTACTTGGGAACATGCACAGGTCGGGCAAGGTGTCTAGGCAGGCACGAGCCTCTAACATGGTGTAAGGGTGTATATCCCTAGCATACAAATCTAAGGTGGCATGGACACATCATAATAAACAATATAAGGGTGCATATCCCTAACATACAGGTCTAAGGGGGGCATAGATACAACATAATATTCATGCAAGGCATAGTTTACAGTTAATACTAGCTAATATGCAACAATGGTACCCCAGGGGAGGGCAATGCACTGCTATGTGCATCGAACGCCTCCCTACTGGGTTGGATTGTCCCACTCACCAATACCCAGGTCGTCGCGTGACCGCCCGTCAAGATCTGCAAGACATGGGAAATCAAAATGGTGAGTAAAATACATAAGTACACAAGAAATACGCTAGAAATACCCAACACTCGGATAAGCATGCATACGGGCCAGTACGCACGCGAGCCCGAGTGCCCCGACACACTCCCGCACCCCCGGGCAGCCATGCGCATGGCCACCCGCACGCACGCGCACGAGTGCGCACGCACGCACGCAGCCCCGCGCCCCGGGCGCACGGACGCGCCCCAGCCCGCGCGCTCAGGCGCGCCGCAGAGCCCCTACCCGCACGCCCAGACACGTTGCCAAGCTCGCGCGCGCCCGCGCGCACCGCGCGTCCAGCCCTGCGTCTACCCGCGCGTACTGCGCCCCTGCGTCTAACCGCACGGACTGCGCCCCTACACAGTGCTCCGCACGCACGCCTGCGAGCACGCCCGTGCGCCCGCGCGCACTCGCCCAGCGCCCCTGACTGCGCGCCTGCTCTGCCTGCGCGCGCGCAGGATCGCGCGCACGCGCGCGGATGACCCCGCACGCGCACCCGAGCCAAACCTACACCCTTCCTCAGCCCTCCCACACCCCCACACACATGCATACCATGCATACACCCTATGCACACCCTAACATGCATCTAAAACAAGGAAATAAGGGGGAGGAAAGCTTACCTAAGGGAGGAAAGGAAAAGAGGGATCTTCGGGTGCTCTTCGCGCACCGATTTGCCACCACCAAAGCCACCACTACCAAGACCTCTTCTCAGCCTAAGAGGGGCTGAAAACAGAGGAGAAAAGGTGCCATGAGAGGAGGTCACACAAAGGGGAAATCGAAACCGAGACCATAGGAAGATAGATCGGGTCCTCACCTTCCTTTTCTCCTTCTAGGGTTTTCCAAACCAACACCTTCTACTAGATCAAAAGGTGGAAAAAGAGAGAAGATGAGAGAGCTTGAGAGAGATGAAGAAGAAGATGAATAGGAGGGGTTGCACTATTCTTGGGCGTGGACCTTAAGTCACCACACACACACACACACACTCACCACTTACACACTTAGAAATTAATTAGGTTAAGTTAGGTTTAGTTGATCTTTGACCCTAGTCAACCCAACCACACTAGAAAACAAAAGATTTTGACCAAGTCAAGGGTCAAAATTGACTTGGTCAAAGTCCTCTTTGACTTGGTCAAGTCTCCCAATGACTTTTCGCTTGGTCAAAACCCGGATACGATTCAGAACTGCGAAATTCTGAAACGTTACCGGAATTCGATGAAATTTTCGTTAGTGGCTTGGAATGGCACCAGGACCCATAATATGCAGTTAAATTTTCAATCGGAGTTCTCAAGCTCATGATGATAGCCAAAAGTCCAAAATTTTAGCGGTTCCGATCGAAAAAAGAAAAAGTTGAAAAACTGCCAGAATGCTCCAATGGTGACCAGAAGGTAAAAAGTGACACATATATAACATTCTTCCCCCCTTAGGAAATTTTGTCCTCAAAATAAATACAAAAACATCTAGGAAGGGAAAAGATGCGGATACGCGTCACGCATGGCGTCCTCGAGCTCCCAAGTGGCCTCGGCACCGGAACGGTGCTGCCATCGCACCTTGACCAACTGGACAGTCTTGGTGCGGAGCCTCTTCTCGCGATGGTCCAAGATCTCGATCGGCTGCTCGACGAATGACAAGTCCGGCTCGAAGACGAGCGGCTCGAACGGGATGACGTGAGCAGGATCGTGGACGTAACGCCTCAGCTGCGAGACATGGAAGACGTCATGGGCCTGAGCCAACTGTGGGGGCAGAGCTATGCGATAGGCCACCTCCCCAACTCGCTCGAGGATGAGGAACGGCCCAATGAAACGCGGACTCAGCTTGCCCCGCACGCCGAAATGGAAGATGCCCTTCATCGGGGACACCTTCAGGAAGACATGGTCACCCACCTCAAAGGCGAGCTCACGGCAACGACGGTCGGCGTAGCTCTTCTGACGGCTCTGAGTGACTCGGATACGCTCGCGAATCGTCTTGACTATCTCTGAGGTCTGGTGGATGATCTATGGTCCCTCCAACTGGCGCTCTCCGACCTCGTCCCAACACAAGGGGGACCTGCAGCTGCGGCCATAGAGCGCCTCATATGGAGCCATCCTGATACTCGAGTGGTAGCTGTTGTTGTAGGCAAACTCCACCAACGGAAGATGCCTCTCCCAACTGCCCCCAAAATCGAGAACACAAGCTCGCAGCATGTCCTCCAGGGTCTGAATCGTCCTCTCCGACTGGCCGTCCGTCTGCGGATGAAACGCTGTACTGAAGTGGAGGTTCGTACCAAGGGCGTGCTGGAGGCTACGCCAGAACCTCGAAGTAAATCGCGCGTCTCGATCAGAAATGATGCTGACGGGAGTGCCATGGAGACGAACAATCTCAGAGACAAACAACTGTGCCAGGGTGTCCAGAGAATCGGTGAGTCGGATGGGGAGGAAGTGAGCGGACTTCGTCAGTCGATCGACGATTACCCAGATGGCATCGCGACCCCAACGTGACCTCGGCAAACCCGAAACGAAGTCCATGGTGATCTGCTCCCACTTCCACTGAGGGATCTCAATGGACTGCAGCTTCCCTGCAGGACGTTGATGCTTCGACTTCACCTGCTGGCATACCAAGCAACGGGCAACGAAACGGGCGATATCCGTCTTCATCCCGCGCCACCAGTAGCCACGACGAAGGCCCCTGTACATCTTCGTGCCACCAGGATGCACTGTGTACCTCGAACGATGGGCCTCGTCCAAGATCTTCTGCTTCAGCTCTGCGTAGTCAGGAATGCATACTCGGCCTCTGAACCGCAGGATCCCGTCCTCACGAATCTGGTAGTTCGGACGCTCGCCCCGGGCGACGCCTTCAGAGAGGACTAGAAAGTGAGGATCCTGCCCCTGAGCCGTGCGGATCTCGTCGAGAAGAACGGGCTGCACCACTAGCCTGGCCAAAAAGCCACCCGCAGGAGTCTCTCGAACGCTGATCCAGCAAGCGGCCTCCTCCAGAAGCCTCCAACGACGTACAGCCATGTGGGCGGCCATGCCCAAGGGCTGCCTGCTGAGAGCATCGGCCTCGACATTTTCCTTACCCGGATGCTATAAGCGATGTGACAATCATAGTCCTTCTGGAACTCGACTCAACGTCGCTGACGCATGTTGAGTTTCGGGTAGGACTGCAAATAAGTCAAGCTCTTATGATCAGTAAAGAGCTCGAACTCCTCGCCATAGAGGTAGTGCCTCCACATCTTCAGCGCAAAGATGATCGCGGCCAACTCTAAGTCGTGGGTGGGGTAATTCTGCTCATGGGGCTTCAACTGACGCGACGCGTAAGCCACAACCTTACCGTGCTGCATCAGGACGCAACCCACACCCAACTGTGATGCATCGGAGTAAACTGCGAACCCACCACTCCCAGACGGAAGGGTAAGAACTGGCGCTGAGGTGAGCCTTCGCTTCAACTCTAGGAAGCTCTCCTCGCAAGCCGGGGACCACTCGAACCGGACATCCTTCCGAGTGAGGCGGGTAAGAGGTACAGCTATCTTCGAGAAACCCTCGACAAACCTCCTGTAATAACCCGCCAAGCCCAGGAAGCTCCGAATCTCTGTGGGGTTCGACGGTCGACGCCAATTCGACACGGCGAGCTTCTTGTCCGGGTCCACAGATATGCCCTCGCCGGAAATCACATGGCCCAGAAAAGCCATACGCTCCAACCAAAACTCGCACTTACTGAACTTGGCGAACAACTGATGTCGGGCCAAAGTCTCCAAGACAGTGCGGAGATGGTGAGCGTGCTCCTCAAGACTCCTCGAGTACACCAGAATATCATCGATGAATACTACCACGAAGGAGTCGAGGAAGGGCCGAAACACCCGGTTCATCAGATCCATGAAGGCCGCCGGCGCATTCGTCAACCCAAACGGCAGTACTCTGAACTCGTAGTGCCCATAACGGGTACGAAAGGCCGTCTTCGGAATGTCTGACTCCCGGATCTTCAGCTGATAGTAGCCCGAACGGAGATCAATCTTAGAAAAGACTCGCGCTCCCTGGAGCTGGTCAAACAGATCGTCAATCCGCGGCAAGGGGTACTTATTCTTCACGGTCCGCTTGTTCAGCTGCCTGTAATCAATACAAAGCCGCAGCGAACCATCCTTCTTCCGAACAAACAGAACAGGGGCTCCCCACGGAGAAACACTCGGACGTGCGAAGCCCTTCTCAAGCAACTCCTCCAACTGCTCCTTGAGCACCTTCAGCTCTGCTGGGGCCATCCGGTACAGAGCTCTCAAAATTGGCTCGGTCCCCGGAATCAGATTTATCTCAAACTCGATCGCCCGATCCGGCGGTAATCCCGGAAGATCATCGGGGAAAACCTCGGGATACTCTGCCACGACCGGAGTCTGACTGATATCTGCCCACAGCGGTGCGTCCTCCTGAGCAATGTACGCCAGAAAGCCCTCACATCCTCCCTGAAGGAGTCTCCACGCCTGGATGGACGACACGAACCCCAAAGGGGCCACGTCACGATCGCCCACGAACTAGAAGGACCTCCGACCCGGAAGGTGGAAAGACACCGACTTGGCAAAACAGTCGATGCTGGCGTGACTAGCTGAAAGCCAATCCATTCCCAGGATGGCATCGAAGTCCGTCATGGCGAGCTCTACCAACTCCACTGGAAACTCATGCTCCGCAATCACCACAGTACACCCTCGGTACACAGAACGGAGGAGAATACGGTCTTCGACGGGCAATGATATCTCCAGCATAACATCAAGAGGGGCGGACGCCACGCCCATCCGTCTCGCAAAAGCGGGAGACACGAACGAGTGCGTGGCTCCAGAATCAAATAACACATATGCAGGGAGCTGGGAGATCTGAACAATACCTCGGACCACGCTACCCGAAGCCTGCGCCTCCTCGGCCAAAAGTGCTGCAACTCTGCCCTGAACAAACTGCGGCTGAGGACCAGGGGCACGCCTCGCAGGCTACACTGGCTGCCTCCTCTGGTCAACTCGGCCACCCTGTGGCTGCTGCTGCTGACGCTGAGGCTGCTGCTGCTGCTGGCGTGGCTGCTGCTGCTGGTACGGCTGCTGCTGCAGCTGGCGCGGCACACGGGGTCGGCCAGCATCGGGGCAATTATATAAAAGATGCCCGACGCGCTGACAGTGATAACAGCGCCGCCTCTCCGGTTGCACGGCCTGGATTGGTACTGCTGCAATGGGTGCTGGACCTCGCACTGGCACCACATCGACTGGAGTAGCGGCAGCCGCTGACTGATCAAAGCGGGGCCGCTTCTTCTTGCGATGTACATGGTCCTGGCTCCTGGGGGGTCTCTGGTCTGCAGAAGGGGTTGGAACCCCCATGGAGACCCCGAGGTCTCGCTCGACTGTCTTCGCCCGAGACACCAAGTCCGAGTACCTCGTGAACGCCTGAGAAGAGACATGCACCCGAATGGTGCTAATGAGACCCATCTCGAAGCGACGGCACCGCGTCTCCTCATCCATCACCAAGGCTGGGGTGAACCTGGAAAGCCTCGTGAAGCGCGTAGAGTAGTCCGCGACTGACATGGAGCCCTGCGTCAGCTGCTCAAACTCCCGCATCACGATCTGTCGCGTCAAAAACGGGAAGTACTCCAGGAAATACCTTCAGAACCTCGCCCATAAAAGCCGCTCCACTCCCTCGGGAATGTCCACCGATCGGGTAGCCCACCAGTCTGCAGCACTACCCTTCAGCATGAAGGTGGCCAGGGAGACACACTAGCGATCGGTGCAGTGCATGGTCGAGAAGATCTTGTCCACCTCCATCAACCATCGCTCAGGGGCAAGGGGGTCCGCCGTCTGTCCATGGAACTCGGGAGGGTGGAGCTTCAGAAAGGTAGTGAGGCCACTCTGATGCACTCGCGCTGCAGCCTCTAGCTCCACCTCCCTCTCCAGGGGATCCTGAACTCCCACCGCTGGAATCACCACAGGAGCAGGGGGTACGTCGGTACCACAGGCGGATCTGCCACCAAGGGGACCTGTGGAACTGCATCACGGGCCGCCCTCAGCTCCTGAATCTCTCTAGCCTGCTCAGCTAACGCCCTCGTCTGGGCCTCTAATGCTCTGGTCTGAGTCTCCACCAGATCTGCTATCCGAGCGTAAGCACGCTCCCATGCAGGAGGCTCCTGCGCCAGTCCTGGCCCCATAGCCGAGGACTCTCCAGTAGCATCCTCACCTCTGGTAGGTCCGGGAACCTCCAAAGGTCAAGAGGGACCACGTCCACGCATTCCTCTGCGAGGAGGCATATTGGCAACCTAAGAAAACCAACACTAGGATCAGAATACTCATATAGAAATCCTAGGACTCATCTCTACGAAAAAAGACCATTGGCTCTGACAGGACCAGGCTCTGATACCAACTTTTGTCACGCCCCAGGGCGGCCGTCCCAAGGCGCGGCAATGGTATATATGATATCAGCAGTCTATACAGGAGGTCAATAATATACTCTAAACAACATCAACAATGACAACACAGACAACAATGAGGCTGACATAATATATACACAAATAGCGGAAGCTAAAAGACTAAGTCTGTAATTCAAAAGACATATTACAGACCCGATACATAATCAACTGTCTTGTGAGAGCCAATATATACACGACATCCAATATAATACAAACGTGTGCCCAAGCACGGAATACAATACATACAATCAAAGGGGGATGCTGATGGCCTCTCACTCGCAGAACGTGACGCTGCTCCGCTACCGCTGATGTGCCTCGGGGAGCTCCACCATCAGATCCGACTCAGATATCACTGGAGAAAAATATATGCGAGGGGTGAGCCACATGCTCAGTGAATAGCACAACCCATGCATCACAATTCATATTAACCTTATACAATTCATAGCCCCTAACACGGGCGCAACGTCAACATTCTAATGGGTCATTTCATCGCCAACCCACCTCCCCCCCCCCTCACCCTCACCCTTTCCTGGGGGTGACATGGGCCTCTTGGGGCATACTAGACTGCTTCCCACCCCTGGTCCCACCGGGTAGCCTCTCCCACCCTCGTAGCATTCACCTGGTATACTCCCACGATTCAGCACAGTCTGAAACACATCAGAAGGTACCTACTGAGTGGAGCCCTCTGTCAGGCCAGCTAACGCCGGGGAGTTCCTACCTCGGATCCCAACCAATAAGGAGAAGACAGCCTAGTCACGCGGATACGTTCCTCATGGATCCGTTGACACAGATGGTAACTCTACTAATGTCATGAATTCACAAGAATTCCTCCAGGGCGCATAACTAAGATGCGAGGAGACACATATTATAACAACGAGGTTATAATATTCTCTAAGGCATGCTCACACTTGATTTAATCAAATTAAACTACTTGGGAACATGCACAGGTCGGGCAAGGTGTCTAGGCAGGCACGGGCCTCTAACATGGTGTAAGGGTGTATATCCCTAGCATACAAATCTAAGGTGGCATGGACACATCATAATAAACAATATAAGGGTGCATATCCCTAACATGCAGGTCTAAGGGGGGCATAGATACAACATAATATTCATGCAAGGCATAGTTTACAGTTAATACTAGCTAATATGCAACTATGGTGCCCCAGAGGAGGGCAATGCACGCCTACGTGCATCGAACGCCTCCCTACTGGGTTGGATTGTCCCACTCATCAATACCCGGGTCGTCGTGTGTGACCGCTCGTCAAGATCTGCAAGACATGGGAAACCAAAATGGTGAGTAAAATACATAAATACACAAGGAATACGCTAGAAATACCCAGCACTCGGACAAGAATGCATACGGCCCGCACGCACGCGAGCCCGAGTGCCCCTACACACTCCCGCACCCCCGGACAACCATGCGCACGGCAACCCGCACGCACGCGCACGGGTGCGCACTCACGCACGCAGCCCCGCGCCCCGGGCGCACTGCCGCGCCCCAGCCCGCGCGCCCAGGTGCGCCGCCGAGCCCCTACCCGCACCCCCAGACACGCTGCCGCGCGCGCGCGCACGCTCGCGCCAGCCCGGGCGCACCGCGCGTCCAGCTCTGCGTCTACCCGCGCGTACTGCGCCCCTGCGCAGCACCCCGCGCGCACCCCTGCGCGCACTGCACGCACTGCGCCCTGCGCAGCGCTCCGCGGGCACGCCCGTGCGCCCGCGCGTACGCGCGCACTTGCCCAGCGCCCCCGACTGCGCGCCTGCTCTGCCTGGGCGGGCGTAGACTCGCGCGCACGCGCGCGGATGACCCTGCATGCGCGCCCGAGCCAAACCTACACCCTTCCTCAGCCCTCCCACACCCCCACACACATGCATACCATGCATACACCCTATGCACACCCTAACATGCATCTAAAACAAGGAAATAAGGGGGAGGAAAGCTTACCCAAGGGAGGAAAGGAATGGAGGGATCTTCGGGTGCTCTTCGAGCACCGATTTGCCACCACCAAAGTCACCACTACCAAGACCTCTTCTCAGCCTAAGAGGGGCTGAAAACAGAGGTGAAAAGGTGCCATGAGAGGAGGTCACACAAAGGGGAAATCGAAACCGAGACCATAGGATGATAGATCGGGTCCTCACCTTCCTTTTCTCCTTCTAGGGTTTTCCAAACCAACACCTTCTACTAGATCAAAAGGTGGAAAAAGAGAGAAGATGAGAGAGCTTGAGAGAGAAGATGATGAATAGGGGGGGGGGGGACACTATTCTTGGGCGTGGACCTTAAGTCACCACACACACACCACACACACTCACACACTCACTTACACTTAGAAATAATTAGGTTAAGTTAGGTTTAGTTGATCTTTGACCCTAGTCAACCCAACCAAACTAGAAAACAAAAGATTTTGACCAAGTCAAGGGTCAAAATTGACTTGGTCAAAGTCCTCTTTGACTTGGTCAAGTCTCCCAATGACTTTTCGCTTGGTCAAAACCCAGATATGATTCGTAACTGCAAAATTCTGAAACGTCACCGGAATTCGATGAAATTTTCGTGAGTGGCTTGAAATGGCACCGGACACATAATATGCAGTTAGATTTTCAATCGGAGTTCTCAAGCTCATGATGATAGCCAAAAGTCCAAAATTTTAGCGGTTTCGATCGAAAAAAGAAAAAGTTGAAAAACTGCCAGAATACTCCAATGGTGACCAGAAGGCAAAAAGTGACACATATATAACAGGTGATCTCTCTGTCCCTTTTCTGTTGTGGTTATTGTTGTTGGATTTTATGGAGTTGGGTGCTATTTTTGGTTGTCTGTTGATGCATGTATGATGTGGGTATGTGTGGGTGATGTTGAGGGAGTATTATTATGTGTAATTGCTGCACATGAGGTGTTTGTGTTTATGCATGGATGGTGGTGGCTATGTGTTGTAAGTAAGGCAGATTTCTGTCTCCTTAAGATCCTTGTAGAACAAGTATTTATATGCATATTCTAAGGATTATGAATTCATATGATATGATCATCTATATGTCTAGATGCTACATATGAAATTTGGTGTCAATATGATATCTGTGTTGTAAGTTATGACCTGTTTTGCATGGACTGTCCAGATTCGTGTAGGAATTGACGAGTGTCTGGAAATATTTTATTTTGGGCATTTAGAGATTAAATCAGATTATGATGTCTTCATGGATTATGATCCCAACATGTCAGTGAACGTGTATGATATTTTTCATAATTTTTTGATGTGTATTTGGTGCTGTGAAGATCAAATGTAAGGCTGGTTGCAGCAGATTTACCAGTTTTGCTTGATTGTGTGTCAAGGAGTTGTTATGAATGTTGTGGAAACTATCAAGAGTTAGGTAGTATTTATTTGAGGTACTCACCCCTTTTGATGCCCTTGCCTTGCAGATCTCATCCGTTGGATGCGCGACGACCCGGGTATCGGGGAGTGGTTCGATCCAACCCTTCGGGACACGTTGGATGCACGTAGTCGTGCGTCGCGCATCCGTTGGGCACCCTGACTATACTAGTTATTTAGATAAATAGTGTGGTCATGTCTGACCCATAATATGCTAGCTATTTGCATGCTAGGTTACTATAGGTCATATATTGGGTAGAACCCTCTTATTCTACCTTATACTAGCCTATGTATAGTATTTTTGTGTGAATGATCATGGTTGCATGTATCTTGTGTGTTAAATGGGTGTATAGAATGTCGCATGACTTAGGTAATCCCTTCTAGTAATACTACCCTATTATTAGTAATATCTAGCAGATTAAGCCTTGGTAAGACACATGCCTAATATTCTCTTGCAATAAGACTTGAGGGCGTGGTGTACTTGTTGCGCCCATGCTAATGGGGCAAAGCTATGACCAACTTCTAGAGATGATGAGCTCTCTCTCTCTCCCCCTCTCTCTTTGTACGAACTGAGTAAGTAGATGTGGTTCCTACTTGACTTAGATTTGTTTGGGAATATTGGCATGCACCTGTTAATGCGTGAGATTGCGCTTGACCCTTCCCTTTTAAGTTGACGATATCCAACGCATGCTTAAGTTGTTATATATGTGTTACTTTTAGCCTGCTGGTAACCGTTGGAGCGTTCTGGCAGTTTTTCGTTTTTTTTTGTTTTCGATCGGTACCGCTAATTTTTGGACTGTTAGCTATCGTCCTGAGTTAGAGGACTCCGATTGAAAATCTAACTGCATATTTGGTGTCCTGGTGCTATTTTAGGCCTCTCACGAAATTTTTGTTGAATTCCGGTAACGTTTCTAAAATTTCGCAGTTCCGGGGCGTATCTGAGTATTTTAAGTCGCCCGCTATATAAGTGAAATCTAAAACTATCCTGGCACTATTCATCATCTCCTACCTTGAGCCCTCTCTCTCCTCTCCTCCATTTTTTTTCCGTTTGAGGCCCCTAGACCCCTCAAGATTAAAGTTAAAACCTAGGAAGTGTAGATCGGGTCCCGATCTACACCCCGGTGGTTTCAAATCCCAATTCCGGCGAGTTTTGGCCGTCCGTCCGCCCTCTCTTCTCCTCTGTTTTGAGCCATCTTGGTGGTGGAGGTAGATCGGGGCGTTGGAAACCTTTTGGGAGAGGTTTCGGTGCGCGGAGAGCAACCGGATTTCCTTTCCTCCCCTTGGTAAGCCTCTTTTTCCTCTCTTTCTTGCCTAGATGTATGCTAGGAGGGTGGAAATGGGGTTGGGTGGAGGTTGGCGGCGGTGGGTGGCCGTCGGAGGGCTGTGGGAGGCGGTCGGAGGCTGTGGTGGTGGTCGGAGGTGGGTGGTAGAGGAGCTCGGGCTGGCAGGCGTGCGGCTCGGGCTGGGCGCTGCTGTCTCGGGAAGGGCAGCAGCGCAGGGTGGTGCAGGCGCAGTGGCTGGAGCAGGCGCGCGCGGGCGTGCGCGCGTGCGTGCGCTCGGGCGGTGCTGGGGGCCAGCAGGGCTGGGCGTGCGGGCGCTCGACTGGCGCTGGGGGGGGGGGGCCAGCAGGGTTGGGCGTGCGCGCTGGGCCGGCTGGCAGGGCTAGCTCGGGTAGGCTGGGAGCTGGTGCACCAGTTTGCTGGGCGCGCGAGGGCGTGCGCGCAAGTCCGCGCGCGGGCGTGCGCTCGGGGGGTGCAGGGAGAGGCGTGCGGAGCAGGCTGCTGGGCTGTGCGCGCTGGCAGGCCGGGCGAGCTGGCTGGGCGCGCAGGCGAGCAGGGCAGGGGCGCTCGGGCATCAGGCGGGCAGTGCCCTGGGCGTGCAGGCGAGCGGTGCTCGGGCCACTCGGCGACGCGCGCAGGCAGGCAACGCGGGCAGCAGTGCTGGCAGGCTGGCAGGCGCGCGAGGCGCGTGCTGCCAGGCGCGCTGGGCGCGTGTTGCGCGGGCGTGCGCGTGGACGCTGGGTGAGGGTCCCGGGTGCTGGGCGCTGAGCGCTGGGCGCTGGGTCGCGGGTACCGGGTGCTGGCCGAGGGTGCTGGGCGCTGGGCGCTGGGGCGCTGGGCGCTGGGCACCGCTGCGGGGCGTCGTGCGGGGTGCGCGCGGGGCGCGGCAAGGCGGCTAGTGGTGCGCGCGGGGCGGAGTTGGCGGTGCGCGCGGGGGCGGAGCTGGCGGTGCGCGCGGGGTGCGCGCGGGCTGCTGCGGCGTGCTCGCGTGGTGTGCGCGGGGAGCGCGGGGGTGCGCGCGGGCTGCTGCGGCGGGGCGCAGTGGGCGGCGGCGCACCGGGTGGCTCGGCTGCGGGTCCAGGGCGGCGGGCAGGGGCCCGGCGGCGCCTGGGCGCCCGGGCTGAGGCGCGGCGGCGCACCCGAGGGGTCGGGTGGCCGTGCGGGTGGTTGCCGGTGGTGCGGGAGTGAGCCGGAGTGCTCGGGCTAGCGTGCGTACGTGCCGTATGTACGTTTGCCCGAGTATGGGCTATTTTTGGGGTAGTTTAATGTATTGTTGGGTATTTTTGTGTGTTTGTGGATTTTACTCACCGTATAAATGTCTGTCTTGCAGATCTAGACGGACGGTCGCGCGACGACCCCGATCTCGGTGAGTGGGACAATCCAACCCAGTAGAGAGGTGTTATACACCCTTGGGCGTATACCGACCTCTCCTGGGGCACCATGGATAGATATTGGCATGTGTAATATGTATATCATGCGAGCATGATTTAATTGTAGAATGCATGTTACCCTAGACTTTGCATGTTAGGGACTTGCACCCTTAGGATATGGGTATGAGCCATGCACCATGTCCCCTGTTTCCATGTTAGGAAGCCCGACCGATGAATGTGCCCTACTAGTTTATTTATTAAATTAAATGCTAGTAAATGTTAAATTGCATGTTATAGTGAATATTATAGGGGAGGGGCCTTGCGAGGACAGCGGTGAGACCCGGGTTAGGGTACACCGAGTTCCTTGTTTGGTTGTCGGGGTGTCCTATAACGGGAACTCACGCTGCCCTCCCGAGTTTCTTTCCCCCAATGATATTCCACCCTTGTTATAACCTTATGCATGTTCCCCGCATCGTAGTTATGCGCCCTGGTGGGTTCTGAGGAATTCAGAACATTAGTGTTGTTATGATGTGTTGTCTGCGGATCCGAGTGGATCATATGCGATGGATAGGCTGTTCTGTTCCCTTCATTGGATCCGTGTAGAGACTACCTCAGCGTTAGACAGGTTGTCCCGTGCAGGGGCTCCCATTAGTAGGCGCCTCCTGATCTGGTAGAAGGACTGTGCTGAACATGGGAGTGGCCAAACGACCTACAGAGTGAGGAGAGACTATCGGTGGACCAAGGGTGACCAACAGCCTAGTCAGTCCCAAGAGCCTATGTCACCCGTTGTAGGGTGAGGGTGAGGGTGTAGTGGGTTGGCGATGAGCGACCCGCTGGATTGTCTATGGATGATTGTCAGTCCCAATATCCTATGTCACTCCTGTTGAGGGGTGAGGGTGAGGGTGTAGTAGGTTGGCGATAGCGACCTGGTGGATTGGTGTAGTAAGTCCCAATATCCTTGGTCACCCATTGAGGGTGAGGGTGAGGGTGTAGCGGGTTGGCGGAAGCGACCCGCTGGCTTTGTGTTGATTAGTCCAAATATCCTTGGTCACCCATTGAGGGTGAGGGTGAGGGTGTAGTGGGTTGGCGTTAGCGACCCACTAGTTTGGGAAATTGCTGTTATTTGTGGCTATAGTAATGTGGTTGTGGATGTTAAGAATTATCTGGTTGTGGTCAATATTGCCTGTGATGCATGGGTTGTGCCGTTCACTGAGCGTGTGGCTCACCCCTCGCACAATATTTTTCTTCAGAGTCATCTGAGTCGGATCTGGAGGAGGAGCTCCCCGAGGGACTTCATCAGTAGCGGAGTAGCGCCACGTCCCGCGAGTATGAGAGGCTATCAGCATTCCTTGTGCCTGTATGTATTATTTTCCGTGCTTGGGCACATGTTTGTGTTGTATTTGGATGTCTTTGTATGTATATTGGCTCTCACAGGACATGTGATTATGTATGGAGTCTGTAGTGCGTTTTGATTACAGATTCAGTCTTTAGTTATCCGCATTTGGTGTATATATCATGTCAGCCCTGCTTTTGTTGTCTGTGTGTCATTCTGGCTGCTTGTGTATGATATTATTGACCTCCTGTGTAGATTTTGATATTTTATATACACTCGTCGCGTCCCGGGGACGCCTGGGGCGTGACATTAGGTGATGAGCGTATTATTTGCACATTTAATCCCCTTAATTTAGTTTTCTATTTCCTAATTTTATGTGTAATAATGACTAATATTCAGAATTTATTTGTTATTGCAGGTAATTGAGATAAATAATGATTATCAATGTAAAATATTCTATAAAGCATTTAAAGATATGAAGGAGAATCAAGAGGATTCTTGAAGATCCAAAATTATGCTAGATAAAGATTTGGTGAAGAGAGAATCAAAAATCAAAATCCAATCAAATATTCTTCAAATCAATGTTAAAACCATCCCACTATTTTGACCATAACTTTTGCCTCAAATATCGTATTTTGGCCCATAATATGGCGTTGAAAAGATATTTTCAAGATCTACAAATCAATATTTCATGAATATTTTACAATTCCACCTTTTTAGGGGTCAAAAATTCATTCGAAGATTTTGCAGAAAATTAATGACGAGAATGAAAGATTTTACTTGCTAAAATTGTCAAATATTCATATGAGGAAGGTTGATGGCCAATCTTAACCATCCAATTCATTGCAAATCAATGTTCAAGATTCAAGGCTGGAGAGTATAAAAGAACACATATGAAGCCAAGAAAAAACATCAAAGAAGGAGGCAAAGGGACAATCAAAGGAGAAGAAAGATTCAAGAGTTTTGCTTTGTTTTTATTTTTCTTTTCATCTCATATCTTTGGATATGTTTGTATATATTTATATCTGAATTTAATATTACTTGAGTATTTTTATTTTCAAGAATTTTTCAATAATATGATGTCTTTTATTTTTTATTTTTTATTTAGTTTGATCATGTTTTCTAGTAGGTAAATCTTCAACTAGGGTTGAAGATGAAACCATGTAATACTAGTTTAGGATTTTATATTTAGATCTGAATTCTCCACATTGTTTGCTTTATTGAATATCAATCTCTCATTCAATTCTCTTTTGAAACCTTTCATGTGAATTTTTTATTACCTTCTTCAAAAATCTCTTGTATTTGATTTGATAAAATATGCTTTGATTAGGTTCTCTGATATTTTATGCTCTTCTTAACAAGTTGAATATTGAGTTGGTAGATTTTATAAAAGGAAGGGAGATAGATAATTTTATGAAATAATTAATATGATTTTAAATATTTAATTTCCGATTGGTATTTGACTAACGTCAATATTGATTGAATTATATAGTGGAGTTTCACATTTGAATATAACCCCTAAATTGGTATTGCATGGTGGATTCTAAAACCGTAGTTATCTTTTTATATTAATATTCGTTTTTAAAAAAATAATAAAAAAATAAACCTTCATCAATCTTCCTGTCTAATTCGATTAGTTAAATCAATTAATAATTTAATTTGAACAATTCTCTGTGGGATCGACCCGTATTTGCTAGATCTATACTTCTGTAATGATCCGTGCACTTGCGGTAATTAATAATAACTTAAAAAATTCAATCAAGTTTTTGGCGCCGTTGCCGGGGAATTGTTTCATATTATATTTGATGTTGATTTATCTTTCGGATTAGTTTTTTTTTTCTTTACTTTTGCTGATTTTTTCTCTTCATATTTTGCAGGATATCAAGAACCTACAAGAACACAACAAAGAATGGTGTAAGGCTTAGACCATTCTTTCTCTAAACGAGTATCCAAAAGTGTTCGAAGGCAACCCTAAGGTGAACCATTTCATCACGGCAAAAAGGTGGATTTAATTCTTCCCTCACTGTGTGTGAGTTGTGAGTATTTCATTCACCCACGAATCTTCTGCAAGTGGGTTACTTTTGGGGTTGATTGGGATTTTCGATGTGTGCATTTTTCAATTAGCATACATTAATTAATCCATCTAAGGGTTGTCCCACATAACATAAGGTGGGGATTTCATCGCCCTTCCTTGGCCCACAAATCATCATCTTGAGCATTTGTCAAACCCATGAGCCTAATTAAAATAAGATGAAGTAGACTTGGCCCTAGGCTTTCGAGCTCAGTAGGACAAGAGACGCCAAGAGATACTCCAGTGAGCCATTAACCATTTAATGATGTCTAGGAAAGTGGTTTCATAAGGTTTCTTCCTTAAAGGACGTGGTTACTTAATTAAGGAACACACGAAAGCGTGGAAGACCTGTTATATATGTGTCACTTTTTGCCTGCTGGTAACCATTAGAGCATTTTGGCAGTTTTTGAGTTTTTTTTTTCGTTTTTCGATCGGAACCGCTAAAATTTTGGACTGTTAGCTATCGTCCTGTGTTTGAGGACTCCGATTGAAAATCTAACTGCATATTATGTGTCCTGGTGCCATTCTAAGCCACTCATAAAAATTTCATCGAATTCCGGTAACGTTTCTGAAATTTCACAGTTCCGGGGCGTATCCGGGTTTTGACCGAGCGAGAAGTCATTGGGAGAGTTGACTCAGTCAAAGTGGGCCCATGAATTGGTCAACCCTTTTTGTTTTTTTGTGTGGTTGGGTTGACCCAAGTCAAAACCCACTTAAAGCCTTTAATCCTCACTTAAACCTAGGTTAACCCTAATTAAAGTTGGTTTGACTATTTAAGTGGGATCTAAAATGTTGCCCTACACTATTCATCATCTTCTCAATCTCATTTTCTCTCTCCCCCTCTCTCCTTTTCTTAGTTTTGAGCCACCTAGGGTTCTCAAAACATAAAACTCAAAGCATAGAAAGGTTAGATCCGGTCCCGATCTACACCTCGGTGTTTTCGGATTCGAATTCCGAGGTGTTTAGCCCCTTCTCCCCCTCTCTTTTCTCCCCTGATTTGAGCCATTTCGAGGGCTAGGGAGGAGCTCGGCGGTGGAGGTCTTTGGAGAGGTGTTTTGGTGCGCGGAGAGCAACCGAACTTCCCTTCCTTCCCTTGGTAAGCTCCTTTTCCTTCTTTTTTTTTTGGCTTAGATGCTCGTTAGGAGGGTGGTTTTGAGGTTGGGTGGTGGTCGGCGGCTGTGGGTGTCTGTCGGTGGTGGTTGGGGGCGGTCGGAGGGCGTTGGTGGCCGGTGGTTGATGGTGGAGGAGCTCGGGCAGGGAGGTTGGTTGTCTCGGGCAGCAGGCAGCACAGGCGCAGCAGGTAGGCGCGGCAGGCGTGCAGTGGCAGGGCGCGCGCGGGCGTGCGCTCGGGCGGCGTGCTGGGCGCGCTGGGCGTGCTGGGTGTGCTGGGCGCTGGGGCGCTGGGCGCTGAGCACCGTGCAGGAGCATGCGCACGGGGCGCTGGGCAAGGGCGCATGCGTGCGCGCGGTGAGGAGGGCAGTGGGTGCGAGCGGGCGGGTGCGCGTGCGGGGCGCTGCGCTGGGGCGCAGTGCGCACGGGTGCACCCGGGGGGGCGAGCGGCTGGTCGAAGGATGATGCGCGTGGTGGTGCGCGCTGAGTGCGCGCGGAGCGGGGCGCTGGACGCGGGGCGTACGGCGTGCGTGCAGGCTGCTGCGCTGGGGCGCAGTGAGCGTGCGGTGCACTTGGGGGGCTCGGCGGCGTGTCCTGGCGTGCGGGCAGGGGCTCGGTAGGGCTCCTGGGCTCGCGGGCTGGGGCGCGGTGGTGCATCCTGGGGCGGGTGGCCGTGCGGGTGGTTGCCGGGGGTGCGGGAGTGAGTCGGGGTGCTCGAGCTAGCGTGCATACGGGCCGTATGTACGTTTGCCCGAGTGTTGGGTACTTTTGGTGTATTTTTTAGTATGTCTGTGGTATTTGTGGATTTTACTCACCAGTTGATACCCTGTCTTGCAGATCTTGACGGACGGTCGCGCGACGACCCGACTTCCGGTGAGTGGGACAATCCAACCCAGTTGGGAGGCGCTATATGCACTTGGGCGTATACCGTCCTCCCCTAGGGCACCATAGATTAATATTAACCTGTTTAATATGTAATTCATGCAAGCATGATTGATATGTAGTATGCATGCTACCCTAGACTGATTATGTTAGGGACTTGCACCCTTAGGTTGTGTAAGAGCCATGCATCTTGTCCCCTTTGTTATCATGCTAGGAAAGCCTCGGCCTTTGTATGCTCCTATTAGTTTAACTTGTTAAATTAAATGCATCTGGTAATATTATTGCATGCCTTAGGGAATATTAAGGGGCTTTGCGAGGTCAACATTGAGACCCGGGCTAGGGTGCTCCGTGTTCCTTGTTTGGTTGTCGGGATGTCCTATATCGGGACCTCATGGTGCCCTCCCAAGGTTTCTTTTCCCGTCTATATTAATGCATGTTCCCCACATCTTGGTTATGCGCCCTGGAGGAATTCTGATGAATTCAAGACACTAGAGTTGTAGAGATGTATTGTCAGCGGATCCGAGTGGATCATATGCGTGTGGGTAGGCTGTTTCTCTTCCCTTCGTTGGATCCGTGTAGGAACTCCTCAGCGTTAGACAGGCTATCCTGATAGAGGGCTCCCATCAGTAGGCACCTCCTGATCTTGGACTCGGACTGTGCTGAATGTGGGAGTAGACCAGGCAAGCTACGGTGTGGAGGAGAGGCTATCGGTGGACCAAGGGTGATTAACAGCCTATTCAGTCCCAATATCCTATGTCACCTGTTGAAAGGTGAGGGTGAGGGTGAGGGTGTATGGATGTGTATGGATGTGTATGAATGTGTATGGATGATTATCAGTCCCAATATCCTATGTCACCTATTGAGGGGTGAGGGTGAGGGTGTATGGATGTGTTTGGATGATTATGAGTCCCAATATCCTATGTCACCTATTGAGGGGTGAGGGTGAGGGTGTAGTGGTTCGGCGATGTAACGGACCACTGGATTTATGTTGTTTGTGCCACTTTGAGGCTAGTTGTTGATTAATTGTGGTTAATATATCTGTGATGCATGGGTTGTGCTGTTCACTGAGCGTGTGGCTCACCCCTCGCATGATATTTTTTCCAGTGATTACTGAGGAGGACTTGAAGGAGGAGCTCCCTGAGCGACTGCACCAGTAGCGGAGTAGCGCTACGTCCCGCGAGTTTCTGAGGCCATCAGCATCCTTCCTTGTTATTGTATGTATATATTTCTGTGCTTGGGCACCCAGTTGTGTATTATTTGGATGTATTATGTATATTGGCTCTCACAGGACGTTTGATTATGTATCGAGTCTGTAGTATGTTTTTGGATTACAGACTCTGTCTTTTAGCTTTCGCTTTTGGTGTATATATCATGTCAGCCCTGCTTTGTAGTCTGTGTTGTCATTATAGCTGTTGTATGAGTATGTGATTGAACTCCTGTTTTACTGATATCATATATACACTTGCCGCGACCCGGGGACGGCCGCCCTGGGGCGTGACAAGACCCCCCACTAATCCTTTACACTTTCCTGGTTGTTGAGTGGTTGATCGTTAACTGGCAAGCTTAAGGCATATCTTGGAACAGTTAGGAGCTGTCCTTTAAGGAGGAACATCCTCAACAACTAGATCTTTTAAAATTCATCCTCCCTCACTTAACAAGATAAATCTTAATATGTTGGTTGTGAAAGTATATTCTTGATTTGGGATATTTTGATTTATGAGCATTTGGTCTAGAGATTCTAAAAACCGATTGATTCGTACCGATTCAACCATCACCATGGATAACACAGTAGATGTCATTCCAAAGACCTTGAAGGATTACATGTATCCATCTAGAACTACGCAACCCTCATGCATTGTGTTACTAACAACCAATGCTAACAACTTTGAGATCAAGCCTGGGATGATTAATATGCTCCCAAAATTTGATGGATATGAGGATCCATATCTTTTCATTAGGGAATTTGAGGAAGTTTGTTCCACTCTAAAACTTCAACAACTAACTGATGATTCAATCCGGTTGAGGTTAATCAACTTCTCCCTCAAAGATAATGCTAAAAAGTGGTTGTATGCTCTACCCGCAAAATCTATCACCACTTGGGATCAATTAGTTATGATATTTTTGAAGAAGTTCTTTCCTAATCATAAAACTGCTAAGATTCGCATGAACATAAATCAATTCATTCAAAAGGAGGGAGAATCTTTATGGAGATATTTAGAGAGATTCAAGGACTTGTTGTTGCAATGTCCTCATCATGGATTTGAGGTTTGGAGATTAGTGCAAATTTTATATGAAGGTTTGAATTACACCACAAGGACTATGGTTGAATCAATGTGTAGTGGTGAATTTACCAATAAAAATGAAACTGAAGCATGGGCATTTTTGGAAGAAGTAGCTGAAAAATCCATGCAATGGGAGACAATTAGAGAGCCTGAGAAACTCATGCCTTCTAATGTCACGCCCCAGGGCGGCCGTCCCCGGGACGCGGCAGGTATATAAGATATCAGCAGTCTATACAAGAGATCAATAACATACTCTAAACAACATCAAAAATGACAACACAGACAACAATGAGGCTGACATAATATATACAAATAGCGGAAGCTCAAACGACTGAGTCTATAATTCAAAGACATATTACAGACCCGATACATAATCAACTGTCCTGTGAGAGCCAATATATACAACGACATCCAAATATAATACAAACGTGTGCCCAAGCATAGAATACAATACATACAATCAAAGGGGGATGCTGATGGCCTCTCACTCGCAGAACGTGACGCTGCTCCACTACTGCTGATGTGCCTCGGGGAGCTCCTCCTTCAGATCCGACTCAGATATCACTGGAGAAAAATATATGCGAGGGGTGAGCCACACGCTCAGTGAATAGCACAACCCATGCATCACAATTCATATCAACCTTATACAATTTATAGCCCCTAACACGGGAGCAACAACACATTCTAATGGGTCGTTTCATCGCCAACCACCACACCCTCACCCTCACCCTCACCCTCAAAGGGTCACATGGGTCTTTTGGGATAGACTAGGCTGCTAATCACCCTTGGCCCACCGATAGCCTCTCCTCCACACCGTAGCTTGCCTGGTCCACTCCCACGATCAGCACAGTCCTACGCATTGGAGGTACCTACAGATGGGAGCCCTTTGTCAGGACTGCGCCTACCCGCGCGTCCAGCCCTGCGCCTACCCGCGTGTACTGCGCCCCAGCGCAGCACCCCGCGCGCACACTCGCGCACTGCGCCCCCGCGCAGCACCCCGTGCACACGCCCGCGCGTCTGCGTGTACGCGCGCACGCCCACCAGCGCACCCGTCTGCCCACCGCCCACCAGACTCGCGCGCCAGCCCTGCCTGCGCACACAGACTCGTGCGCACGCGCGCGGATGACCCCGCACGCGCGCCCGAGCCCTTCCCACCCCCTTCCTCAGCCCTCCCACACCCCTAACACACATGCATACCATGCATACCCAAACACACACCCTAACATGCATCTAAAACAAGAAAACAGGGAGGAGAAGGACTCACCTAAGAGAGGAAGAACAATGGGATGAAAACGGGTGCCCTTCGCGCACCGAATCACCACCACCAAGACCACCACCACCAAGATCTCCCTCAGCCCTAGCAAAGGCTGAAATCAGGGGAGAAAGGGGTCCATGAGAGGAGGTAGAGAAAGGGGGAAACCAAAAATAACACCATGGGAAGGTAGATCAAGTCCTCACCTTCCTTTTTCCCTTCTTTGGATTTTCTTTTCTTCCACTCCTACTAGCTCTAATGGGGGATTTAAAGAGAGGGGATGTGAGGGTTTGTGTGTGAGAGAGATAGAGAGAGATGGGGAAGAAGAAGAAGAAGGGGTGCACGCCCACTTAAGGGGCCACACACACACCACACACACACACACCACTTGGGGTTTTTAGTCTTTTTTTGTGCTTTTGACTTTGGTCAACCTATCCACACAAAAAAACAAAAGAAATTGACCAAGTCAATGGTCAAACTTGACTTGGTCAAAGTCCTCTTTGACTTGGTCAAGTCTCCCCATGACTTTTCGCTTGGTCAAAACCCGGATACAATTCGGAACTGTAAAATTCTGAACATTACCGGAATTCAATGAAATTTTTGTGAGTGGTTTGAAATGGCGCCAGGACACATAATGTGCAGTTAGATTTTCAATCGGAGTCCTCAAGCTCAGGATGATAGCTAAAAGTCCGAAATTTTAGCGGTTCCGATCGAAAAAGAAAAGGTTGAAAAACTGCCAGAATGCTCCAATGGTGACCAGAAGGCTAAAAGTGACACATATATAACACATTCCATTGATAGTAGCTTTGAGTCTGAAGCCAAGTTTGCATCTCTCATTCGTAGAGTAGAGGCCCTAGAGATGAAACCAAATCATGATTCTGTTAATCAAGTCTCCACCTCCCAACTCTACTATTGTCTGCATTTTATGTAAAATCTTCAAATCAGCAGAAGACTGTCCTTCCCTGTCATCCCACAAGGAAAGTTGGGCCGAACATGCCAATAGCTTACAGTGGAGGAAAAATGACCCATATGCTCAAACTTATTATCCTGGATGGAGGAATCATCCAAATCTGTCATGGACTCAAGGCCCACACCAGGGAGGCCCACAGGGACCTCCTAAGCTCTCATGAATCTTGGACCTAACATAGGACCCACTCTTACTCCATTTCCTCCGCCTGGTTTTCAAATAGAAAATGAGAAGAAGTTCTCCTTCTTAGAGAAAGGGTTAGATGTTCTTATGAAGTCCACTCAAAATCTAACTCAATCATCCTCTCAGATGTCTGCCACTTTGAATCAATTTATGCAATCTACAGGGCAAATCCTTCAATCCACCACACAGGCAATCTCCTGTCTCGAGACTCAAGTTGGTCAATTGGCCACCACCATGAGTGAGAGAGAGAAAGGAAAATTTCCTAGTCAACCTGAGCCTAACCCTAGAGGACCCATTCTTCAAGGACAAATCCAAGATTCTTCTAGTAACCAGTCCAACCAGGTTAATGCAATCACTACTCTTAGGTCTGGTAGACAAGTGGACAACAAAGTTATTATGCCTAATAATGATGTTGAAGATGATAAGGACAAGCCCAAATTTATTCATGACGACCCAGATTCTGAACCCATCCCTCCTAGCCCATCCATCCCAGAGAAAGCAAAGCCCAATGATTCTCCTGGGAGAATTTATGTTCCCAAGGCCACATATCCTCAGCAATTAGGTTCAACTAAGAAATCTACCCAGCTAGATAAAATTTTAGAAGTGTTTAAGCAAGTTCGCGTGAACATTCCGCTCCTAGATGCTATCCAACAAGTACCAGCATATGCTAAATTTTTGAAGGACTTATGCACCCAAAAGAGGACCAACAATGTACCCAAGAAAGCTTTCCTAGCATCCCATGTAAGCTCCATTCTTTCATGTAAAACTCCAATCAAGTATAAAGACCCAGGTTGTCCCACCATTTCATGTGTGATTGGAGACACTCGTATTGATTGAGCTTTGCTAGACTTAGGTAAGAGTGTAAATCTACTGCCCTATTCAGTGTATAAACAGTTAGGCATAGGAGAATTGAGACATACCCCAATGACCTTACAATTAGCAGATCGATCTGTGAAAATTCCTAAAGGTATCATTGAGGATGTCCTAATTAAGGTTGGGGATTTTATCTTTCCTGTTGATTTTATAGTTTTAAAAACCCAACCTGTTCTAAACCCAAAAGGGGCAAATTCCTATAATTTTGTGCAGACCATTCCTGGTTACGTCTAATGCTTTGATTAACTGTCGAAATGGATTGATGAAATTATCTTTTGGAAATATGACAGTGGACATAAATATCTTCCACAATGGAAAACAACCAAGAGATTATAAGGATAAATTTGAAGATGTGAATTCTATTAATGAAATAATTGAAAATTTGAAACAATATTCTATGTCTACTAAAGATCCATTAGAATTTTGTCTTGTCCACTTTGGAGAAAATTTTGATATGGAAAAATTGATCATGGAAGTAAATGCTCTCCTACATTCAGAAACAACCATCCCATTTAATAAGTGGCAACCAAAGCCTGAGCCCCCTCCTCTATCACCACCCCTTCCTTCCATTGATGAGCCTCCCAAGCTAGAACTTAAACCATTTTTGGAGTTACTGCTTGTTATATATGTGTCACTTTTAACCTTCTGGTCACCGTTGGGACATTCTGGAAGTTTTTTGATTTTTTCGTTTTTCGATCGGAACCGCTAAAATCATGGACTGTTAGCTATCGTTCTGAGTTTGAGGACTCCGATCGAGAATCTAACTGCATATTATGTGTCCTGGTGACATTCCAAGCCACTCGCGTAAATTTCATCGAATTCCGGTAACGTTTCAGAATTTCACAGTTCTGAAGCGTATCCGGGTTTTGACCGAGCAAAAAGTCATTGGGAGACTTGACTTGGTCAAAGTTGACCTTTGACTTGGTCAAAAGGTTTTGGAATTTAGTTTGGTTGGGTTGACTAGGGTAAAAGTGTACTTAGATCACCTAAACCTAGCCTAAACCTAATTAGGGCTAATCTAATTAGGGGGTGTGAGTGTGTGAGGTGTGGGTGTGAGTATAAAGAAATCCCACGACCAAGACAAAACCCCCCCTATTCATCGTCGTCTCCAAATTTCTCTCTCTCTCTCCCTCTCTTTAAAACCACCATTTGACCTAGTTCAAGGGGTCAAAACCAAAAACCCAAAGAAGAGAAAGGTTAGATCTCATCCCGATCTATCCACCGGTGGTCTCGGATTCGAGTTCCGGTGTGTTTAGCCCCTTCTCACGCCCTCCTTTATCCTCTGTTTTCAGCTATTTTGAGGGCTAAGGAAGAGCTCGGTGGTGGTGGCCTTGGAGGAGGTGTTTCGATGCGCGGAGAGCAACCGAACTTCCCTTCCTTCCCTTCCTTCCTTGGGTAAGCCTTCTTTCCTTCCTTTTCTTGCTTAGATGCTTGTTAGGAGGATGCTTTTGAGTTGGGGTGGCTGTGGGTGGCGGAGGGTGGCTGTTGGTGGCGGTTGGAGGCGGTTGGAGGCCGTTGGTGGCCGACGGGGTGGTGGAAGGGCTGTCTCGGGTAGGCTGTGCGCGCAGGCAGGCAGTGCTCGGGCAAGCAGGCAACGTGCAGGCAGGCAGTGCTCGGGCACCGTGGGCGTGCGCGCGGGCGTGCGCGAGGGCGTGCGCGCGGGTGGAGCTCGGTCCGGGCGCATGCGGGCAGCGGCGCGCAGGCAGGCAGGCGCATGCGGGCGAGCTACGGGCAGACGCGCTGGGCGCGTGCTGACGGGCTCGCTGGGCGCGTGTGGTCGGGCGCGCTGGGCGCAGTGCGCGGCGTGCGCGCGGAGCGCTGCGGAGGGGCGCGTGGACGAGCAGGTGGTGTGCGGGTGCTGCGCAGGGGGGCGTAGTGCGCGCAGGGCGAGCAGTCGGTGCGAGCGCGGAGTGTGAGCGGGCAGGTGTGCGGGCGCTGCGTTGGGGCGCAGTGCGGGCGGCTGCGCGTGCGGGGAGCGCAGTGCGCGCGGGTGCACCCGGGGCTGGTCGAGCGGGTGGTGCGAGCGGGTGGTGCGCGAGGGGTGCGCGCGGGGCGAGGCGTTGGAGCGCTGGGCGTGCGGGTGTGCGCGCGGGTTGCTGCGCTGGGGCGTAGTGGGCGCGCGGTGCACCCGGGAGGCTCGGCGGGGTGTCTGGGCATGCGGGCTGGGCTCGGCTGTGCGACTGGGCGCGCGGGCGGAGGCGCGACTGTGCACCTGGGTCGGGTGGCCGCGCGTACGGCTGCCGGGGGTTCGGGAGTGAGTCGGAGTGCTCGGGCTCGCGTGCATACAGGCCGTATGTACGCTTGTCCGAGTGTTGTGTATTTTAATATATTTTTGGGTGTAATTGTGTATTTTACTCACCGAATTGATTACCCTATCTTGCAGATTTTGGCGGACGATCGCGCGACGACCCGACTATCGGTGAGGGGACAATCCAACCCAGTAGGGAGGCGCTATACGCACTTGGGCGTGTACCGTCCTCCCCTGGGGCACCATGGATTTATATTAACTTGTTGTAATGTGTAATCCATGCAAGCATGATAAAAATGTAGTATGCATGCTACCCTAGACTTTGTATGTTAGGGACTTGCACCCTTAGGATATGTGTAAGAGCCATGCATCCTGTCACCATGTTCTCATGCTAGGAAGCCTCGGCCTATGCATGCGTCCTACTAGTTTAATTTATATAATTGATTGCTAGCATGTCTTAGATAATATTATAGGGAGGGGCCTTGCGAGGTCAACATTGAGACCCGGGCTAGGGTACTCCGTGTTCCTTGTTTGGTTGTCGGGATGTCCTATATCGGAACCTCATGCTGCGCTCCCAAGGTTTCTTGTCCCAATAATATTATAACTCTTGTTAAAAATTATTATTATACCTCTTGTTAATAATTATTATATATATGTTCCCCGCATCTTGGTTATGCGCCCTGGAGGAATTCTGAAGAATTCATGTCATTAGAGTAGTTGTGATGTGTTGTCTGCGAATCCGAGTGGATCATATGCGATGGATAGGTTGTTCTGTTCCCTTCGTTGGATCCGTGTAGAGACTACCCCGGCGTTGGAAAGGCTGTCCCGTGCAGGGTCTCCCATCAGTAGGCACCTCCTGATTTGGGACGGACTGTGCTGAATGTGGGGGTGGCCAAACGGCCTACGGAGTGGGGAGAGACTATCGGTGGACCAAGGGTGACCATCAGCCTAGTCAGTCCCAATATCCAATGTCACCATATTGAGGGGTGAGGGTGAGGGTGCGGTGGATCGGCGATGTAGCGACCCACTGGATTGTAAGTCCCAATATCCTATGTCACCTATTGAGGGGTGAGGGTGAGGGTGTGGTGGGTTGGCAATAGCGACCCACTGGATTGGTAGAGTTCCTGCCATTTTGTGGCTTGAATAATGAGATTGTGGTTAATAATATCTGGTGGTTAATATATATATTGTGATGCATGGGTTGTGCTGTTCACTGAGCGTGTGGCTCACCCCTCGCATAATATTTATCTCCAGTGTCATTTGAGTCGGATCTGGAGGAAGTGCTCCCCGAGGGATTTCATCAGTAGCGGAGTAGCGCCACGTCCCGCGAGTATCAGAGGCTATCAGCATCTCTCGTGATTGTATGTATTATATTCCGTGCTTGGGCACGCGTTTGTGTATTATTTGGATGTCTTTGTATATATTGGCTCTCAGAGGACAGTTGATTATGTATCGAGTCTGTAATATGTTTTTGGATTACAGATTTAGTCTTTTAGCTTCCGTTATTGGTGTATACATCATGTCAGCCCTGCTTTTGTCTGTGTTGTCATTTTAGCTGTTTTGTGAGTATGTTATTGAACTCCTGTTAGGCTGATATCATATATACACTTGCCGCGTCCCGGGGACGGCCGCCCTGGGGCGTGACACTGCTGGAGAAAATGGAGGTCATTAACTTCCATGATTCCATCTATCAAGATTAAGCTCTCTTGATAATTGTTTTATACTATATTATTTTGGGTTGCCTTTCCTCTCGAATCATCATTTCCTTGTTCATGCTGTAAACTAGGTTTAGGGGCGTTAGGGTAATTTTCCATTTTCAGTCTAGATTTTATGTTTGTTTGCATCCACTATCATCGAGTCATTGGATGTAGTCTCTATTTTGAAGTATGTTGAACTAACAAAATTGTTTTGATGCCATCGTATAGCAGCAGTTTAATGGTGATCACTTGATATGGTAAAATTCTTCATTTTTTATTCTCCTTTCTTGATATTTCATGTGTCCAAATATATGAACATGGAGGACAATGTGTGGATTAGGTTTGGGGGGGGGGGGTTTTGACATTTTGAATTTATCATGTAATTCATCATTCTCAGTTATGATAGAGTATTCAAAAAAAAAAAAAAAAAAAAAAAAAAAAAAAAAACAAAAAAAAAATGCCTATATCCCTATGATGGTAGCATGAACTCTTATGTTAATTTCTATTTTAGTAGGTCTTAAGTGCTTGATATTGGAAAAGTCACTACACATCAGGATGTTTTGTGGAGTCGACTTAATTTCTATTTGAGTTAAGATGAATTTGTGGAGTCGACTTAATAATTGCCTAGAATGTTAAGAACTTTCTAAAACCTGTTGAACCTAAAAGTCTAGTTCATTGGTTTGCTTGATAAGGAGTTAGGGTTTACATCAATTGAAAAGCAACCATTGAATCACAAGTACAGTGAAAAAGGGCTACTTATCATTAGGTCTTAAAAAAAATTGATAGAGTACCTTTTCAAAAAAAAAAAAAAAAAGAAGAAGAAGAAGAAGAAAAAAAAATAAATGAGATAATATCTAAGGTGCTTTGAATAAAGAGCTTAGCAATCATTATGTTGAAGTTTAAAGACCGACTCGACAGTGATAGAGTGAAAGCCTCCCTGTAAAAGATAGTAAGTAAGCTGGAATATCTAATTCTGGTTTTGACTCAGTGTCTAAGGGAGAACCAACCATTCGACAACAATTAGAAGGAAAATTCTTACTTAGGAGTCTGAATCTCTTGAGTGTTGTCCAGATTTTCATGAGCACACCATATCATTACATTAAGTAATTTTCTGAAAAGAATTTAATATCTTGAGCTCTACGATATTATCATGGGATTATGACAGAAAAAAAAGAATTTTGTGGGTAGATTCGCTGCAAACCCTCACGAGTCAAACTCGTCCACTAGGGGTGACCTAGGGGTTTAAGGGCTTGTTGCATACGCTAAATGCAACCGTGAGAGCCTGCGAAAGTGGCCTTATCCTTGTTTTTAATTACTTTAGTTGCTAGAGGACTAGCAAAATCTAGGTTTGGGGGTATTTGATAAGCGTAATATTTGCACATTTAATCCCCTTAATGTAGTTTTCTATTTCCTAATTTTATGTGTAATAATGACTAATATTCAGAATTTATTTGTTATTGCAGGTAATTGAGATAAATGATGATTATCAATGCAAAATATTCTATAAAGCATTTAAAGATATGAAGGAGAATCAAGGAGGATTCTTGAAGATCCAAAATTATGCTAGAAAAAGATTTTGTGAAAAAGAATAAAAAATCAAAATCCAATCAAATGTTCTTCAAATTAATGTTGAAACTGTCATATTATTTTGACCATAACTTTTGCCTCAAGTATCATATTTTGGCCCATAAGATGGCGTTGGAAATATATTTTCAAGATCTACAAATCAATGTGTTATGCCTGTGTCATTTGGAGCCTTATTTTTTGATCGGAGTCGCTAAAATTTTGGCTTTTAGCCACCTGCAGGAGTTGGAGCGCTCTGATTGAAAATTTGGCTACATAATTTTTCTCCTAGAAGTTATGTATTTCCGATTTGGTATTTGGATTTAATTTTGTTAAAATCCAAGATGAAGAGGTTTAAATATGATTTTATCATGAGATGCTCAGTTTTGAGTTAGCTTTCGTACAAAAGTTGAATTAGATCAACTGGATTCATGTAGTAAAAGTTATGGGTATTTTTCCAAGTATACCCCGGGGATGAAAAATTCTGGCAGCAGCCCTGTTCAATGTTTAGCTCTCATTTCGGAATAGCTGGAGGGATTATTTGATCTTGGCATAAACATGAAAGTTGTAGATAATCTTCTTGGCTTTCCAAAGGATTTTGAATTGTGCAATTCGGAGCTATATCGTGGAAGTTATGGCTGTTCTAGTGAAGCCCGTCCAGAATTTCTGGTCAGGGACAATTTGGTCTCCCCCCCCCACCAACCCACTTTACATGAATTAAATACTCACTCTTTCTTCTCCTTGGAAGCGACTTCTTCTTCTTCTCGCTCACTCTCTCGGCAGCCACCCATGGAAACAAAAGAAAGAGAGAAGGAGTGAAGGAAAGAAGAGGTGGATGTGTGTATGAGCTTTGCTTGGCCTCCCTCTTCTCCTCCCTCTCAAGGTATTCCTTTGCCCCTCTTTGAGCATGTTTGGTGGCTGGTTTGGGGTGCTTTTGGTGGATGCTGTGTGTGAGTAGGGAGGGGAGGTGTGAGTAGGTGTGAGAGATCCTTGAATGCCTCTTCTTCTTCTCCACCTTATGGTTTTCCTCACACCCCTTTTGTGCTTGTGTTTATGTGCTAAAGGGGCGTAGGATTGTGGCACCGGTACGGTTGAGATCGCACGAACAGCTTGCGGGGCTGCGGGTGTTATATATGTGTCACTTTTAACCTTCTGGTAACCGTTGGGACATTCTGGCAGTTTTTCGGTTTTTTTTCATTTTTCGGTTTTTTATCACAAATCCGCTAAAATTTCGGGCATTTAGCTATCACCCTGAGATTGAGGGCTCCGATTGAAAATCTAACTGCATATTATGTGTCCTGGTGCCATTTCAAGCCACTCACGAAAATTTCATCGAATTCCGGTAACGTTTCAGAATTTCGCAGTTCCGGGGCGTATCCGGGTTTTGACCGAGCGAGAAGTCATAGTCAAAACCCACTTAAACCCCCCCTAATCCTAGCTTAGCCTAATCTTTTTTTCACTAATTAGGGGTGTGAGTATGTGTGGGGTGGGTGTGGTTATAAAGAAATCCCACGACTTCAACCTCTCCTATTCATCATCTTCTCCGAATATCCCTCTCTCTTCCCTCTCTTTGAAACCACCTTTTGACCTAGCTAGGGTACCCAAAACCTAAAACCCAAAGAAAAGAAAGGTAAGGGGAGCTCCCGATCTATCCACCGGTGGTTTCGGATTCAAGTTCCGACGTGTTTAGCCCCTTCTCACGCCCTCTTTTCTCCTCAGATTTCAGCTGGTTTTGGGGTTGAGGGAGGTCTTGGTGTTGGTGGCCTTTAGGGAGGTGTTTCGGTGCGCGAAGAGCAACCTATCTTCCCCTTCCTTCCTCTCCTTCTTTGGGTAAGCCTTCTTTCCTTCCTTTTCTTGCTTAGATGCTTGTTTAGGATGTGTTTTTGAGTTGGGGTGGCCGTGGGTGGCGGAGGGTGGCCGTTGGTGGCGGTCGGAGGCGGTTAGAGGCCATTGGTGGCCGGTGAGGGGTGGTAGGGTGGCTCGGGCAGGGTGGTGGGCTGTCCCGGGTAGGCTGGCAGGCAATCAGGGCTGGGAGCTGTCGGGCGCAGGCAGGGCAGCGTGGGCGTGCGCGCGGGTGGAGCTCGGTTCGGGCGCATGCGGACAGCGGCGCGCGCAGGCAGGCAGGCGTAGGCGGTCAGGCGTAGGCAGGCAGGCACAGGCGGGCGAGCTGTGGGCAGGCGCGCTGGGCGCGTGCTGACGGGCTCGCTGGGCGCGTGCAGTCAGGCGCGCTGGGCGCAGTGCGCGGCGTGCACGCGGAGCGCTGCGCAGGGGCGCGTGGACGAGCGGGTGGTGTTCGGGTGCTGCACAGGGGGCGTGGTGCGCACAGGGCGAGCAGTAGGTGCGAGCGGGGAGTGTGAGCGGGCAGGTGTGCGGGCGCTGCGCTGGGGCGCAGTGCGGGCGGGTGCGCGTGCGGGGCGCTGCGCTGGGGCGCAGTGCGCGCGGGTGCACCCGGGGCTAGGAGAGCCGGTGGTGCGCGCGGGGTGCACGCGAGGCGAGGCGCTGGGGAGCAAGGCGTGCGGGTGTGCGCGCGGGTTGCTGCGCTGGGGCGCAGGGAGCGCGCGGTGCACCCGGGAGGTCTCGGCAGGGTGTCCGGGCTGGGCTCGGTAGGGCGTCTGGGGGCGCGGGCCGGGGCTCGGATGTGCACCCGGGGCGGGTGGCCGTGCTTGCGGCTGCCCGGGGGTTCGGGAATGAGTTGGGGTGCTCGGGCTCGCGTGCGTACGGGCCGTATGTACGTTTGCCCGAGTGTTGTGTATTTTTAGAGTATTTTTGGATTTAGTTGTGTATTTTACTCACCGATTTGATTACCCTATCTTGCAGATCTTAACGGACGGTCGCGCGACGATCCGACTATCGGTGAGTGGGACAATCCAACCCAGTAGGGAGGCATTATACGCACTTGGGCGTGTACCGTCCTCCCTTGGGGAACCATGGGTTTATATTAACTTGTTGTAATGTGTAATCCATGCAGGCATGATAAAAATGTAGTATGCATGCTACCCTAGACTTTGTATGTTAGGGACTTGCACCCTTAGGATATGTGTAAGAGCCATGCATCCTGTCACCCTGTTCTCATGCTAGGAAGCCTCGGCCTATGCATGCGTCCTACTAGTTTATTTTATATAATTGATTGCTAGCATGTCTTAGATAATATTATAGGGAGGGTGTTATATTTGTGTCGCTTTTAACATGCTGGTAACCGTTGGAGCGTTCTGGCAGTTTTTCGTTTTTTTCAGTTTTCGATCGGTACCGCTAATTTTTGGACTGTTAGCTATCGTCCTGAGTTAGAGGACTCCGATTGGAAATCTAACTGCATATTTGGTGTCTTGGTGCCATTTTAGGCCTCTCACGAAAATTTCATCGAATTCCGGTAACGTTTCTGAAATTTCACAGTTCCGGGGCGTATCTGAGTATTTTAAGTCGCTCGCTATATAAATGGGATCTAATTTTTGAGTAGCACTATTCATCATCCCTACCACTTGGATTTTCTCTCTCCCCTCTCTCCTTTTCTCACTTTTGAGCCCCCTAGACCCCTCAAAGCTTAAAACCCAAAACCTAGGAAGTGTAGATCGGGTCCCGATCTACACCCCGGTGGTTTCAAATCTCGATTCCGGCGAGTTTCACCCCTCCGTCCACGCTCTCTTCTCCTCTGTTTTGGCCCTTTTCGGAGGTGGGAGTAGATCCGGGCGTTGGAAGCCCTTTGGGAAAGGTTTCGGTGCGCGGAGAGCAACCGGACTTCCCTTCTTCCCCTCGGTAAGCCTCTTTTTCCTCTCTTTCTTGCATATATGTATGTTAGGAGGGTGGAAATGGGGTTGGGTGGAGGTTGGCGGCGGTGGGTGGCCGTCGGAGGGCTGTGGGAGGCGGTCGGAGGCTGTGGTGGTGGTCGGAGGTGGGTGGAAGAGGAGCTCGGGCTGGCAGGGTTGCAGCTCGGGCTGGCAAGGCTGCTGTCTCGGGCAGGGCAGCAGCGCAGGGTGGTGTAGGCGCAGTGGCTGGCGCGGGCGCGCGCGCGTGCGCGCGGGCGTGCACGCGTGCGTGCGCTCGGGCGGTGCTGGGGGCCAGCAGGGCTGGGCGTGCGGGCGCTCGGCTGGCGCTGGAGGCCAGCAGGGCTGGGCGTGCGCGCTGGGCAGGCTGGCAGGGTTAGCTCGGGTAGGCTAGGAGCAGGTGCACCAGTTTCCTGGGCGCGCGAGCGCGTGCGCGCGGGTGCGCTCGCGGGCGTGCGCGCGGGGGTGCAGGGAGATGCGTGCGGGTAGGCTAGCTGGGCTGTGCGCGCTGGCAGGCCGGGCGAGCAGGATGGGCGCGCAGGCGAGCAGGGCAGGGGCGCTCGGGCATCAGGCGGGCAGTGCCCTGGGCGTGCAGGCGAGCGGTGCTCGGGCCACTTGGCGACGCGCGCAGGCAGGCAACGCGGGCAGCAGCGTGGGCAGGCTGGCAGGCGCGCTGGGCGCGTGTTGCGCGTGCGTGCGCGTGGGCGCTGGGTGAGGGTCCCGGGTGCTGGGCGCAGAGCGCTAGGCGCTGGGTCGCGGGTACCGGGTGCTGGCCGAGGGTGCTGGGCGGTGGGCGCTGGGGCGCTGGGCGGTGGGCACCGCTGTGGGGCGTGCGCGCGGGGCGCTGGGCAGAGGCAGGCGTGCGCGCGGTGTGGGAGCTGGTGGTGCGCGTGGAGTGCGCGCGGGGCGGAGCTGGCGGTGAGCGCGGGGTGCGCGCGGGGCGGAGCTGGCGGTGCGCGCGGGGTGCGCGCTGGGCGTGCGGCGTGCTCGCGCGGTGTGCGCTGGGAGCGCGGGGGTGCGCGCGGGCTGCTGCGGCGGGGCGCAGTGGGCGCGGTGCACCGGGTGGCTCGGCTGCGGGTCCAGGGCGGCGGGTAGGAACCCGGCGGCACCTGGGCGCGCGGGCTGAGGCGCGGCGGCGCACCCGAGGGGTCGGGTGGCCGTGCGGGTGGTTGCCGGTGGTGCGGGAGTGAGCCAGAGTGCTCGGGCTAGCGTGCGTACGTGCCGTATGTACGTTTGCCCGAGTATGGGGTATTTTTGAGTATTTTAATGTATTTTTGGGTATTTTGGAGTGTTTGTGGATTTTACTCACCATATAATACCCTGTCTTGCAGATCTAGACGGACGGTCGCGCGACGACCCGGACTTTGGTGAGTGGGACAATCCAACCCAGTAGAGAGGTGTTATACGCACTTGGGCGTATACCGACCTCTCCTGGGGCACCATGGATAGATATTGATATGTTGTAATATGTATATCATGCGAGCATGATTTAATTGTAGAATGCATGTTACCCTAGACTTTGCATGTTAGGGACTTGCACCCTTAGGATATGTGTATGAGCCATGCACCATGTCCCCGTTTCCATGTTAGGAAGCCCGACCGATGCATGTGCCCTACTAGTTTATTTATTAAATTAAATGCTAGTATTTGTTAAATTGCATGTTATAGTGAATATTATAGGGGAGGGGCCTTGCGAGGACAGCGGTGAGACCCGGGTTAGGGTACACCGTGTTCCTTGTTTGGTTGTCGGGGTGTCCTATAACGGGAACTCACGCTGCCCTCCCGAGTTTCTTTCCCCCAATGATATTCCACCCTTGTTATAACCTTATGCATGTTCCCCGCATCGTAGTTATGCGCCCTGGTGGGTTCTGAGGAATTCAGAACATTAGTGTTGTTATGATGTGTTGTCTGCGGATCCGAGTGGATCATATGCGATGGATAGGCTGTTCTGTTCCCTTCGTTGGATCCGTGTAGAGACTACCTCAGCGTTAGACAGGTTGTCCCGTGCAGGGGCTCCCAGTAGTAGGCGCCTCCTGATTGGTAGAAGGACTGTGCTGAACGTGGGAGTGGCCAAACGACCTACGGAGTGAGGAGAGACTATCGGTGGACCAAGGGTGACCAACAGCCTAGTCAGTCCCAAGAGCCTATGTCACCCGGCGAGGGTGAGGGTATGGTGGGCCGGCGATGTGGGACCCACTTGATTGTAAGTCCCAATATCCTATGTCACCCATTGAGGGTGAGGGTGAGGGTGTAGGGTTGGCGATAGCGACCTGCTGGATTTGTAGTTAGTCCCAATATCCTTGGTCACCCATTGAGGGTGAGGGTGAGGGTGTAGCGGGTTGGCGGAAGCGACCCGCTGGTTTTGTGCATTAGTCCCAATATCCTTGGTCACCCATTGAGGGTGAGGGTGAGGGTGTAGTGGGTTGGCGTTAGCGACCCACTAGTTTGAGGAATTGTTGTTATTTGTGGCTATGGTAATGTGGTTGTGGATGTTAAGAATTATCTGGTTGTGGTCAATATTGTCTGTGATGCATGGGTTGTGCCGTTCACTGAGCGTGTGGCTCACCCCTCGCATAATATTTTCTCTTCAGTGTCATCTGAGTCGGATCTGGAGGAGGAGCTCCCCGAGGGACTTCATCAGTAGCGGAGTAGCGCCACGTCCCGCGAGTATCAGAGGCTATCAGCATCCCTTGTGCCAGTATGTATTATTTTCCGTGCTTGGGCACGCGTTTGGTTGTATTTGGATGTCTTTGTATGTATATTGGCTCTCACAGGACATGTGATTATGTATGGAGTCTGTAGTGTGTTTTGATTACAGATTCAGTCTTTAGTTATCCGCATTTGGTGTATATATCATGTCAGCCCTGCTTTTGTTGTCTGTGTGTCATTCTGGTTGCTTGTGTATGATATTATTGACCTCCTGTGTAGATTCTGATATTTTATATACACTTGCCGCGTCTCGGGGACGCCCGGGGCGTGACAAAAAGGTGGTATCAGAGCCTGGTCCTGTCAGAGCCAATGGTCTTCTTTCGTAGAGATGAGTCCTAGGATTTTGATATGAGTATTCTGATCCTAGTGTCTGGTTTTCTTAGGATTGCTGATATGTCTCCTCGTGGAGGACGGCGCGGACATGGTCCCTCTCGACCTTTGGAGGTTTCCGGACCTACCGGAGGCGAGGATGCTACTGGAGAGTCCACGGCTGTGAGGCCAGGATCGGCGCAGGAGCCTCCCGCACGGGAACGTGCGTTCGCTCGGATAGCGGATTCGGTGGAGACTCGGATCAAGGCACTGGAGGCCCAGACCAGAGTGTTGGTAGAGCAGACGCGGGAGACCCGGGAGCTGAGGGCGGCCCGTGATGCAGTTCCACAGGTCCCCTTGGTAGCAGATCCGTCTGTGGTACCCGAAGTACCCCCAGTCCCCGTGGTGATTCCAGCGGCGAGGGTTCAGGATCCCCTGGCGAGGGAGGTGGGGCTAGAGGCTGCAGCGCGGGTGCAGCAGAGTGGCCTCGCAGCCTTTTGAAGCTCCATCCTCCCGAGTTCTATGGCCAGTTGGCGGATCCCCTTGCCCCAGAGCGATGGTTGATGGAGGTGGAGGTGATCTTCTCGACCATGCTTTGCACCGATCGCCAGCGAGTCTCTCTGGCCACCTTCATGCTGAAGGGTAGCGCTGCCGACTGGTGGGCTACCCGAGTGGTGGACATTCCAGAGGGAGTGGAGCAGCTTTCTTGGGCAGGATTGAGGTATTTCCTGGAGGAGTACTTCCCGTTCTCGGCGCAGCAGATCGTGGTGCAGGAGTTTGTGCGGTTGACGCAGGGCTCTATGTCTGTCGCCGACTACTCCACGCGCTTCACGAGGCTATCTCGATTCGCTCCAGCTTTGGTGTTGGACGAAGAGGCGCGGTGCCGTCGTTTCGAGCTTGGCCTCTGCAGCGCCATTCGGGTGCATGTCTCCTCCCAGGCTTTCTCGAGGTTCTTGGACTTGGTGTCTCGGGCGAAGACAGTCGAGCGAGACCTCGGGATCATCGTAGGGGTCCGACCTCTTCTGCAGATCAGGGTCCTTCCGGGAGTCGGGACCAGGGGCAGCGCAAGAGGAAGAGGCCCCGCTTCGAGCAGTCAGCGGCTGCCTCTCCTCCAGCGGATGCGGTGCCAGCGTGGGATCCAGCACCCATTGCGGCAGTGCCCATCCAGTCCTGGCTGCCGGAGAGGCGGCGCTGTTTCCATTGTCAGCGCATCGGGCATATCAGATACAATTGCCCTGATGCTGGCCGACCCTGTGTGCTACCTCAGCAGCGGCAGCCGACGAGGCGTGCTCCTGCTCCTCTGCCGCAGTTTGCTCAAGGCAGGGTTGCAGCGCTTTCGGCCGAAGAGGCGCAGGTTTCGGGCGTCATGGTTCGAGGTAATGTTTTGTTCCCTAGCTCCCTATGAATATATGTGTGTGTTGATTGCTGTTAAGCATGTGTGTATTATCTCAATGAGCGGGTAATGAGTGTGGTTGTTCGAGTTAAAGAGGCCGGGCCGTCCTGGCAGGAGGCTCTCATCCGTAGGTACCGCCGATGCAGTCGGAGGGGTACTGATCGTGGGAGTATGTCAGGTAGGGGCTAACCCGGAAATGGATTAATGGATGGTGCCGCGAGCGTGGAATCGCTCTCCCCTTCGTTGGATCCGCGTAGTACAGCCCCGGCGTTAGACAGGCTCCCGGTCAGAGGACCAGGCGAGCTACGGAGCGGGGAGAGGCTACCGGTGGACCAGGGGTAGAGAGCAGTCTAAGTCTCTCCCAAAGTCCCAATATGTCTCCTGATGGGAGTGAGGGTGTGGATGAGACAAAGACGCGTCACCTCGTGACCCAATTGTTGTTCGACCGTTCCCACGGAGGTTGGGTCCGGTCTTGAGATGGATGTTGAAGGATATCGATGGGTGATTATCTAGATGTAGGTGATCAAGTGCGGTTAGTGGTGCTCTTTAAAATGATGTTTTCTTCTAGTGTTCCTTTCTGGATTAAGGGGCCTTGTGAGGTCGGCGTTGGAACCCGGGCTAGGGTACTTCGTGTTCCTTGTTTGGTTGTCGGGGTATCCTATATCGGGATTTCATGGTGCCCTCCCGAGGTTTCTTTTCCCAGACAAGGGATACCATGGAAGCATCAGATGGATGAAAGATCAAGTGCGAGTTTTGGTTGGTGGTTAAGGCCTTTTGGGCTGAGTGATTTCTGGTAAAGGCATATCTGTGGACCCGGGTAAGACGCTTGCTATGTCGAATTGGCGTAGGCCGTCGAACCCCGCAAGGATTCGGAGCTTCCCGAGTTGGCGGGTTATTGCAGGAAGCTTGACGAGGGACTCTCGAAGATAGCTGTTCCTCTTAACCGCCTTACTTGGAAGGATGTCCGGTTCGAGTGGTCCCCTTCTTGCGAGGAGAGCTTCCTGGAGTTTTATCGGAGGCTCACCTCAGCGCCAATTCTTACCTCTCCGTCTTGGAGTGGTGGGTTCGCAGTTGGGTAAAGGTGTCCACGATCCTGCTCACGTCATCCCGTTCGAGCCGCTCGTCTCTGAGCCGGACAGTCATTCGTGGAGCAGTCGATTGAGATCATGGACCGCCGCGTGAGGAGGCTCTGCACCAAGACCGTCCAGTTGGTCGAGGTGCGATGGCAGCACCGTTCCGGTGTCGAGGACACTTGGGAGCTCAAGGATGCCAGGTGTGACGCGTATACGCATCTTTTCCCCTCCTAGATGTTTTTGCATATTTTGAGGACAAAATTTCCTAAGGGGGGAAGAATGTTATATATGTGTCACTTTTAGCCTGCTGGTAACCGTTGGAGCGTTCTGGCAGTTTTTCATTTTTTTCGGTTTTCGATCGGTACCGCTAATTTTTGGACTGTTAGCTATCGTCCTGAGTTAGAGGACTCCGATTGGAAATCTAACTGCATATTTGGTGTCCTGGTGCCATTTTAGGCCTCACAAAAATTTCGTTGAATTCCGGTAACGTTTCCGAAATTTCACAGTTCCGGGGCGTATCTAGGTTTTTAAGTCGCCGCTATATAAGTGAGATCTAAAAATTCGAGTGGCACTATTCATCATCCCTACCTTGATCTCTCTCTCCTCTCTCCGTTTTTCTTCATTTGAGGCCCTTAGACCCCTCAAAGCTTAAAAGTTAAAACCTAGGAAGTGTAGATCGGGTCCCGATCTACACCCCGGTGGTTTCAAATCCCCATTCCGGCGAGTTTCGCCTCTCCGACCTCCCCTCTCTCTCCTCTGTTTCGAGCCATCTCGGTGGTGGAGGTAGATCCGGGCGTTGGAAACCTTTCGGGAGAGGTTTCGGTGCGCGGAGAGCAACCGGATTTCCTTTCCTCCCCTTGGTAAGCCTCTTTTTCCTCTCTTTCTTGCCTAGATGTATGCTAGGAGGGTGGAAATGGGGTTGGGTGGAGGTTGGCGGCGGTGGGTGGCCGTCGGAGGGCTGTGGGAGGCGGTCGGAGGCTGTGGTGGTGGTCGGAGGTGGGTGGAAGAGGAGCTCGGGCTGGCAGGGTTGCAGCTCGGGCTGCTGCCTCGGGCAGGGCAGCAGCGCAGGGGGGTGCAGGCGCAGTGGCTGGCGCGGATGCGCGCGCGTGCGCGCGGGCGTGCACGCGTGCGTGCGCTCGGGCGGTGCTGGGGGCCAGCAGGGCTGGGCGTGCGGGCGCTCGGCTGGCGCTAGGGGACAGCAGGGCTGGGCGTGCGCGCTGGGCAGGCTGGCAGGGCTAGCTCGGGTAGGCTGGGAGCAGGTGCACCAGTTTGCTGGGCGCGCGAGCGCGTGCGCGCGGGTGCGCGCGCGGGCGTGCGCTCGGGGGGTGCAGGGAGATGCGTGCGGGTAGGCTAGCTGGGCTGTGCGCGCTGGCAGGCCGGGCGAGCAGGCTGGGCGCGCAGGCGAGCAGGGCAGGGGCGCTCGGGCATCAGGCGGGCAGTGCCCTGGGCGTGCAGGCGAGCGGTGCTCGGGCCACTCGGCGACGCGCGCAGGCAGGCAACGCGGGCAGCAGCGTGGGCAGGCTGGCAGGCGCGCTGGGCGCGTGTTGCGCGTGCGTGCGCGTGGGCGCTGGGTGAGGGTCCCGGGTGCTGGGCGCAGAGCGCTGGGCGCTGGGTCGCGGGTACCGGGTGCTGGCCGAGGGTGCTGGGGCGCTGGGCGCTGGGCACCGCTGTGGGGCGTGCGCGCGGGGCGCTGGGCAGAGGCAGGCGTGCGCGCGGTGTGGGAGCTGGGGCATGCGCGCGGAGTGCGCGCGGGGCGGAGCTGGCGGTGCGCGCGTGGCGGAGCTGGTGGTGCGCGCGGGGTGTGCGCGGGGCGTGCGGCGTGCTCGCGCGGTGTGCGCGGGGAGCGCGGGGGTGCGCGCGGGCTGCTGCGGCGGGGCGCAGTGGGCGCGGTGCACCGGGTGGCTCGGCTGCGGGTCCAGGGCGGCGGGCAGGGCCCGGCGGCGCCTGGGCGCGCGGGCTGAGGCGCGGCGGCGCACCCGAGGGGTCGGGTGGCCGTGCGGGAGGTTGCCGGTGGTGCGGGAGTGAGCCGGAGTGCTCGGGCTAGCGTGCGTACGTGCCGTATGTACGTTTGCCCGAGTATGGGGTATTTTTGAAGTAGTTTAATGTATTTTGGGTATTTTGGGGTAATTGTGGATTTTACTCACCGTATAAATGTTTGTCTTGCAGATCTAGACGGACGGTCGCGCGACGACCCGGACTTCGGTGAGTGGGACAATCCAACCCAGTAGAGAGGTGTTATACGCACTTGGGCGTATACCGACCTCTCCTGGGGCACCATGGATAGATATTGGCATGTGTAATATGTATATCATGCGAGCATGATTTAATTGTAGAATGCATGTTACCCTAGACTTTGCATGTTAGGGACTTGCACCCTTAGGATATGGGTATGAGCCATGCACCATGTCCCCGTTTCCATGCTAGGAAGCCCGACCGATGAATGTGCCCTACTAGTTTATTTATTAAATTAAATGCTAGTATTTGTTAAATTGCATGTTATAGTGAATATTATAGGGGAGGGGCCTTGCGAGGACAGCGGTGAGACCCGGGTTAGGGTACACCGTGTTCCTTGTTTGGTTGTCGGGGTGTCCTATAACGGGAACTCACGCTGCCCTCCCGAGTTTCTTTCCCCCAATGATATTCCACCCTTGTTATAACCTTATGCATGTTCCCCGCATCGTAGTTATGCGCCCTGGTGGGTTCTGAGGAATTCAGAACATTAGTGTTGTTATGATGTGTTGTCTGCGGATCCGAGTGGATCATATGCGATGGATAGGCTGTTCTGTTCCCTTCGTTGGATCCGTGTAGAGACTACCTCAGCGTTAGACAGGTTGTCCCGTGCAGGGGCTCCCAGTAGTAGGCGCCTCCTGATCTGGTAGAAGGACTGTGCTGAACGTGGGAGTGGCCAAACGACCTACGGAGTGAGGAGAGACTATCGGTGGACCAAGGGTGACCAACAGCCTAGTCAGTCCCAAGAGCCTAGGTCACCTGTTGAGGGTGAGGGTATGGTGGGCCGGCGATGTGGCGACCCACTGGATTGTAAGTCCCAATATCCTATGTCACCCATTGAGGGTGAGGGTGAGGGTGTAGCGGGTTGGTGGTAGCGACCCGCTGGTTTTGTATAGATAGTCCCAATATCCTATGTCACCCATTGAGGGTGAGGGTGAGGGTGTAGCGGGTTGGTGGTAGCGACCCGCTGGTTTGGTGTTGATTAGTCCCAATATCCTGGGTCACCCATTGAGGGTGAGGGTGAGGGTGTAGTGGGTTGGCGTTAGCGACCCACTAGTTTGTGGAATTGTTGTTATTTGTGGCTATGGTAATGTGGTTGTGGATGTTAAGAATTATCTGGTTGTGGTCAATATTGCCTGTGATGCATGGGTTGTGCCGTTCACTGAGCGTGTGGCTCACCCCTCGCATAATATTTTCTCTTCAGTGTCATCTGAGTCGGATCTGGAGGAGGAGCTCCCCGAGGGACTTCATCAGTAGCGGAGTAGCGCCACGTCCCGCGAGTTTCAGAGGCTATCAGCATCCCTTGTGCCAGTATGTATTATTTTCCGTGCTTGGGCACGCGTTTGGTTGTATTTGGATGTCTTTGTATGTATATTGGCTCTCACAGGACATGTGATTATGTATGGAGTCTGTAGTGTGTTTTGATTACAGATTCAGTCTTTAGTTATCCGCATTTGGTGTATATATCATGTCAGCCCTGCTTTTGTTGTCTGTGTGTCATTCTGGTTGCTTGTGTATGATATATTATTGACCTCCTGTGTAGATTCTGATATTTTATATACACTTGCCGCGTCTCGGGGACGCCCGGGGCGTGACAGAGGGGCCTTGCGAGGTCAACATTGAGACCCGGGCTAGGGTACTCCGTGTTCCTTGTTTGGTTGTCGGGATGTCCTGTATCGGGACCTCATGCTACCCTCCCAAGGTTTCTTGTCCCAATAATATTATAACTCTCGTTAATAATTATTATTATACCTCTTGTTAATAATTATTTTATATATGTTCCCCGCATCTTGGTTATGCGCCCTGGAGGAATTCTGAAGAATTCATGACTATAGAGTAGTTGTGATGTGTTGTCTGCGGATCCGAGTGGATCATATACGTATGGATAGGCTGTTCTGTTCCCTTCGTCGGATCCGTGTAGAGACTACCCCGGCGTTGGAAAGGCTGTCCCGTGCAGGGGCTCCCATCAGTAGGCACCTCCTGATTTGGGACGGACTGTGCTGAATGTGGGGGTGGCCAAACGGCCTACAGAGTGGGGAGAGACTATCGGTGGACCAAGGGCGACCATCAGCCTAGTCAGTCCCAATATCCTATGTCACCTATTGAGGGGTGAGGGTGAGGGTGCAGTGGGCCGGCGATGTAGCGACCCACTGGATTGTAAGTCCCAATATCCTATGTCACCTATTGAGGGGTGAGGGTGAGGGTGTAGCGGGTTGGCGATAAGCGACCCGCTGGATTTGTGTAGTTAGTCCCAACATCCTATGTCACCTATTGAGGGGTGAGGGTGAGGGTGTAGTGGGTTGGCGATAGCAACCCACTGGATTGTTTAGTTGTTGCCATTTTGTGGCTATTAATAATGAGATTGTGGGTTAATAAGATCTAGTGGTTAATTTAAATTGTGATGCATGGGTTGTGCTGTTCACTGAGCGTGTGGCTCACCCCTCGCATAATATTTTCTCCAGTGTCATCTGAGTCGGATCTGGAGGAAGAGCTCCCCGAGGGACTTCATCAGTAGCGGAGTAGCTCCACGTCCCGCGAGTATCAGAGGCTATCAGCATCCCTTTTTGCTTGTATGTATTATATTCCGTGCTTGGGCACGCGTTTGTATTGTATTTGGATGTCTTTGTATATATTGGCTCTCACAGGACAGTTGATTATGTATCGAGTCTCTAATATGTCTTTGAATTACAGATTCAGTCTTTTAGCTTCCGCTTTTGGTGTATATATCATGTCAGCCCTGCTTTTGTTGTCTGTGTTATCATTTTAGCTGTTGTGTGAGTATGTTATTGAACTCCTGTTTTTACTGATATCAGGAGAATTCATTATCTTATCGGATTGTTAAGCCGGTAGTTGGGGTGTGACACCCCCCCTGTGCCCGAGTGACGCAACCGTGTATGAGTGCAATAGTGTTCGCTATCATCGATATGTGATCATCGAGTGTAGTGTTTTTCCATTGGGTTCGCTTTGCGAACATGAAATGTTTACTCCCAATGTCATCAGTGTTGAAGAGGCCAGGGTTGTAGCTGTCCTGACAGAGGGCTCCCATCCTAAGGTACCACCGATGCGTTCGGGAGCGTACTGATCGTGGGAGTGTACCAGGTAGAGGCTACCTAGGAGAAGGCTAACGAATGATATTGCGAGCGTGGAATTGTTCTCCCCTTCGTTGGATCCGATGTAGGAACTACCTCAGCGTTAGAAATGTCACGCCCCAGGGCGGCCGTCCCCGGGACGCGGCAAGTGTATATAAAATATCATAATCTACACAGGAGGTCAATAATATATCATACACAAACAACCAGAATGACACACAGACAACAAAGAGGCTGACATGATATATACACCAAATGCGGAAGCAAAAGACTGAATCTATAAATAAACATACTACAGACTCGATACTCAATCATCTGTCCTGTGAGAGCCAATATACACAAATACAACTGAATATATACAAACGCGTGCCAAGCACGGAAATAAAATACATACAGTCAAGAAGGGATGCTGATAACCACTGGTACTCGCGGAACGTGGCGCTGCTCCGCTACTGAAGGAATCCCTCGGAAAGCTCCAACTGCTGCTCCGGCTCCAGCTCAGGCTCAGTGGCAACTGGGAAAAAATATGCGAGGGGTGAGCCACACGCTCAGTGAACAACACAACCCATGCATCACAGACAATATTGACCACAATTCATTTATTTATCCAACCTCTAAGTGGCATAACAACATAATCCAGTGGTTCGTACATCGCCGAACCACCACACCCTCACCCTCACCCTCACCCATCAATGGGTGACATAGGCTATTGGGACTGATAATCATCCAACCACAATCCAGTGGGTCGCTCATCGCCAACCCACTACACCCTCACCCTCACCCTACCACGGGTGACATAGGATTTTGGGACTGACTAGGCTGTTGGTCACCCTTGGTCCACCGATAGTCTCTCCTCCACTCCGTAGGCCGCTTGGCTTTCACCCACAACTTCAGCACAGTCCGAAACCAAATCAGGAGGCACCTACTGATGGGAACCCTTGGAAGGGACGGCCTTTCTAACGCTGGGGAAGCCTCTACCGGATCCAACGAAGGGAAACAGAACAGCCTATCCATACGCATATGATCCACTCGGATCCGCCGACAACACATCTCTACAACTCTAATGTCCTGAATTCCTCAGAATTCCTTCAAGGCGCATAACCAATATGCGGGGAACATACACAATAATTAGCAAGGGTGGAATATCATTGGGGGAAAGAAACTTGGGAGGGCAGTGTGAGTTCCCGATATAGGACACCCCGACAACCAAACAAGGAACACGGAGTACCCTAGCCCGGGTCTCACCGCTGTCCTCGCGAGGCCCCTCCCCTATAATATTCACTAAATATGCTAATAATCATATAATTTGGTATAACATTTCTTATAATACTATTGGGACAAGAAACCTTGGGAGGGCAGCGTGAGTTCCCGATACAGGACACCCCGACAACCAAACAAGGAACACGGAGTACCCTAACCCGGGTCTCACCGCTGTCCTCGCGAGGCCCCTCCCCTATAATATTCACTAACTATGCTATTAATCATATAATTTGGTATAACATTTCTTATAATACTATTGGGACAAGAAACCTTGGGAGGGCAGCGTGAGTTCCCGATACAGGACACCCCGACAACCAAATAAGGAACACGGAGTACCCTAACCCGGGTCTCAGTGTTGACCTCGCAAGGCTCCTCCCCATAATATCATCTAAGGCATGCAGTTTATCATACACTAGCATTTAATTTAATAAATAAACTAGTAGGACGCATGCATAGGCCGAGGCTTCCTAGCATGAGAACAGGGGGACATGATGCATGGCTCATACACATATCCTAAGGGTGCAAGTCCCTAACATGCAAAGTCTAGGGTGGCATGCATTCTACACATAAAACATGCTCGCATGCAAAACACACCATAACAGATTAATATAAATCCATGGTGCCCCAGGAGAGGTCGGTATACGCACAAATGCGTATAACACCACTCTACTGGGTTGGATTGTCCCACTCACAGAAGATCGGGTCGTCGCGCGACCGCCCGTCAAGATCTGCAAGACAGACATTATACGGTGAGTTAAATACACAAATACATCAAAATACTCACAAAATACTCCAAAAGAACCCAATACTCGGGCAAACGTGCATACGGCCCGTACGCACGTTAGCCCGAGCACTCCGACTCACTCACGCACTCCCGGCAACCACCCGCACGGCCACCCGCCCTCGGATGCGCCGCCGCGCCTCAGCCCGCGCGCCCAGGCACACCGCCGGGCCCCTGCCCGCACGCCTGGACCCGCATCCGAGCCACCCGGTGTGCCGCGCGCCCACTGCCCCCCGCCGCAGCAGCCCGCCGGCACCCCGCACGCCCCGCGCTGACCCGCGAGCACACCGCACGCCCCGCGCGCCCAGCGCCTCGCCCCGCGCGCCTCGCGCACACCACCCGCTCGCACCCACTGCTCTCCTCACCACGCGCACGCCAGTGCCTCTGCCCAGCGCCCCGCGCGCATGCACCTCTGCGGTGCCCAGCGCCCAGCGCTCAGCACCCTCGCCCAGCACCCGGTATTCGTGATCAGCTCCCAGCGCTCAGCGCCCAGCACCCAGCACCCTCACCCAGCACCCACGCGCACGCCCGCGCAGCACGCGCCCAGCGCGCCTGCCAGCCTGCCCGCGCTGCCTGCCTGCGCGCGTCGCTGAGTGGCCCGAGCACCGTTCGCCTGCACGCCTGGGCACTGCCCGCCTGCACTGCCCGCCTGATGCCCGAGCATGGCCTGCCCAACTCGCACAGCCCGCAGCCATCCTACTCCGCACGCCTCCCCCTGCACCCCCCGAGCGCACGCCCGCGCGCGCACCCGCGCGCACGCACTCGCGCGCCCGACAAACTGGTGCACCTGCTCCCAGCCTACCCGAGCTAGTCTTCCCTGCGCGCCCAGCACGCCCAGCACTCAGCACGCCCAGCGCCACCCGAGCGCACGTCCGCGCGCACGCGCGCGCGCGCCCTGCCGCTGCACGCCTGCTGCGCCTGCCTGGGCGCTGCTTGTGCTGCCTGCTGCCCGGGGCTGCCAGCCCGCCAGCCCGAGCTCCTCTACCACCCACCTCCGGCCACTAATGGCCTCCGACCACCACCCCACAGCCCTCCGACGGCCACCCACCGCACCCGACCACCACCCAACCTCATTTCCACCCTCCTAACATACATCTAAGCATAAAAAGAGAAGAAATAGGGCTTACCAAGGGGAGGAAAGGAAGTCCGATTGCTCTCCGCGCACCGAAACCTCTCCCAAAAGGCTTCCAACGCCCGGATCTACTCCCACCTCCGAAATGGTCCAAATCAGGGAAGAAGAGAGGGGGGATGGAGGGGTAAAACTCACCGGAATGCGAATTTGAAAGCACCGGGGTGTAGATCGGGACCCGATCTACACTTCCTATGCTTTAGGTTTTTGGGTTTGAGGGCTCTAGGGGGCTCAAATCAAAGAAAAGGAGAGAGGGGAGAGAGAAAGATCATTTGGTAGGGATGATGAATAGTGCCAACAAATATTTAGATCTCACTTATATAGCAAGTCACTTAAAATACCCGGATACGCCCCGGAACTGCGAAATTTCGGAAACGTTACCGGAATTCAACGAAATTTTCGTGAGAGGCCTAAAATGGCACCAGGACACCAAATATGCAGTTAGATTTCCAATCGGAGTCCTCTAGCTCAACACGATAGCTAACAGTCCAAAAATTAGCGGTTCCGATCGAAAAACCGAAAAAAACGAAAAACTGCCAGAACGCTCCAACGGTTACCAGCAGGCTAAAAGTGACACATATAACATTCTTCCCCCCTTAGGAAATTTTGTCCTCAAAATATGCAAAAACATCTAGGAGGGGAAAAGATGCGGATACGCGTCACACCTGGCATCCTTGAGCTCCCAAGTGTCCTCGACACCGGAACGGTGCTGCCATCGCACCTCGACCAACTAGATGGTTTTGGTGCAGAGCCTCCTCACGCGGCGGTTCATGATCACAATTGACTGCTCCACGAATGACTGTCCGGCTCAGAGACGAGCGGCTCGAACGGGATGACGTGAGCAGGATCGTGGACACACGTTTACCCAACTGCGAACCCACCACTCCAAGACGGAGAGGTAAGAATTGGCGCTGAGGTGAGCCTCCGATAAAACTCCAGGAAGCTCTCCTCGCAAGACGGGGACCACTCGAACCGGACATCCTTCCGAGTAAGGCGGTTAAGAGGAATAGCTATCTTCGAGAGACCCTCGTCAAGCTTCCTACAATAACCTGCTAAACTCGGGAAGCTCCGAATCCCTGCGGGGTTCGACGGTCGGCGCCAATTTGACGCGACGAGCGTCTTGCCCGGGTCCACAGATATGCCTTCACCAGAAATCACTCAGCCCAAAAGGCCTTAACCTCTAACCAAAACTCGCACTTGATCTTCCATCCATCTGATGCTTCCATGGTATCCCTTGCCTGGGAAAAGAAACCTCGGGAGGGCACCATGAAATCCCGATATAGGATACCCCGACAACCAAACAAGGAACACGAAGTACCCTAGCCCGGGTTTCAACGCCGACCTCACAAGGCCCCTTAATCCAGAAAGGAACACTAGAAGAAGACATCATTTAAAGAACACTACTAACCCCTCCGGATCATCTACCTCTAGATGATCACCCAACGATGTCCTTCAACATCCATTACAAGACCGAACCCAACATCATTGGGAACGGTCCAACAGAAACTGGGTCACGAGCGACCCGTCTTCGCCTCATCCACACCCTCACTCCCGAAAGGAGACATTTTGGGACTTTGGGAGAGACTTAGACTGCTCTCTACCCCTGGTCCACCGGTAGCCTCTCCCCGCTCCGTAGCTCGCCTGGTCCTCTGACCGGGAGCCTGTCTAACGCCGGGGCTGTACTACGCGGATCCAACGAAGGGGAGAGCGATTCCACGCTCGCGGCACCATTCAATAATCTCTTCCCGGGTAGCCCCTACCTGGTATACTCCCAAATTCAGTACCCCTCCGACTGCATCGGTGGTACCTACTGATGGGAACTCTCTACCAGGACGGCTACAACCCGGCTTCCTTAACCCAATAACCGCTCTTGACACTCGCTCACCAAATACCACACACACTTGCATAACAGCAACCAAACACACACCCACAATTATATCCTATTACTAGAGAGCTGGGAACACAAAATAATACCTCGAACCATGATACCCGAAGACTGCGCCTCCTCGGCCGTAAGCGCTGCAACTCTGCCCTGGACCAACCGCGGCTGAGGAGCAGGAGCACGTCTCGCCGGCTGCACTGGCTGCCTCCACTGGTCAACTCGACCACCCTGTGGCTGCTGCTGACGCTGAGGCTGCTGCTGCTGCTGGCGCGGAAGCTACTGTTGTAAGAACTGCGGCTGCTGAGGTAGCACGCGGGGTCGGCCAGCATCAGGGCAATTGTACCTGATATGCCCGATGCGCTGACAATGGAAGCAGCGCCGCCTCTCCGGCTGCATGGACTGGATGGGCACAGCTGCAATGGGTGCTGGATCCCACACTGGCACCGCATCTGCTGGAGGAGAGGCAGCCGTTGACTGATCGAAACGGGGCCTCTTCTTCTTGCGCTGCCTCTGGTCCTGACTCCCGGAAGGACCCTGATCTGCAGAAGGGGTCGGAACCCCCACCTGGATCCCGAGGTCTCTCTCGACCGTCTTCGCTCGAGACACCAAGTCCGAGAACCTCGTGAAAGCGTGGGCGGTGACGTGCACCCGGATAGCGCTGCTGAGACCCAACTCGAAACGGCGGCACCGCGTGTCCTCGTCCATCACCAAGGCCGGAGCAAATCTGGAGAGCCTCGTAAAGCGCATAGAGTAGTCAGCAACCGACATGGAGCCCTGCGTCAATTGCTCGAACTCCCGCATCACGATCTGGCGCGTCGAGAACGGAAAGTACTCCTCCAAGAAATACCTCCGGAAACCCGCCCAAGAAAGCTGCTCCACTCCCTCTGGGATGTCCACCACTCGGGTAGCCCACCAGTCGGCGGCGTCACCCTTCAGCATAAAGGTGGCGAGGGGGACTCGCTGGCGATCAGTGCAAAGCATGGCCGCGAAGATCGTATCCACCTCCCTCAACCAACGCTCTGGCACAAGAGGATCTGCCGACTGACCATGAAACTCGGGAGGGCAGAGCTTCAGAAAGGCGCTGAGGCCGCTCTGCTGCACTCGCGCCGCCGCCTCTAGCTCCTCCTCCCTCTGCAGGGGACCCTGAACTCCTACCGCCGGAATCGTCACAGGAACTGGGGGTACATCGAGTACCACAGGCGGATCTGCCACCAAGGGGACCTGCGAAACTGCCTCGCGAGCCGCCCTCAGCTCCTGAATCTCTCTAGCCTGCTCTGCCAATGCTCTGGTCTGGGTCTCCACCAAATCAGCCAACCGAGCGAAAGCACGCTCCCAAGCAGGAGGCTCCTGCGTCAAGGGCTCTCCGGTAGCATCCTCGTCTCTGGTAGGTCCGGAAACCTCCAAAGACCGAGAGGGACCTCGTCCGCGCCGTCCTCTGCGAGGAGGCATATCAGCACCCTAAGAAAACCAGATAGTAGGATCAGAATACTCATATAGAAATCCTAGGACTCATCTCTACGAAAGGAAGACTATTGGCTCTGACAGGACCAGGCTCTGATACCAACTTTTGTCACGCCCCAGGGCGGCCGTCCCCGGGACGCGGCAAGTGTATATATAATATCAGAATCTACACAAGAGGTCAATAATATATCATACACAAACAACCAGAATGACACACAGACAACAAAGAGGCTGACATGATATATACACCAAATGCGGAAGCAAAAGACTGAATCTGTAAATAAACATACTACAGACTCGATACTCAATCATCTGTCCTGTGAGAGCCAATATACACAAATACAACTGAATATACACAGACGCATGCCAAGCACGGAAATAAAATACATACAGTCAAGAAGGGATGCTGATAACCTCTGGTACTCGCGGAACGTGGCGCTGCTCCGCTACTGAAGGAATCCCTCGGAAAGCTCCAACTGCTGCTCCGGCTCCAGCTCAGGCTCAGTGGCAACTGGGAAAAAATATGCGAGGGGTGAGCCACACGCTCAGTGAACGGCACAACCCATGCATCACAGACAATATTGACCACAATGCAATTATTTATCCAACCTCTAAGTGGCATAACAACATAATCCAGTGGTTCGTACATCGCCGAACCACCACACCCTCACCCTCACCCATCAATGGGTGACATAGGCTATTGGGATTGATAATCATCCAACCACAATCCAGCGGGTCGCTCATCGCCAACCCACTACACCCTCACCCTCACCCTACCACGGGTGACATAGGATTTTGGGACTGACTAGGCTGTTGGTCACCCTTGGTCCACCGATAGTCTCTCCTCCACTCCGTAGGCCGCTTGGCTTTCACCCGCAACTTCAACACGCTCCGAAACCAAATCAGGAGGCGCCTACTGATGGGAACCCTTGGAAGGGACGGCCTTTCTAACGCTGGGGCAATCTCTACCGGATCCAACGAAGGGAAACAGAACAGCCTATCCATACGCATATGATCCACTCGGATCCGCCGACAACACATCTCTACAACTCTAATGTCCTGAATTCCTCAGAATTCCTCCAAGGCGCATAACCAATATGCGGGGAACATACACAATAATTAGCAAGGGTGGAATATCATTGGGGGAAAGAACCTTGGGAGGGCAGCGTGAGTTCCCGATATAGGACACCCCGACAACCAAACAAGGAACACGGAGTACCCTAGCCCGGGTCTCACCGCTGTCCTCGCGAGGCCCCTCCCCTATAATATTCACTAAATATGCTAATAATCATATAATTTGGTATAACATTTCTTATAATACTATTGGGACAAGAAACCTTGGGAGGGCAGCGTGAGTTCCCGATATAGGACACCCCGACAACCAAACAAGGAACACGGAGTACCCTAACCCGGGTCTCAGTGTTGACCTCGCAAGGCTCCTCCCCATAATATCATCTAAGGCATGCAGTTTATCATACACTAGCATTTAATTTAATAAATAAACTAGTAGGACACATGCATAGGCTAAGGCTTCCTAGCATGAGAACAGGGGGACATGATGCATGGCTCATACACATATCCTAAGGGTGCAAGTCCCTAACATGCAAAGGCTAGGGTAGCATGCATTCTACATTTAAATCATGCTCGCATGGAATACACATTATAACAGGTTAATATAAATCCATGGTGCCCCAGGAGAGGTCGGTATACGCACAAATGCGTATAACACCTCTCTACTGGGTTGGATTGTCCCACTCACAGAAGATCGGGTCGTCGCGCGACCGCCCGTCAAGATCTGCAAGACAGACATTATACGGTGAGTTAAATACACAAATACATCAAAATACTCACAAAATACTCCAAAAGAACCCAATACTCGGGCAAACGTACATACGGCCCGTACGCACGTTAGCCCGAGCACTCCGACTCTCTCCCGCACTCCCGGCAACCACCCGCACGGCCACCCGCCCTCGGATGCGCCGCCGCGCCTCAGCCCGCACGCCCAGGCGCACCGCCGGGCCCCTGCCCGCACGCCTGGACCCGCAGCCGAGCCACCCGGTGCGCCGCGCGCCCACTGCGCCCCGCCGCAGCAGCCCGTGCGCACCCTGCACGCCCAGCGCTGACCGCGAGCACACCGCACGCCCCGCGTGCCCAGCGCCTCGCCCCGTGCGCCCCGCCGCACTCCGTGCGTGCCACCAGCCTCACCTCGCGCGCACCACCCGCTCGCACCCACTGCTCTCCTCACCATGCGCACGCCAGTGCCTCTACCCAGCGCCCCGCGCGCATGCACCTCTGCGGTGCCCAGCGCCCAGCCCCTGCGCCCAGCACTCAGCACCCTCGCCCAGCACCCGGTATCCGCGATCAGCTCCCAGCGCTCAGCGCCCAGCACCCGGGACCCTCACCCAGCGCCCACGCGCACCCCCGCGCAACACGCGCCCAGCGCGCCTGCCAGCACCGCCCAGCGCGCCTGCCAGCCTGCCCGCGCTGCCTGCCTGCGCGCATCGTCGAGTGGCCCGAGCACCGCTCACCTGCACGCCTGGGCACTGCCCGCCTGATGCCCGAGCGCCCCCTGCCAGCTGCCCGAGCATGGCCTGCCCAGCTCGCACAGCCCGCAGCCATCCTACTCCGCACGCCTTCCCCTTGCACCCCCCGAGCGCACACCCGCGCGCATGCGCTGGCGCGCCCGACAAACTGGTGCACCTGCTCCCAGCCTACCCGAGCTAGTCTTCCCTGCGCGCCCAGCACGCCCAGCACTCAACACGCCCAGCGCCAACCCGAGCGCACGCCCGCGCGCACGTCCGTGGGCACGCGCGCGCGCGCCCTGCCGTTGCTCGCCTGCGCGCTTGCCTGGGCGCTGCTTGTGCTGCCTGCTGCCCGGGACTGCCAGGCCACATGCCCGAGCTCCTCTACCACCCACCTCCGGCCACTAATGGCCTCCGACCACCACCCCATAGCCCTCCGACGGCCACCCACCGCCACCACCACCACCCAACCTCATTTCCACCCTCCTAACATACATCTAAGCATAAAAGAGAAGAAAGAGGGCTTACCAAGGGGAGGAAAGGAAGTCCGGTTGCTCTCCGCGCACCGAAACCTCTCCCAAAAGGCTTCCAACGCCCGAATCTACTCCCACCTCCGAAATTGTCCAAATCAGGGAAGAAGAGAGGGGGGATGGAGGGGCAAAACTCGCCGGATTGCGAATTTGAAACCACCGGGGTGTAGATCGGGACCCGATCCGATCTACACTTCCTATGCTTTAGGTTTTTGGGTTTGAGGGCTCTAGGGGGCTCAAATCAAAGAAAAGGAGAGAGGGGAGAGAGAAAGATCATTTGGTTGGGATGATGAATAGTGCCAACAAGAATTTAGATGTCACTTATATAGCAAGTCACTTAAAATACCCGGATACGCCCCGGAACTGTGAAATTTTGGAAACGTTACCGGAATTCGATGAAATTTTTGTGAGAGGCCTAAAATGGCACCAGGACACCAAATATGCAGATAGATTTCCAATCGGAGTCCTCTAGCTCAGGACGATAGCTAACAGTCCAAAAATTTAGCGGTTCCGATCGAAAACCGAAAAAAACAAAAAACTACCAGAACGCTCCAACGGTTACCAGCAGGTTAAAAGTGAGACATATATAATAGGAAAAGCTGTCCTGATAGAGGGCTCCCATCCGTAGGTACCACCGATGTGTTCGGAAGCGTACTGATCGTGGGAGTATACCAGGTAGAGGCTACGCGGGGAAAGGGCTACCGGTGGACCAAGGGTGTAGAGCAGTCTAAGTCTCTTTCAAAAGTGTTATATATGTGTCACTTTTTACCTTGTGGTCACCATTGGAACATTTTGGCAGTTTTTCAACTTTTTCTTTTTTCGAACGGAACAGCTAAAATTTCAGACCTTTAGCTATCATCCTGAGCCTAAGGACTCCGATTGAAAATCTAACTACATATTATGTGTCCTGGTGCCATTTCAAGCCACTCACAAAAATTTCATCGAATTTCGGTAACATTTCAGAATTTCGCAGTTCCGAATCGTATCCGGGTTTTGACTAAGCGAAAAGTCATTGGGAGACTTGACTTGGTCAATGTTGACCCTTGACTTGGTCAAAACCTTTTGTTTTCTAGTGTGGTTGGGTTGACTAGGGTCAAAGATCACTAAACCTAGCTTAACCTAATTATTTTTCTAAGTGTAAGTGGGTGTAAGTGGTGAGTGTGTGTGTGGTGTGTGTGTGGCCCCCTTTAAGTCCACGCCCAAGAATAGGAACCCCCCCTATTCATCTTCTTCTCCAACTCTCTCAAGCTCTCTCATCTTCTCTTTAAACCCCCATTTGATCTAGCTAGAGTGGTTGAACAAGAAAACCCTAGAAGGAGAAAAGCTTGGTAAGGACCCGATCTATCTTTCCATGGTCTTGGATTTTCATTTCCCTTTGTTTTTCCTCCTCTCATGGCACCTCTTCTCCTCTGTTTTCAGCCCCTCCTTGGCTGAGAAGAGGGCTTGGTGGTGGTGGTCTTGGTGGTGGCAAATCGGTGCGCGAAGGGCACCCGTTTTCACCCCTTTGTCTTTCCTCCTTTGGGTAAGCTTTCTTCCTTCCTTTTTCTTGTGTAGATGCTTGTTTAGGGTTGCATATGGGTATGCATGTCATGCATGGTGGTTAGGGGGTTAGGGGGGGGCTGTGGGGGGTGTGGGAGTGGCTCGGGCGCGCGTGCGGGGTCATCCGCGCGCGTGCGCACGAGCCTGCGCGCGTAGGTAAGCGCAGGCAGGCGCAGATGCGCAGTCGGGCGTGATGGCGGGCGTGCGCGCGTACGCGCGGGCAGTACGCGCGGGCGTGCGAGCGGGTGCTGCGCAAGCGGGGCACAGTGGGTGTGGGGGTACTGTGCTGGGGCGCAGTGCGTGCGGGTGTGCGCGCGAGGTGCTGCGCTGGGGCACAGTGCGCAAGGGTGCACCCGGGGGCTGGACAGGCGGTGCGCGCGGGCACGCGCGAGCCTGCGCGCGAGCGTGTCGCGTGTCTGGGCGTGCGGGCAGAGGCACGGCAACGCGCCTGGGCACGCGGGCTGGGGCGCGGCAGTGCGCCCGGGGCGCGGGTGTGCGTGCGTGCGTGCGCACCCATGCATGTGCGTGCGGGTGGCCGTGCGCATGGCTGTCCGGCGGTGTGGGAGTGTGTCGGGGCACTCGGACTCGCGTGCGTACGGGCCCGTATGCATGCTTGTCCGAGTGTTGGGTATTTTATGGTATTTCTTGTGTATTTGCGTATTTTACTCACCATTTTGGTTTCCCATGTCTTGTAGATCTCGACGGGCGATCACACGATGACCCGGGTATTGGTGAGTGGGACAATCCAACCCAGTAGGGAAGCGTTCGATGCACGTAGGCGTGCATTGCCCTGCCCTAGGGACCATGATTGCATATTAGATAATATTAATTGTAAACTATGCATGCATGATTTTTATGTAGTATCCATGCCACCCTAGGCCTTGCATGTTAAGGATATGCACCCTTATGATATGTGTAAAGGCCCAATCATCTTGATACCATGTTTTCATGCTAGGGAAGCCTTGACCCACGCATGCGTCCCATTTAGTTTAATTTATTTAAATCAAATGTGAGTTTTGTAATTTGCATGCCTTAGAGAATATTATAACCTTGTGGTTATAATATATGCTTCCCCACATCTTAGTTATGCGCCCTGGAGGAATTCTGAAGAATTCATGACATTTGTAGAGTTGAGATCGGTGTCGGCGGATCCAAGTGGATCGTATCCGTGTGGGTAGGCTGTTTCTCTTCCCTTTGTTGGATCCGTGTGGGGACTTCTGAGCGTTAGACAGGCCGTCCTGACAGAGGGCTCCCATCAGTAGGCACCTCCTGATTTGGTTTCAAACTGTGCTGAATCGTGGGAGTAGACCAGGCGAGCTACGGTGTGGAGGAGAGGCTATCGGTGGACCAAGGGTGATTAACAGCCTAGTCAGTCCCAAAAGACCATGTCACCAGTTTGAGGGTGAGGGTGAGGGTGTAGTGGGTTGGCAATGAGCGACCCACTGGATTGTGTAGTTATTGCCACTTAGAGGCTATAAATGATTTGAGGTTAATATGAATTGTGATGCATGGGTTGTGCTATTCACTGAGCGTGTGGCTCACCCCTCGCATATATTTTTCTCCAGTGATATCTGAGTCGGATCCGCAGGAGGAGCTCCCCGAGACACGTCTGCAGTAGCGGAGCAGCGTCACGTTCTTTGTGTGAGAGGCCATTCAGCATCCCCCTTTGCTTGTATGTATTCTATTCCGTGCTTGAGCACGCGTTTGTATTATATTTGGATGTCGTTATATATATTGGCTCTCACAGGACAGTTGATTATGTATCGAGTCTGTAATATGTTTTTGAATTACAGATTCAGTCTTTTAGCTTCCGCTATTTGTGTATATATCATGTCAGCCTCATTGTTGTCTGTGTTGTCATTGTTGATGTTGTTTGGAGTATATTATTGATCTCCTGTTTAGACTGCTGATATCATATATACACCTGCTGCGTCCCGGGGACGGCCGCCCTGGGGCGTGACACCAAGAGTCTTCCTCCGGGAGTGAGGGTGAGGATGAGGTGAAGACACGTCGCCTCGTGACCCATTCGTTGTTCGTCCGTTCCCATAGTTGTTGGGTCCGGTCTCGTATCAATGTTTAAAGACATTGTTGGGCAGTTATCTCGATGTAGATGATCCAGTAGTGTTGCGTAGACCAGTAATCCCGGGTCTCCTCGACCAACGGTATGGTCTCTCCCCAAAAGTCCCAAGAGTCTCCCTCCGGGTGTGAGGGTGAGGTTGGTGATCCAATAGTGTTGTGTGGACCAGTAATCCCGGGTCTCCTCGACCAACGGTATGGTCTCTCCCCAAAAGACCCAAGAGTCTTCCTCCAGGAGTGAGGGTGAGGGTGAGGTTGGTCGCGCCGCCGCGTGACCCTGTTATCCATTGGGTTTCTACCCATGTTTTTCCTTGAAAGGAAATTGTGTTAGCATTGAACTATTGTATGGTGATTGGTTTCCAGCCACTCACTGAGCTTGTAGCTCACCCCTCGCATACTGTTTCTTTTCAGGGGCAGTGTTGGGCGTGGAGTTGGAGCTTTCCTGTGGCGTGGTCTTATGGGAGTTGAGCGTTCTTCCGGCGGGTGGTGAGTGCGAGGCTGTCAGCAGTCCTAGAGTCATTGTATGTATTGTAAATCGTGCATGTAGCACAGGTTGTATTTTCTTTGGTCTAGACTTGGCTCTCACAGGACAGTGATTGTGTATTCGAGTCTATAATAATGTTTTTAGTTTACAGACATTGTTTATATATTATGCTTCCGCTTTTCAGTCAGTTATCATTATCCTTGCTTTGCCACCTTGTGTGTTGTTGTTGGAGTCTTTATTGACCTCAGGTATTGATAGCTGATATTTTATTATTGCCACGTCTCGGGGACGGCCGCCCTGGGGCGTGACAAAAGTTGGTATCAGAGCCTGGTCCTGTCAGAGCCTAAGTCTAGTCGTATAGATGATGAGTCGTAGGATTGTCATCTGAGTACTCTTGTTTTAGAAGTTATCTTAGGTTGCTGACATGCCTCCTCACATCCGTTGACGTGGACGTGACCCCCCTGGACCCACCCTTAAGTTGTCGACTGGGTCGGCTGAACAGGGTCAGTTGTTGGATCCCTTGTGGTGGGATTAAGGCTTGGGTAGGAGATTCTAGCCTAGTAGTGTGATAGTGATGAATTGGTCGCAATTTCTAAGGTATGAATTGCGTCTTGATAATGGAGCTCTTTCCCGTGCATCGGTATTGCTGGTAACCATGGAGTTCACGTGCGGCGCCAGTTTCAAGTGTTGAGGATGTGGCGTATTGCTCATTAAGGGATGATGTCTTCTTCCAGCCTTCCTACTCAGGATTAAGGGGCCTTGCGGGGTCATCGTTGATACCCGGGCTAGGGTACTCCATGTCCTTGTTTGGTTATCGGGATATCCTATATCAGGCCCTCATAGTGCCCTGCCAAGGTTCTTTTCCCAGTAAAGGAATACCTTTGAAGCATCAAATTGATGATGGATCTTTCCTCTCACTTGGAAGGTGCTGTAGCGAGTGGTGATGCGTACGATCGGGATTGGGTGCATCCTATTACAGCTTGGTGGGAGATTGCTTGTGGACTGGGGCATCTGGAGTCGCTTCGATATATCATTGTGCGTTGTAGCTGCCCGGTTGAGGCCAGAGCCCTGTGAGGTGCTCCCAGATACTATGCTTGTTGGTGCGCCCATATGGCAGAGATAGTGGGCTTGGGAGGCTACCAGGTAGAGGCCACACCGGGAGAGTGCTACTGGATGATTATGTCAAGAGCGTGGACTACTTGTGATGAATCTGCCCATGGAGTGCAGGATGCTGGAGTTCCAATGGTTATAGTTGAGCGACCTATCTCTGGTGGCATGTGAAGCACAGTTGTGGATACTGTCGCGTTTTGCCCCACATTGGTCGCAAATGAGGAGACGCGATGCTAGCGTTCGTGATGGGACCCAACCGCCCTATCAGATAGATGACGTCGCATAGGCATTGTCGAGGTTCGACGACCCCTTATTGCGTGTCTTGTGGATTAAGCGCGGTTGAGCGGCTTACAAAACGTGTAAGTGTCATCATGGGCGCCAGCCATGCTCGAGGAGCAGAATCTGGATTTAATTGTTTGAGGTGTTGTTTTGATCTCCTTGGGGAGGTTGAAGATCAATTACCTTTGTTGTGAATTGATGATCTATTTGACCAACTCTGGGAGCGAGTGTCTGCTGTTAGATCGATCTTCGCACAAGGGTACCACAAGTTGGAGATCCCGGAGTTGGACATCCCGTAGATGGCCTTTCATGACCGTTTCGGGCACTACGAGTTTTAAGTACTGTTGTCGGGGTTGACGAATGCGCCGGATGCCTTCGTGGATCTCAAAAGTTTTATTGGGCCTCCGTGGACTACTTTGAGGTAGTCTTCATAGAGATTGCTAGTAGTGCGATGAAAAGGTGATGTGGGTGACCTTGTTTCCCCAGGTTGGCATGCCCTCAGGCAAAGTTCGAGAATCATCATCGCGTTGGAAAGTGTCAGTCCATGGAGATTCCTCAGTGGACGTGGGAGTGGGTTATCAGGGATTGTCGCGGACTTGCTAATGTCATGTTCGGGTCACGACGCCGTCTAGGTGATCATTGACCGACTGACTAGGTCCGCATTTCCTCCCCTAACCTGACTGATTGAGTCTCTGGACGCCTTGACGTGGGTTTCCACCTTCGCGATTGTTCGTCTTCATGGCACTCCGGTCAGCGCTATTTTCGGTTGAGACGCGAGGGTTACTTTGAGGTTGTGGCGCAGCCTTGGCAGGCTTTGGCGCGAGCCTCCATTTAAGTATAGCGTTTCATCACCGATGGACAGCCAGACAAAGAGGAAGATTTAGACTGTCACGCCCCAGGGTGGCCGTCCTCGAGACGTGGCAATAATAAAATATCAGCTATCAATACCTGAGGTCAATAAAGACTCCCACTACAGCACACGAGGTGGCAAAGCAAGGATAATGATAACTGACTGAAAAGCGGAAGCATAATATATAAACAAGTCTTGTTATATATGTGTCACTTTTAACCTTCTGGTAACCGTTGGGACATTCTGGCAGTTTTTCGGTTTTTTTCGTTTTTCGATCGGAACCGCTAAAATTTCGGGCTGTTAGCTATCGCCCTGAGATTGAGGGCTCCGATTGAAAATCTAACTGCATATTATGTGCCCTGGTGCCATTCCAAGCCGCTCACGAAAATTTCGTCAAATTCCGGTAACGTTTCAGAATTTCGCAGTTCCGAGGCGTATCCGGGTTTTGACCGAGCGAGAAGTCATTGGGAGACTTTGACTTGGTCAATGTGGACCCTTGACTTGGTCAAATGATTTTGGATTTTAGTGTGGTTGGGTTGACTAGGGTCAAACCACACTTAAGCCTCCCTAAGCTAGCTTAAACCCTAATTAACCTAGCTTAGCCTAATCTAAGGGGGTGTTTGGTTGATCCTTTATTCAGCACTTATTAGGCTGATTACTTAAAAATAAGTAGTTATAATGTAATCGTGTGTTTGGTTGATTGGTAAATTCAGTACTTTAAAAACCTCGTAAAGTAAAAAAGATGCTCGTTTTTTAAGTGATCGGGAGGTTACTTTTTTTACTCTTTCCGCGTTATTACCCTTGCAAAAAGTCGATCATGCCCTCGTTTAATCGATGTATTTACCATCCATATATAAACATTTTTTTAACTCTCTCTCTCTCTCTCTCGATCAAAAAACATGTTCGCCCCAAATAAGAAACCCTAGCCGCTGCGCCGATCTCCCCGAACGACCTCCTCCATCACCGTCTCGCTTCTTCGCCGGCCCCTCTTCTTCGCATCTCCGGTAAGATCGAACGTGTTGCCCTTTTTTTTTTGCTTTTTCCGCCTCCGATTTCAACCTGTGCGGATCACACAGACTTCATCATCGTCATTTATTTTCGTAGATCTGGTTTTTGTTTTCACCTCCTTCACCGCCATATGGGTTTATCTAACTCTTGTTTGCCTCTCATCGTGGTAGATCTGAAACCAGCTCGACCATCGCCACCACCACCCTTTAGCAGTCAAGGTCTCTTAAACCTCTCCTCAGTGAGTTATTTCTATTCCTTAATACCTAAAGTTGATTGTGTTCTTTCTGTTTGATGGGGTTCCTTTTGGGTATGGATCAAAGCAGTTGATTGGGATATTTGGGAGGTGCAATATAGTCATATCTAGTTACTCTGTGTTTTTTTTTTTTTTTGTCAATGGTATATTTCAGCTAGTTGCATCGGATACTCTGTGTTTTTTTTTATACTCTGTGTTTTTTTTTTTTTTTCAATGGTATTTTTTGATTCACCTCCTTTACCACCCTTGGTATTTTTTATAGGATTAAAATCACGTCAATCTTCTGCTGTTTATGCATGTGTAAAGCTTTATTTCAACAAGGTTTATCAATCAATTACTAAAAGATATTCAATGGTTTTTATATACAGATCCATCCCCTGTTCCACTTTAAAACTCTCTTTCATTCTCTGATTTTCATGCATGCAATGCTAACACCCAAAAAAGAGAAGAAATAAAAGGAGTGATTTTTCACAGAGAGAGAGAGAGAGAGAGAGAGAGAGAGAGAGTACCGTGTAAGCCATCTCTCTTTTCTCTCTCTTTACATACCTTTGTCAACACATTTTTACTGCATTTTTGGTGGGGGTCTTTCTTTTTGTGCTTGCTCTTTCACCTCTCCATCTGAAGAGGTTTCAAAAAGATAGAAACAGAGAGAGAGAGAGAGAGAGAGAGAGAGAGAGAGAGCAGGTGGGTTTGTTTTTTCAATCTCCGATAGGATTCTCTATGACCATCTGGGGTGACTTTGATCTTCCTCAGGTCCCCTTTTTTTAAATGGGCTGATGAAGTTTTTATTTTTGAAGTTTGAGTTTTTTAGCATTGTTTTTGTAGAAGATCAGGTGAAGCTTTGATTTTTCTTTTTAATCTTTGGTTGTTTGATGTTTGTTTTGATTCTGTGGGGGGTTTTTGGAAGGTGGGTTTTTATTTTTTGGGGGTTTCAGAAGTTGAGGTGATGTTCATGCTTTTGGGTAGTTTAAATGGTAGATTTAATAAAATGAAGCTAATAAATGATAAATAAAACTACTTCAGATAATCTGATGATTTTCATTGGTTTTATTCCTATATATTACATCAAATTATATTCTCTTCCATTCCATCTTGAATGCAAAAGCAACTAATTAAATATCCTTTGGGAAATCCTTCATCATCCCTGGACCTTGGAGATTACAATTCTATTTTTATCAAGTCTTTGGTTTTCAAACATAATATTACTGAGAATCAGGTGCAGTGTAGTCAGAGTAATAATGTATAAAAAAAAATCATCAAGGATACATTCCCTAACAAAACAATTATAGGTCACCTCTTTTTAAGCATGGACAGAATACAAGTCAAATATTTTAAAATTCTTAATTATATTTTCTAAATGGAATGCTAATCACCAAATGTTGCAACAACAAGACTCAAAATTATTAACACCCATCCATGTTATTGATCACTGTGGGTTAAACATCTAGCATCTGATACTTACCTTGCATGAGACACAGCAAGTACTCATACACATGCAATATAATATAATCTATTCATTAAGCAAAGACATAAATCATACCTGCATGTTGTTGTACCTACTGAAGGTCTTCCTACACACAGAACAAGAGAACTGAATTGGCCCAATAAGGATCTGAGCTGGTGTAGGTATCCAAAACATGTACTTCTGATCATCCTTCTTAACACAATCCATGGATTCCCACTCAACATGATCAGAATTCTCTCCTGAGTTAGGCAAACCAATCTGCAGTGACACGCCGACACACGTGTCCTCTTCTTTGATGGTCTTGAATTCTTTGAACCTACTGAGAATTAGTGATGGTGGGGGTGGAGAAGGAGAGGAAGAACAAGTGGTATTAGTTGATGGTTTTAGCCATTCAGTGAAGTTTGTTTTGTTGGCCATCGGAACCCTTAATATATAATAACAAGGCATTTGAGGTTAGCAAGTAAAAATGATTTCTTCCTTCAGTCACTTGAGGTAACAAACATCAATACTAAACAGACAACAAGCATTAGATATAATTTGAGCATGATTGGTACATATATTCATGTGTATTATGTTGTTAAAATATGGATCCATCTCTTGTGCATTAGCATTCCTTGATTCCATCTTACATCCTAATAATCTTATACTAAACCCCTCAAAAATGTTTTTATAAACAAACCCACCTATTGTCTAGTCTCCCCAAACCATGTCAAGCGGGACAGTGGACATAGCATTTGATTTTTTTTTTTTTTTTTTTTTGTGCCTTCATTTCATTTCACTGGATCTGTTGGTTAGCAATACCTTCATTTCATGCAAATGTTGTAGATTTCCCAGGATTCATTTCAGCTTGAGGTAAGCAATGGTTACAACATTTATTTTATTTTATTTTTTTGAATGTAGAAAATGGATTCTAGGACTAGTAGGGCTTCATGGAGTGCGGAAATGAAAAAGCTGTTCATTGACTTATGTTTAGAACAAGTCAAATTAGGGGGTCGGCCTGGTTCAAACTTAAAAACATCGACATGGAAGAAGGTGAGGGAAGTGTTTAATAACAACAATTTGACAAATTACGATCAGAGGCAATTCAAGAATTGGTACGTGTTCATATAAGTGCACTTGTCTTCATTGATACATATTCACTTCTTTTTTTTTTATGTTTTCATATTGATTTGTATATTTTGGTTGGATGCAGGACTACAATAATTCTTTCATGTGGGCGGATATAATGCCCAGGATAGGAGAGTTTCAAGCTAACCAACCGCAAATATTTAGGAAGGTGGAGAAGGACGACAATGCATGACAACGACCAACGGGTTTAATGATTTTTAGATGTTGTGCATGCTTTTGTATAATGTTGTTAGTGTTTGCTATCTTCTTTTTGCTTTTAATCCTAGCTATCAAGTAAAATGTAGAAGTTCTATTAGCCCACGCATGTCTATAACATTATAAATATCTCTATGGAGCAGTCACTTTTGTAACACATTCAAGAACAAACTTATATGTGGGAGCGTTGACATCCGAAGAGAGTGCTATCTATTAATCAACATGTCAAACCAATTAATTTAATTGCCTATTATTTGTCCCAACAAACTTTTATGTTAATATGAAACATTTTTATGAGTGTAGTTTTGTAGAATTTATATAACTGTCAAACTCTAACAAAAGGGGCCCAACCCGGTTTTTTTTATTTGGGTATTTTTTTTAAACAATGGCATTTGGATGTGTTTGCAGTCCAATTGATGAGTTTTTGCAATCCTATGAGATATGTGAAAATATATAGCATTCAGAGTTTTCAACGGATTAAACAAGAAACATATTGATTTTCAACATGTGGGTAACGAGGCGCAAGTTTATTTTGGTTCTAACCAGGATAGCAATGGTTGATGTATTTTTAACATGTTAAAAAAGAATTATCTTTAATATCTCAAAAAAAAAAATTTGTTTTAAACAATCATTTCAACCAAACATCAAAATAACATTCAGCACTTATAAAATGGACTAAAATACCCTTCCAATAAGCACATATGTCACTTGGTTAACCAAACACACTTATTTAAATAACTGCATAAAAGTATCCGTCGAACCAAACGCTTTTATTACTGAACTCTTAAAGATTATCATCATAACCTCTTTCTGCACTTATTCATCAGCACTTAAAATCCGCTTTCCGCTGTTGCCAAACAGCCCCTAAGTGTGGGGATTATATATAAGTGAGATGAAAATATCTCCCCCCACTATTCATCTTCTCCCCCAAATTGATTTTCTCTCTCCCCTCTCTCTTTTTCCCCCATTAGAGCTAGTAGGAGTGCTTAGAACTCAAAACCTAAAGAAGAGAGGTATGGTGAGCTCCCGATCTACACCCCGGTGTTTTAAGATTCGAATTCCGATGTGTTTAGCCCCTTCTCCCCCTCTCTTTTCTCCCCTGATTTGAGCCATTTTGAGGGCTAGGGAAGAGCTCGGCGGTGGAGGTCTTTGGGGAGGTGTTTCGGTGCGCGGAGAGCAACCAAACTTCCCTTCCTTCCCTTGGTAAGCTCTTTTTCTTTCTTTTTTTTGGCTTAGATGCTTGTTAGGAGGGTGGTTTTGAGGTTGGGTGGTGGTCGGCGGCTGTGGGTGGTGGTTGGGAGGCGGTTGGAGGCCGTTGGTGGCCGTCGGAGTGGTGGTTGGCTGTCTCAGGCGGGCTGGCAGGCTGTCCCGGGTAGGCAGTGCAGCAGGCGGAGCAGATGGCAGGGCGCGCGCGGGCGTGCGCGCCGATGGAGCTGGGCGCTGGGCGCGGGTGCTGGGCGCTGGCGGGCGCAGTCAGGCGCGCAGTGGCGCGCGGGTGCGCGGGTGCGCGCGGATGCTGGCGCGAGCGGGGGTGTGCGCGGGAGTGTGCGCGGGCGTGCGCGCGCGCGGGCAGGGCACCTGGGCACTGCGCCTGTGTGCAGGGCAGGGCGCCTGGGCATGCGCCTGGGCGCGAAGCTGGGGACCAGTGCGTGCGCGTGCTGGGGCGTGCGTGCAGTGCGCGCGGGGGCGCGCTGGGCTGGACGCACGGTGCGCGTGGGCGTGCGCGAGCGTGCGGCAGTGCGTCGGGGCGCGCGGGCAGGCGCGCGGCAGTGCGCCGATGGTGCCGGTGTTATATTTGTGTCACTTTTAACCTGCTGGTAACCGTTGGAGCGTCCTGGCAGTTTTTAAAATTTTTAGGGTTTTTGGTCGGAACCGCTTAATTTCAGACTGTTAGCTATCGTCTGAGTTAGAGGACTCCGATTGGAAATCTGACTGCATATTTGGTGTCCTGGCGCCATTTTAGGCCACTCATGAAAATTTCATCGAATTCTGGCATCGTTTGCAAAAATTTCGCAGTTCCGGGGCGTATCCGGGTTTTTAAGTCGCGCTCTACTTAAAAGGAATCAAAAAAATATCCCTGCACTGTTCATTGTCTTCCTCGTCGAGATCTCTCTCTCCCCTCTCCGTTTTTCTTCCTTTCAAGCCCCCTAGACCCCTCAAAATCGAAAACCCTGCATATTTTGTGTTTGGGGGTGGTCAGCGGCAGTGGGGGTCGTCGGAGGGTGGTTGGAGGTGGTCGGAGGTGGTCGGAGGTCGTGGGAGGGGCGGTGGTGGCGCTCGAGCAGTGGCTGGGCTGTCCCGGGCAGCAGGCAGCAGCGGCAGCGGCCCAGGCAGCGCGCGGGCTGGGCGCGTGCGGGGATGCGCGCGTGCGCGCGCGGGCGTGCGTGCGCGCGGCGTGCGCGCGGGCTTGCGCGGGTCTGGCGCGAGGTGCTGGTCGTGCTGGGCGCGCGGGACGGGCTGGCAGTGCTGGCAGCGAGCGCAGGGGGGCCGGCTGGGCGTGCGCGCGTGCGTGCGCGCGCGGGCGTGCGCTCGGAGGTGCGTGCGAGGTGTGCGCGAGGCGCAGCGGGGCAGGCGAGGTGCGTGCGAGGTGCGCGCGAGGTGCAGCAAGGTGGCGGAGGTGCGTGCGAGGTGCGCGCGAGGTGCGGCAAGGCGGCGGAGGTGCGCGCGGGGTGCGCGCGGGGCGAGGAGGCGTGCGCGAGGCGTGCGCGGGGCGCGGCAAGGCAGGGAGGGTGTGCGCGGGGGCGAGGCGCCGCGCGCGGGGGCGTGCGGGGTGCTCGCGGGCCAGCGCACGGCGTGCGGGGCGCGTGCGGACTGTCGCGGCTGGGCTCGGTGGACGCGCGGAGCCCCGGGCGGTGCGCGGAGTGCGCGGGCTGAGGCGCGGCGGCGCGTCCGGGCGGTCGGGTGGCCGTGCGGGTGGTGGCCGGCCGTGCGGGTGGTTGTCGGAGTGCTCGGGCTAGCGTGCGTGCGGGTCGTATGCACGTTTGCCCGAGTGTTGGGAGTTTAATTGTGGGTTTATGTATTTAATAATATTTGTGGATTTATACTTACCAAATAATACCCTGTCTTGCAGATCTCGACGGGCGGTCGCGCGACGACCCCGATCACTGGTGAGTGGGACAATCCAACCCAGTAGAGAGGTGTTATACGCACTTGGGCGTATACCGACCTCTCCTGGGGCGACATGGATAAATATTACCTGCAATAATATGTAATCCCTGCTTGTGTGAATTATATGTAGAATGCATGCTACCCTAGGCTTTTATGTTAGGGACTTGCACCCATAGGATATGCGTATGAGCCATGCAGCATGTCCCCTGGTTTTCATGCTAGGAAACCCCGGCCTATGCATGCGTCCTACTAGTTTAATTATTAAATTAAATGCTGGTATCTGTTAGATCGCATGCCTTAGGATAATGTTATAGGGAGGAGCCTTGCGAGGTCAACGCTGAGACCCGTGTTAGGGTACTCCGTGTTCCTTGTTTGGTTGTCGGGATGTCCTGTATCGAGACCTCGGGCTGCCCTCCCAAGGTTCTAGTCCCAATAATATTATATGTAATGATTGTATGATTGGTATAATTATTAGTATAGTTGGTAGATATTATAGGGGAGGGGCCTTGCAAGGACAGCGGTGAGACCCGGGTTAGGGTACTCCGTGTTCCTTGTTTGGTTGTCGGGGTATCCTATAACGGGAACTCACGCCGCCCTTCCGAGTTTCTTTCCCCCAATGATATTCCAGCCTTACTGATTTTTGTACATGTTCCCGCATCTTGATGATGCACCTGGTTGAATTCAGAGGAATTCATGACATTTGAGTTGTAATGATATGTAGTTGGCGGATCCGAGTGGATCATATGCGTATGGATAGGCTGTTCTGTTCCCTGCGTTGGATTCGGTAGAGGCTACCCCCAGCGTTAGACAGGGCCTTCCTGACAGAGGGCTCCCATTAGTAGGCACCTCCTGATTTGGTTTCGGACTGTGCTGAATGTGGGAGTAGACCAGGCGGCCTACGGAGTGGAGGGAGAGACTATCGGTGGACCAAGGGTGACCAACAGCCTAGTCAGTCCCAAAATCCTATGTCACCCGTGGTAGGGTGAGGGTGTAGTGGGTTGGCGATGAGCGACCTACTGGATTTGTGAATAGATGATTATCAGTCCCAATAGCCTATGTCACCCATGGATGGGTGAGGGTGAGGGTGTGGTGGTTCGGCGAAGTACGAACCACTGGATTATGTTGTTATGTATTGATGGCTGGATAAAATAATGGAATATTGGTAAATATAGTCTGTGATGCATGGGTTGTGCTGTTCACTGAGCGTGTGCCTCACCCCTCGCATATGTTTTTCCCCAGTTGCCACTGAGCCTGAGCTGGAGCCGGAGCAGCAGTTGGAGCTTTCAGAGGGATTTCTTCAGTAGCGGAGCAGCGCTACGTCCGCGAGTACCAGAGGCTATCAGCATCCCTCTCCTTGGCTGTATGTATTTTATTTCCGTGCTTGGCACGTGTTGGTATATGTTCAGTTGTTTCCATGTATATTGGCTCTCACAGGACGTATGATTGTGTATCGAGTCTGTAATATGTTTCGGGTTACAGAGTCAGTTTTAGCTTCCGCTACATTGTGTATATATTATGTCAGCCCTGTTTGATATGTGTTGTCATTTTATTTGTGGTTTAGAGTATATATATTTGACCTCCTGTGTAGGTTTCTGATATGATATATACATTTGCCGCGTCCCGGGGTTGGCCGCCCTGGGGCGTGACAAAAGTTGGTATCAGAGCCTGGTCCTGTCAGAGCCAATAGTCCTCCTTTCGTAGAGATGAGTCCTAGGATTTTGATGTGAGTATTCTGATCCTAGTGTCTGGTTTTCTTAGGGTGCTGATATGCCTCCTCGCAGAGGACGGCGCGGACGAGGTCCCTCTCGGTCTTTGGAGGTTTCCGGACCTACCAGAGACGAGGATGCTACTGGAGAGCCCTTGACGCAGGAGCCTCCTGCTTGGGAGCGTGCTTTCGCTCGGTTGGCAGATTTGGTGGAGACACAGACGCGGATGTTGGCAGAGCAGGCTAGGGAGATTCAGGAGCTGAGGGCGACCCGCGAGGCAGTTCCGCCGGTCCCCTTGGTGGTAGATCCGCCTGTGGTACCCGATGTACCCCCAGTTCCTGTGGCGGTTCCGGCAGCGAGAGTTGAGGATCCCCTGCAGAGGGAGGAGGAGCTAGAGGCGGCAGCGCGAGTGCAGCAGAGCGGCCTCAACGCCTTTCTGAAGCTCCATCCTCCCGAGTTTCATGGGCAGTCGGCAGATCCCCTTGCGCCAGAGCGTTGGTTGAGGGAGGTGGATACCATTTTCGCGGCCATGCTTTGCACCGATCGCCAGCGAGTCGCCCTGGCCACCTTCATGCTGAAGGGTGACGCCGCCGACTGGTGGGCTACCCGAGTGGTGGACATTCCAGAGGGAGTGGAGCAGCTTTCTTGGGCGGGTTTCCGGAGGCATTTTCTGGATGAGTATTTTCCGTTCTCGACGCAACAGCTAGTGGAGCGGGAGTTCGAGCAGCTGACTCAGGGCACCATGTCCGTCGCTGACTACTCTACGCGCTTTACGAGTCTGTCCAGATTTGCTCCAGCCTTGGTGATGGACGAGGTCACGAGGTGCCGGCGATTCGAGCTGGGTCTCAGCAGCGCTATCCGGGTGCACGTCACTGCCCACGCTTTCACGAGGTACTCCGACGTAGTGTCTCGGGCGAAGACCGTCGAGAGAGACCTCGGGATTCAAGTGCGGGCTCCGACCCCTTCTTCAGATCAGGGTCCTTCCGGGAGTCGGGACCAGGGGCAGCGCAAGAGGAAGAGGCCCCGCTTCGAGCAGTCAGCGGCTGCCTCTCCTCCAGCAGATGCGGTGCCAGTATGGGATCCGGCGCCCATTGCAGCAGTGCCCATCCAGTCCTGGCAGCCGGAGAAGCGGCGCTGTTTTCATTGTCAGCGCATCGGGCATATCAGATACAATTGCCCAGATGCTGATCGACCCCGAGTGCCACCTCAGCAGCCGCCGTTCTTGCAGCAGCAGCTTCCGCGCCAGCAGCAGCAGCAGCAGCCTCAGCGCCAGCAGCAGCCAGTGCAGCCGGCGAGGCGTGCTCCTGTTCCTCAGCCGCGGTTGGTTCAAGGCAGAGTTGCAGCGCTTACGGCCGAGGAGGCGCAGCCTTCGGGTGTCATGGTTCGAGGTATCATCTGTGTTCCCAGCTCTCTAGTATAAGGATAGGTGTGTGTGTAATTGGTGGTTATTATGCAAGTGTGTGGGGTATCTGGATGAGTGAGTGTCAAGAGCGGTTGTTTGGGTTAAGGAAGCCGGGTTTTAGCCGTCCTGGCAGTGAGTTCCCATCAGTAGGTACCGCCGATGCAGTCGGAGGGGTACTGAATTTGGGAGTATGCTAGGTAGGGGCTACCCGGTAAGAGGTTATTGAATGGTGTCGCGAGCGTGGAATCGCTCTCCCCTTAGTTGGATCCGCGTAGTACAGCCCCGGCGTTAGACAGGCTCCCGGTCAGAGGACCAGGCGAGCTACGGAGCGGGGAGAGGCTACCGGTGGACCAGGGGTAGAGAGCAGTCTAAGTCTCTCCCAAAGTCCCAAAATGTCTCCTTTCGGGAGTGAGGGTGTGGATGAGGCGAAGGCGGGTCGCTCGTGACCCAGTTTCTGTTGGACCGTTCCCAATGATGTTGGGTCGGGTCTTGCAAAGGATGTTGAATGACATCGTTGGGTGATCATCTAGATGTAGATGATCCGGAGGAGTTAGTGGTGTTCTTTTAAATGATGTCTTCTTCCAGTGTTCCTTTCTGGATTAAGGGGCCTTGTGAGGTCGGCGTTGGAACCCGGGCTAGGGTACTTCGTGTTCCTTGTTTGGTTGTCGGGGTATCCTATATCGGGATTCCATGGTGCCCTCCCGAGGTTTCTTTTCCCAGGTAAGGGATGCCATGGAAGCATCAGATAGATGAGAGATCAAGTGCGAGTTTGGTTAGAGGTTAAGGCCTTTTGGGCTGAGTGGTTTCTGGTAAGGCATATCTGTGGACCCGGGTAAGACGTTTGCTATGTCGAATTGGCGTAGGCCGTCGAACCCCGCAAGGATTCGGAGCTTCCCGAGTTGGAGGGTTATTGTAGGAAGCTTGACGAGGGACTCTCGAAGATAGCTGTTCCTCTTAACCGCCTTACTCGGAAGGATGTCCGGTTCGAGTGGTCCCCTTCTTGCGAGGAGAGCTTCCTGGAGTTTATCGGAGGCTCACCTCAGCGCCAATTCTTACCTCTCCATCTTGGAATGGTGGGTTCGCAGTTGGGTAAAGGTGTCCGCGATCCTGCTCACGTCATCCCGTTCGAGCCGCTCGTCTCTGAGCCGGACAGTCATTCGTGGAGCAGTTGATCGAGATCATGGACCGCCGCGTGAGGAGGTTCTGCACCAAGACCGTCCAGTTGGTCGAGGTGCGATGGCAGCACCGTTCCGGTGTTAAGGACACTTAGGAGCTCAAGGGATGCCAGGTGTGACGCATCTTTTCCCCTCCTAGATGATTTTGCATATTTTGAGGACAAAATTTTCTAAGGGGGGAAGAATGTTATATTTGTGTCACTTTTAACCTGCTGGTAACCGTTGGAGCGTCCTGGCAGTTTTTAAAATTTTTAGGGTTTTTGATCGGAACCGCTAATTTCAGACTGTTAGCTATCGTCTGAGCTAGAGGACTCCGATTGGAAATCTGACTGCATATTTGGTGTCCTGTCGCCATTTTAGACCTCTCATGAAAATTTCATCGAATTCTGGCATCGTTTGCAAAAATTTCGCAGTTCCGGGGCGTATCCGGGTTTTTAAGTCGCGCTCTACTTAAAAGGAATAAAAAAATATCTGCACTGTTCATTGTCTTCCTCGTCGAGATCTCTCTCTCCCCTCTCCGTTTTTCTTCCTTTCAAGCCCCCTAGACCCCTCAAAATCGAAAACCCAAAGCACGGGAAGTGTAGATCGGGTCCCGATCTACGCCCCGGTGCCTTCAAACGCGATTCGCGACGATCCTAGCCTCCCCGACCTCCCCTCTCTCTCCTCTGTTTCGAGCCAAATCGAGGGCCGTGATAGATCGGGGCGTGAGAAGGCTTTGGGAAGGGTTTCGGCGCGTGGAGATCCACCGGACGCCTCTTCCTCCCCTCGGTAAGCCTCCTTTCCCTCTTTTTTCTTGTCTAGATGATTGCTAGGGGGGGTTTTGTGTTTGGGGGTGGTCAGCGGCAGTGGGGGTCGTCGGAGGGTGGTTGGAGGTGGTCGGAGGTGGTCGGAGGTCGTGGGAGGGGCGGTGGTGGCGCTCGAGCAGTGGCTGGGCTGTCCCGGGCAGCAGGCAGCAGCGGCAGCGGCCCAGGCAGCGCGCGGGCTGGGCGCGTGCGGGGATGCGCTGCGCGCGCGTGCGCGCGCGCCTCTGCGCGGGTCTGGCGCGAGGTGCTGGTCGTGCTGGGCGCGCGGGACGGGCTGGCAGTGCTGGCAGCGAGCGCAGGGGGCCGGCTGGGCGTGCGCGCGTGCGTGCGCGCGAGCGTGCGCGCGCGGGCGTGCGCTCGGAGGTGCGTGCGAGGTGTGCGCGAGGCGCAGCGGGGCAGGCGAGGTGCGTGCGAGGTGCGCGCGAGGTGCGGCAAGGTGGCGGAGGTGCGTGCGAGGTGCGCGCGAGGTGCGGCAAGGCGGCGGAGGTGCGCGCGGGGCGAGGAGGCGTGCGCGAGGCGTGCGCGGGGCGCGGCAAGGCAGGGAGGTGTGCGCGGGGGCGAGGCGCCGCGCGCGGGGGCGTGCGGGGTGCTCGCGGGCCAGCGCACGGCGTGCGGGGCGCGTGCGGGCTGCCGCGGCTGGGCTCGGTGGACGCGCGGAGCCCCGGGCGGTGCGCGGAGTGCGCGGGCTGAGGCGCGGCGGCGCGTCCGGGCGGTCGGGTGGCCGTGCGGGTGGTGGCCGGCCGTGCGGGTGGTTGTCGGAGTGCTCGGGCTAGCGTGCGTGCGGGTCGTATGCACGTTTGCCCGAGTGTTGGGAGTTTAATTGTGGGTTTATGTATTTAATAATATTTGTGGATTTATACTTACCAAATAATACCCTGTCTTGCAGATCTCGACGGGCGGTCGCGCGACGACCCCGATCACTGGTGAGTGGGACAATCCAACCCAGTAGAGAGGTGTTATACGCACTTGGGCGTATACCGACCTCTCCTGGGGCGACATGGATAAATATTACCTGCAATAATATGTAATCCCTGCTTGTGTGAATTATATGTAGAATGCATGCTACCCTAGTTTGTATATGTTAGGGACTTGCACCCATAGGATATGCGTATGAGCCATGCAGCATGTCCCCTGGTTTTCATGCTAGGAAACCCCGGCCTATGCATGCGTCCTACTAGTTTAATTATTAAATTAAATGCTGGTATCTGTTAGATCGCATGCCTTAGGATAATATTATAGGGAGGAGCCTTGCGAGGTCAACGCTGAGACCCGTGTTAGGGTACTCCGTGTTCCTTGTTTGGTTGTCGGGATGTAATGTATCGGGACCTCGGGCTGCCCTCCCAAGGTTCTAGTCCCAATAATATTATATGTAATGATTGTATGATTGGTATAATTATTAGTATAGTTGGTAGATATTATAGGGGAGGGGCCTTGCAAGGACAGCGGTGAGACCCGGGTTAGGGTACTCCGTGTTCCTTGTTTGGTTGTCGGGGTATCCTATAACGGGAACTCACGCCGCCCTTCCGAGTTTCTTTCCCCCAATGATATTCCAGCCTTACTGATTTTTGTACATGTTCCCGCATCTTGATGATGCACCTGGTTGAATTCAGAGGAATTCATGACATTTGAGTTGTAATGATATGTAGTTGGCGGATCCGAGTGGATCATATGCGTATGGATAGGCTGTTCTGTTCCCTGCGTTGGATTCGGTAGAGGCTACCCCCAGCGTTAGACAGGGCCTTCCTGACAGAGGGCTCCCATTAGTAGGCACCTCCTGATTTGGTTTCGGACTGTGCTGAATGTGGGAGTAGACCAGGCGGCCTACGGAGTGGAGGGAGAGACTATCGGTGGACCAAGGGTGACCAACAGCCTAGTCAGTCCCAAAATCCTATGTCACCCGTTGGTGGGTGAGGGTGAGGGTGTAGTGGGTTGGCGATGAGCGACCTACTGGATTTGTGAATAGATGATTATCAGTCCCAATAGCCTATGTCACCCATGGATGGGTGAGGGTGAGGGTGTGGTGGTTCGGCGAAGTACGAACCACTGGATTATGTTGTTATGTATTGATGGCTGGATAAAATAATGGAATATTGGTAAATATAGTCTGTGATGCATGGGTTGTGCTGTTCACTGAGCGTGCGGCTCACCCCTCGCATATGTTTTTCCCCAGTTGCCACTGAGCCTGAGCTGGAGCCGGAGCAGCAGTTGGAGCTTTCCGAGGGATTTCTTCAGTAGCGGAGCAGCGCTACGTCCGCGAGTACCAGAGGCTATCAGCATCCCTTTCCTTGGCTGTATGTATTTTATTTCCGTGCTTGGCACGTGTTGGTATATGTTCAGTTGTTTCCATGTATATTGGCTCTCACAGGACGTATGATTGTGTATCGAGTCTGTAATATGTTTTGGTTACAGACTCAGTTTTAGCTTCCGCTACATTGTGTATATATTATGTCAGCCCTGTTTGATATGTGTTATCATTTTATTAGTGGTTTAGAGTATATATATTTGACCTCCTGTGTAGGTTTCTGATATGATATATACATTTTGCCGCGTCCCGGGGTTGGCCGCCCTGGGGCGTGACAGCCGGGGTGTGTGCGTGCATGCGCATTCGTGCGTACGCATGCGGGTGGCCGTGCGTGCGGCTGCTCGGGGGGTTCGGGAGTGAGTTGGGGTGCTCGGACTCACGTGCGTACAGGCCATATGTACGCTTGTCCGAGCGTTGGGTATTTTAGTGTATTTTTGTGTATTTTTAGTGTATTTTTGGGGTATTTCTGTATTTTACTCACCGATTTGATTACCCTATCTTGCAGATCTTGACGGACGGTCGCGCGACGACCCAGATACCGGTGAGTGGGACAATCCAACCCAGTAGGGAGGCGTTACATGCACTTGGGCGTGTACCGTTGTCACGCCCCAGGGCGGCCGTCCCCGGGACGCGGCAGGTGTATATATCATATCAGAAGCCTACACATGAGGTCAAATATATATACTCTAAAACCACAAATAAAAATGACAACACAGATCAAACAGGGCTGACATAATATATACACAATATAGCGGAAGCTAAAACTGAGTCTGTAACTCAAAACATATTACAGACCCGATACACAATCATATGTCCTGTGAGAGCCAATATACATAGTAACAACTGAACATATACAAACACGTGCCAAGCACGAAATCAAATACATACAGACAAGAAGGGATGCTGATAACCTCTGGCACTCGCGGAATGTGGCGCTGCTCCGCTACTGAAGAAATCCCTCGGAAAGCTCCAACTGCTGCTCCGGCTCTAGCTCAGGCTCAGTGACCACTGGGGAAAAACATATGCGAGGGGTGAGCCACACGCTCAGTGAACAGCACAACCCATGCATCACAGACCATATTTACCACAATTCCATTATTTATCCATCCTCAAAGACATAACAACATAAATCCAGTGGTTCGTACTTCGCCGAACCACCACACCCTCACCCTCACCCATCAATGGGTGACATAGGCTATTGGGACTGATAATCATTCATTCACAAATCCAGTAGGTCGCTCATCGCCAACCCACTACACCCTCACCCTCACCCTACCACGGGTGACATAGGATTTTGGGACTGACTAGGCCGTTGGTCACCCTTGGTCCACCGATAGTCTCTCCTCCACTACGTAGGCCGCTTGGTTTTTCACCCACAACTTCGGCCCAGTCCAAAACCAAATCAGGAGGCGCCTACTGATGGGAGCCCTCGGAAGGGACGGCCTTTCTAACGCTGGGGCAGTCTCTACCGGATCCAACGAGGGGAACAGAACAGCCCACCCATACGCATATGATCCACTCTGATCCGCCGACAATACATCTCTACCACTCAAATGTCATGAACTCTTCAGAGTTCCTCCAGGGCGCATAACCACGATGCGGGGAAAATAAGTACAATAAAAGCAAGGTTGTAATATCATTGGGGGAAAGAACTCGGGAGGGCGGCGTGAGTTCCCGTTATAGGATACCCGACAACCAAACAAGGAACACGGAGTACCCTAACCCGGGTCTCACCGCTGTCCTCGCAAGGCCCCTCCCCTATAATATTCACTAACATGCTAATAATCATACCAATCATACAACATTACATATAATATTATTGGGACTAGAAACCTTGGGAGGGCAGCATGAGGTCCCGATACAGGACATCCCGACAACCAAACAAGGAACACGGAGTACCCTAACACGAGTTTCAATGTTGACCTCGCAAGGCTCCTCCCGATAATATTAACTAAAGCATGCAAATTAACATACACTAGCATTTAATTGAATAAATAAACTAGTAGGACGCATGCATAAGCCGAGGTTTCCTAGCATGAAACAGGGGGCATGGTGCATGGCTCTCACACCTATCCTATGGGTGCAAGTCCCTAACATAAAAGCCTAGGGTAGCATGCATTCTGTATTTAAAATCATGCTCACATGCAATACATATTACTACAGGTTAATATAATCCACGGTGCCCCAGGAGAGGTCGGTACACGCCCAAATGCGTATAACGCCTCTCTACTGGGTTGGATTGTCCCACTCACCGGTATCTGGGTCGTCGCGCGACCGTCCGTCTAGATCTGCAAGACAGACATTCAATATGGTGAGAACAATACATAAATACTCCAAAATACTCACAAAATACACCAAAAGAACCCAACACTCGGGCATACGTACATACGGCCCGTACGCACGTTAGCCCGAGCACTCCGACTCACTCCCGCACTCCCGGCAACCACCTGCACGGCCACCCGCCCTCGGATGCACCGCCGCGCCTCAGCCCGCGCGCCCCGACGCACTGCCGCACGCACGCGCACGCTCGCGCGTGCCCGCGCGCACAGCGCGTCCAGCCCAGCGCGCCCCCGCGCGCATTGCACGCACGCCCCAGCACCGCGCGCGCATTGGCCCCTAGCACCGCGCGCACTGGTCCCCAGCACCGCGCCCAGGCGCATGCCCAGGCGCCCTGCCCAGCACCCAGGCACAGTGCCCAGGCACCCTGCCCGCGCGCGCGCACTCCCGCGCACACCCCCGCTCGCGCCAGCACCCGCGCGCACCCGCGCGACCACTCCGCGCGCACCCGCGCGCACGCACCCGCGCGCGACTGCGCGCCGACTGCGCCCGCCAGCGCCCAGCGCCCAGCACCCGTGCCCAGCGCCTAGCGCCCAGCGCCCAACGCTTGCGTCCAGTGCCCAGCGCCCAGCGCCACCCGCGCGCACGCCCGCACGCCCCTGCCAGCTGCTGCGCCTGCTCTGCCTGCTGCTGCCTGTGCTGCTGCCCTGCCTGAGACAGCAACCCACCACCCACCTCCGACCACCCCAAGGCCTCCGACCACCTCCCACAGCCCTCCGACGGCCACCCACCGCCGCCGACCACCACCCAACCTCATTTCCACCCTCCTAACATACATCTACACAAGAAAAGAGAGGAAAAGAGGCTTACCAAGGGGAGGAAGAGAAGTCCGGTTGCTCTCCGCGCACCGAAACCTCTCCCAAAGGGCTTCCAACGCCCGGATCTACTCCCACCTCCAAGACAGCCCAAAACAGAGGAGAAGAGAGGGGGGACGGAGGGGCAAATCTCGCCGGAATCCGGATTTGAAAGCACCGGGGTGTAGATCGGGACCTACACTTCCTATGCTTTAGGTTTTAAGCTTTGAGGGCTCTAGGGGGCTCAAAAGGGAGAAAAAGAGAGAGGGGAGAGAGAAAATCAAGTTGGTAGGGATGATGAATAGTAATCCGAAAATTAGATCCCACCTTTATATAGTGTGCGACTTAAAAACCCAGATACGCCCCGGAACTGTGAAATTTCGGGAACGTTACCGGAATTCGATGAAATTTTCGTGAGAGGCCTAAAATGGCACCAGGACACCAAATATGCAGTTAGATTTCCAATCGGAGTCCTCTAACTCAGGACGATAGCTAACAGTCCAAAAATTAGCGGTACCGATCGAAAACCGAAAAAAAATGAAAAACTGCCAGAATGCTCCAACGGTTACCAGCAGGTTAAAAGTGACACAAATATGACACCTCCCCTGGGGCACCATAGTAAATATTAACCTGTTTAATATGAAAACTATGTAAGCATGATAATCTGTAGTATGCATGCCACCCTAGATTTGTATGCAGAGGGAGGCACGCACACGCGGGGCAGCACTCGGGTTGCACAGGCAGGGCAAGGCACGCACACGGGGGGCAGCACTCGGGTTGCACAGGCAGGGCAAGGCACGCTGGGCACAGTCGCAGGGAACGTCGCAGGACGCACTGGGCACAGTCGCTGGGCGCGCTGGGCACAGGCGCAGGGAACAGTCACAGGGAACGTTGCAGGACGCACTGGGCACAGGCGCAGGACGCGCTGGGCACAGACGCAGGGAACGTCGTAGGACGCACTGGGCACAGGCGCAGGACGCGCTGGGCACAGACGCAGGGCACGCCGCAGGACGCGCTGGGCACGCCGCAGGACGCGCTGGGCACAGACGCAGGGCACGCCTGGCACAGACGCAGGTGCTGGCAGGGCAGCAGGCAGGGCATGCTGGGCACAGCCACTGGGCACGCTGGGCATGAGTGCTGGTGCTGGCAGGGCAGCAGACAGAGCATGCTGGGCACAGGCAGCACACACAGGGCAGCAGACACACGGGCACGCCGACACCCCTACACCCAAGCAACCAAGCACACACAAACCAAAACACAAACACTTAGCATGCACCACCTCCCAACACACCCAATGAGCTGAAAAACCAGAAAAAAAGAAGAGGGGAAAGCTTACCAAGAGAAGGGGAAAGGGAAGGGGGAGGTGTGGGAGCTCGCAAGCACGCCCATGACCACCTCAACCACCACCACCACTAACACCACTTCAGCCTTCATTCCTCTTCTTCTTGCTGAACCAGAGGGGAGGGGGATCCATAAATAACATTAGGGGGGAGCAATAGGAGGAGGAGAGGGAAGAGACAACAACAATGGTACACACCTTCTCTTCTTTGCTCTTCCAAGCACTTCTTCCTCATCTTCCCCTTCTAAAACTCTACCAAACACACTCAAGAGGGCTGGACCAAAGAGAGTGAGAGAGGAGACATTTGGGAGGAGGACATTATATAGACAAAGTGGGGTTCAAAGGACAAAAATCGTCCGTGACCCAAAATTCTGTACATGCTTCACTAGAACAGCCATAACTTCCTCAATATAGCTCTGAATTGCACAATTCAAAGTCCACTGGAAACCCAAGAAGATTATCTACAACTTTCATGTCTATGCTCAGATTAAATAACCCCTCCAGCTATTCCGTAATGTGAGCTAAACATTGAACAAGGCTGTTGCCAGAATTTTCTCATCCCCGGGGTATACTTGGAAAAATACCCATAACTTTTACTACATGAATCTAGTTGATCTAATTCCACTTTTGTATGAAAGCTAACTCAAAATTGAACATCTCATTATAAAATCATATTTAAACCTCTTCATCTTGGATTTTAACAAAATTAAATCCAAATACCAAATCGGAAATGCATAACTTGTAGGAGAAAAATTATGTAGCCAAATTTTCAGTCAGAGCACTCCAACTCCTGTAGGTGGCTAAAACTCAAAATTTTAGCGACTCCGATCGAAAAATAAGGCTCCAAATGACACAGGCATAACAGTCTCTGGGACAACCGCCCTGGGGCGTGACAAGTTGGGTGAGGCACCACTGATTTGGTGGGGTATGCTTGCAAGATGACTGCCATTCAAGCATCCAGTTGGAACTAAAAAGGCACTCTACGGGTGCAGTTTTATACCTCCCTAGTGTCGGGACGGTTGACGAGCGCTAGTTGGAGGGGCCATAAGTTATTTATTTGACCTTGCAGTGGCCAGGTTGGTTCGTGAGTGCATTCGCACCTCTCGAAACTGACAGAAGGGCTACGCAGGTCATCGTCGCCAGGAGTTTACCTTCGGGTTTGGCCACCATGTTTTTCTAAAGGTGTCACAATTTAAGGGCATCCTCTGTTTCAATGTTTAGGGCAAGCTGAGTCGGCCCTATATCGGACCAATTCTCATCCTTGAGTGGATTGGGGTGGGGTGGCTTTTTATGTAGCCTTTCCCCCACTGCTGGCTCATGCCCATGACGTCATCCTTGTCTTGTAGCTAAGGCGTTATGTCCACGGTCCTGCTCAATTCATTCTGTTCGACCGCCTCATCCTCGAGCTGGATTTGTCATTTGTAGAGCAGTGGATCGAGGTCAAGGACCAACGTGAGAAAATGCTCCACCCCAAGACCGTTCCTTTGGTTAAAGTGCGTTGGTAGCACCAGTCTGGTGATATTGGCCACGTTCGGTCTCTCCTTTGGGTTTCCTTAAATTTCGAGGACTAAATTTCCTAAGAGGGGGAGAATGTTGTGCCTGTGTCATTTGAAACCATTTTGGTTAAGCCTTTGTCACATCTGGGTCGTTTGGGGCCTTTTTTTTTCGATCAGAGTCGTTAAAACTTTGGCTTTTTAGCTACCTGCGGGAGTTGGAGTACTCTGATTGGAAATCTAACTATATATTATGGGTCCTGGTACCGTTTTGTACCGCCCATAAAAATTTCATCGAATTCCAGTAACGTTTTTAAAAATATACAGTTCCGAATTGCATCAGGGCATGGCCGTTACTCGGTTTGTGTGGGTGAGATATTTTCAATGATGTGAACGTTTTGAAAAATATGCAATTCTGAATCGGATCCTAGCATGGCCGTTACTGGGTTTCGGTGGTGAGATATTTTCAATGATGTGGTCACCTTTGGTAACCTTACCCCCCTTTACTTAGTGGTGAAGAAATCACTTGGTCTTTTGGTGTGTTGGTGGGTGAGCCTAACCCTAACCTTACCCCCCCCTTATGGTCACCCCTAGGCACTATTTGGGCATGAAAATGATATTTTTGCCCTCTCTCTCCCCCTATCTCCCATTTCGTGGACCTCTCTTTCTCTCCCTCTCTTGGTCTCTTTTTCCCCCCTTTGTGTGTGAAGGAGGTGGAAGAAGCAAAAAGAAGGAGAAGGTGATGGAGTAGAAAAAGTTTTTGTGGAGGAGATCAAGGTTAGCGTGTGTGTATGTTGTTAATGGCCTCTGCTCTCACGCAGAAATAATCCCAAGGCACATAACCTAACAGGCGGTTCATATACACGCCTAGCATGGGTCGGCCTAGCTTAATGCCCCAACTACCGGCTTAATAAAACCGATAAGATAATGAATTCTCCTAAATTCCAAACGAGTGGATTGCTCGGATGCACGGGGCGATTACATCGCTAGCGCTCTAACTAATAAGGTACAACCCGACAGCGGGTCATACCCACGCCTATTTCAGATAGGCCTATCAGTTTTTAACATGCGCATATAAATATATCCAGGAGAATTATATCTAGCTATGTGCATGAACCATATGCACAATCATCTAATAATTGACCATAAGGGTGACCCCTAACATGGATTTACATCATAAACAATACATCATGCAACATACATACAAGGCAAGGCCTAACTACACATGCATATGAGGGCACTAATCGTATAAACATACAAAATATACTCTAACATGCGTTGGATATCGCCAACTCAAAAGGGAAGGGTCAAGCGCGATCTCGCGCACTAACAGGTGAATGCTAATATTCCAAACGAACCCGAGTCGAGTAGGAAATCGCCTCTACTTACTCAGTTCGTGCAGAGGGAGAGGGCAAGAGAGATCATCATCTCATGAAGTTGGTCATAGCTTTGCCCCATTAGCATGGGCGCAACAACTATACCACGCCCTCGAGTCTTATCGCAAGGGAATATTAGGCAGGTGCCCGTTATTAACCCAGACTTAATCATGCTGGATATTCCAATTAATATGGTGGGAGTAGTATTACAATACTACCTAAGGCATGCCATATTCTATACATCCATACACATTACAAAATACAAGCCCATACTAGAGGGCGCATGCAATACAATCATACATACATGGATACAATACATGCCATATAAGCCTAGCATGCAAGATATCTAACATATTATAGTTTAAGCATGGCTATACTACTTATCTACACAAGTAGTATAGCTAGGGTGCCCCATCGATGCGCGACGCACGACTACGCGCGTCGAGCGCATCCCGAGGGGGGGGGGATTGGATCAAACCACTCACCGCAACCCGGGACCTCGCGCATCCCTTTCGACGAGATCTGCATGGTAAGGGCATCAAATTTGGTGAGTAACATCATAATATAACACTTAGAAATTACTAGAAATACCAAAGACTTAGACATGCACGCATACGAGCTCGCACGCGCGTACGCACGCATGCCCGAGTGCCCCAGCACCTACCCGAGCCCCTGGGCAGCCCCGCGCATGCCCCAGCACGCGCACGCACACGCGCGCGCGCACTGGCACCCTGCCACATGCCCAGGCGAACGCCCAGACGCACTGCCCCGCGCGCGAGCACGCTCGCGCGCGGCCGCGCGCACGTCCTGCGCGCACGGCGCGCGCAACCAAAGCCCGCGCACACCCGCTCCGTGCGCACCCTCGTGCCCGCTCGCACGCGCCCGCCTGCGCCTGCCAGTGCCCCTCTGCGCGCGCGTCTGCGCACGCACGCGCGCGGACAGACCCGCGCGCGCGCCCGACACTCTTTTAACCCCTTTAACCCCTCCCCCACACTTCTCACTCACCCTAAACCAACTACCTAGCATGCATGACTTCCCAACAACCCCCTAAGCCATGAAAAAAAAAAAAAAAAGAAGGGGAAGAGCTCACCTAGGGAGGGGGAATGAAAGGGGGAGATTCGGGGGCCCTTGATGCACCCGCGACCACCTCAACCACCACCACCACTACCACCACCTCCACAGCCCTCCTCAGCCTTCTTTGGCTGCAAATCAGGGGGGGGGGGAAGACATGAGAGGGTGCTTGAGAGAGGAGAAACCAACAACAACCACAAAGGCACAAAACTCACCTTCATGCACTTACACCTCCTCTTCTTGCTCCATCTTCTTCTCCTTGGCATAAAATCAAACACTTGGGGATAAAGAGAGGCATAAGAGATAGAGGAAAAGTGTTCCACGAAATGGGAGAGAGGGGAAGAGAGAGAGAGGGCAAAAAGGTCATTTTCATGCCCAAATAGTGCCTAGGGGTGACCTTAAGGGGGGGGTGAGGTTAGGGTTAGGCTCACCCACTCACATATCAAATAACCAAAGGTTTCTTCATCCCTAAGCAAGGTGGGGGTAAGGTTACCAAAGGTCACCACATCCAGAAAATATCTCACACTATTCGGCCAACCAGGAACTCTTAAAACCCGGATACGGTTCAGAACTGCATATTTTTCAAAACGTTACCGGAATTTGATGAAATTTTTATGGGTAGTACTAAACGGTACTAGGACCCATAATATGCAGTTAGATTTTCAATCAGAGTACTCTAACTCCCGCAGGTGGCTAAAAGCCAAAATTTTAGCGACTCCGATCGAAAAAAAAAAGGCCCTGAATGACCCAGATGTGACCAAGGCTTAACCGAAATGGCTCCAAATGACACAGGCATAACAGAGAGAGATCATCATCTCATGAAGCTGGTCATAGCTTTGCCCCATTAGCATGGGCGCAACAACTACACCACGCCCTTGAGTCTTATCGCAAGGGAATATTAGGCAGGTGCCCGTTATTAACCCAAACTTAATTATGCTGGATATTCCAATTAATATGGTGGGAGTAGTATTACAATACTACTTAAGGCATGCCATATTCTATACATCCATACACATTACAGAAATACATGCCCATACTAGAGGGGCGCATGCAACACAATCATTCATACATGGATACAATACATGCAATATAAGCCTAGCATGCAAGATATCTAACATATTATAGTTTAAGCATGGCCATACTACTTATCTACACAAGTAGTATAGCTAGGGGGCCCCATCGATGCGCGACGCGTGGCTACGCGTGTCGAGCCCATCTCGAGGGGGGGGATTGGGTCAAAACACTCACTGCAACCCAAGACCTCATACATCCCTTTCGACGAGATCTTCAAGGTAAGGGCATCAAATTTGGTGAGTAACATCATAATATAACACTTAGAAATTACTAGAAATACCAAAGACTTAGACATGCACGCATACGGGCTCGCACGCATGCGAGCATGCGCGTACGCACGCATGCCCGAGTGCCCCAGCACCTACCCGAGCCGTTGGGCAGCCCCACGCTTGCCTCTGCACGCGCACGCACGCTCACGCACGTGCGCGCGTGCACTGGCGCCCAGCTGCGCCCCTAGACGCACGCCCAGCCGCACGTCCTGCGCACACCGTGCGCGCTACTAGCTCCCGCGCGTGCCCACTCCGCGCGCACCCGCGCTCCTGCGCGCACGCGCACGCACCCGCCTGCGTCTGCTAGTGCCCCTCTGCGCGCGTCTGTGCGCGCACGCGCGCGCGCCCGGCACTCTTTTAACCCCTTTAACCCCTCCCCCACACTTCTCACTCACCCTAAACCAACTACCTAGCATGCATGACTTCCCAACAACCCCCTAAGCCATGAAAAACCAAGAAAAGATGGGGAAGAGCTCACCTAGGGAGGGGGAATGAAAGGGGGAGATTCGGGGACCCTCGATGCACCCGCGACCACCTCAACCACCACCACCACTACCACAACCTCCTCAGCCCTCCTCAGCCTTCTTTGGCTGCAAATCAGGGGGGGAAAAAGACATGAGAGGGTGCTTGAGAGAGGAGAAACCACAACAACAACAACACATACACAACCTTGCTCTTCCTCCTTCACCTTCTCCTTCCTTTGCTTCTTCCTCTTCCTTCTCCACACACACAAAGGGGGGAAAAAGAGACCAAGAGAGGGAGAGAAAGAGAGATCCACGAGTTGGGAGAGAGGGGGAGAGAGGGAGAGGACAAAATGTTCATTTCCATGCCCAAATATTGTTTTGGGGTGACCATAAGGGGGTGGTGAGGTTAGGGTTAGGCTCACCCTCACTCAACCACTTATTTTTGCTTTATTGGGATGCGTGCGGAGAAGCACCACACACTCGAAAATATCTCACCCCCTGAAACCCAGTAACGGCCAAACCCGAATGCGATTCGGAACTATATATTTTTCAAAATGTTACCGGAATTCGGTGAAATTTTTATGGGTAGTACTAAACGGTACCAGGACCCATAATATGCAGTTAGATTTCCAATCAGAGTACTCTAACTCCCGCAGGTGGCTAAAATTCAAAATTTTAGCGACTCCGATCGAAAAAGAAAAGGTTCTGAATGACCCAGATGTGACCAAAGCTTAACCGAAATATCTCCAAATGACACAGGCATAACACACTTGCCTATGTATTGTATTCAGGTATGAATGATCATGTGTGCATGTATCTTGTGTGTTTATAGGGGTGTATAGAATATGGCATGACTTAGGTAGTCCCTTCTAGTAATACTACCCTATTATTAGTAATATCCAGCATGATTAAGCCTGGGTTAATAAACGGGCACATGCCTAATATTCTCTTGCGATAGGACTTGAGGGCGTGGTGTAGTTGTTGCGCCCATGCTAATGGGGCAAAGCTATGACCAACTTCTAGAGATGATGAGCACTCTCTCACCCTCTTTCTTTGTGCGAACTGAGTAAGTAGATGTGGTTCCTACTTGACTCAAGTTCGCTTGGGAATATTGGCATGCACCTGTTAGTGCGCGAGATCGCGCTTGACCCTTCCCTTTTAAGTTGGTGATATCGAACGCATGTTAGGGTATACCTTGTATGCTTGTATGCATATTATTTATGCCATTCCTGGTTATGTATGTTGCATATATATTGTTTATGCTTTTAACCATGTTAGGGATTATCCCTATAATTAATTGTTATGTTATCGTGCATGTAGTTCATGTACATAGCTATGATATAATTCTCCTGTAATATAAATGCGAATGTTAAAACTGATTAGGCCTATTTGAAATAGGCAAGGGTATGACCTGCTGTCGGGTTGTAATCGCCCCTTGCATCCGAGCGATGCACTCGATTTGAATTTAGGAGAATTCATTATCATATCGGTTTTGTTAAGCTGGTGGTTATGGAATTAAGCTAGGCTTACCCATGTTAGGCAAGTGTTTGAACCACCTGTTGGTTTATGCCTTGGGCTTATCTCCGTGTGAGAGCAGATGTCACGACCCAAGGCCGGTCGACCCCGGGACGCGGCAAGTGTATATATGATATCAGTAACAGGAGTTCAATAACACACTCACACAACAGCTAAAAATGACAACACAAGCAGGGCTGACATAATATATACACCAATAGCGGAAGCTAAAAGACTGAATCTGTAATCCAAAAACATATTACAGACTCGATACATAATCAACTGTCCTGTGAGAGCCAATATATACAAAGACATCCAAATACAATACAAACGCGTGCCCAAGCACGGAATATAATACATACAAGCAAAAGGGATGCTGATAGCCTCTGATACTCGCGGGACGTGGCGCTACTCCGCTACTGATGAAGTCCCTCGAGGAGCTCTTCCTCCAGATCCGACTCAGATGACACTGGAGAAAATATTATGCGAGGGGTGAGCCACACGCTCAGTGAACAGCACAACCCATGCCCCACAATTTATATTAACCACCAGATAATATTAACCCACAATCACATTATTAAAAGCCACAAAATGGCAACAGCTATACAGGCCAGTGGGTCGCTATCGCCAACCCACTACACCCTCACCCTCACCCCTCAATAGGTGACATAGGATATTGGGACTTATTAGCCTGATAAACATCCATACACATACATACACCCTCACCCTCACCCCTCAATAGGTGACATAGGATATTGGGACTGATAATCATCAATACACAATCATACACCCTCACCCTCACCCCTCAATAGGTGACATAGGATATTGGGACTTACAATCCAGTAGGTCGCTACATCGCCAACCCACTACACCCACTACACCCTCACCCTCACCCCTCAATGGGTGACATGGGATATTGGGACTGACTAGGCTGATGGTCGCCCTTGGTCCACCGATAGTCTCTCCCCACTCCGTAGGCTGTTTGGCCACTCCCACATTCAGCACAGTCCATCCCAAATCAGGAGGTGCCTACTGATGGGAGCCCCTGCACGGGACAGTCTCTCTACGCCGGGGCAGTCTCTAAAGGATCCAACGAAGGGAATAGATCAGCCTATCCATCGCATATGATCCACTCGGATCCGCTGACAAACACATCTCAACAACTCTAATGTCATGAATTCCTCAGAATTCCACCAGGGCGCATAACCGAGATGCGGGGAACATGTATAATAATAATAATAACAAGGGTATAATATTATTGGGAAAGAAACCTTGGGAGGGCAGCGTGAGGTCCCGATATAGGACATCCCGACAACCAAACAAGGAACACGGAGTACCCTAGCACGGGTCTCAATGTTGACCTCGCAAGGCCCCTCCCTATAATATTATCTAAGGCATGCAATTTAAACATATTCTAGCATTTAATTTAACAAATTAAACTAGTAGGACACATGCATAGGCCGAGGCTTCCTAGCATGATAACAAGGTGACAGGATGCACGGCTCTTACACAGCCTAAGGGTGCAAGTCCCTAAGATACAAGTCTAGGGTGGCATGCATTCTACATTTTTCATGCTTGCATGGATTTCATGTTACAACAAGTTAATAAAATCCATGGTACCCCAGGGGAGGACGGTACACGCCCAAGTGCGTATACGCCTCCCTACTGGGTTGGATTGTCCCACTCACCGATAGTCGGGTCGTCGCGCGACCGTCCGTCAAGATCTGCAAGATAGGGTAATTAAATCGGTGAGTATAACACCCAAATAAATCCACAAATACATTAAAATACATAACACTCGGACAAGCGTACATACGGCCTGTACGCACGCGAGCCCGAGCACCCCAACTCACTCCCGAACTCCCGGGCAGCCGCACGCACGGCCACCCGCCCCGGGCGCACAGCCGAGCCCCGGCCCGCGTCCCCAGGCACCCTGACGAGCTCAGCCCGCACGCCCGGACACCCTGCCGAGACCTCCCAGGTGCGCCGCGCGCCCACTGCGCCCCAGCGCAGCAACCCGCGGCACACCCGCATGCCCTGCACCCCATCGCCTCGCCCCGCGCGCACCACCGGCTCGCATCACCCGCTCGTCCAGCCTCGGGTGCACCCGTGCGCACTGCGCCCCAGCGCAGCGCCCTGCACGCGCACCCGCCCGCACTGCGCCCCAGCGCAGCGCCCGCACACCTGCCCACTCACCACTCCGCGCGCACCCTACTCGCCCCGCGCGCACCGCGCCCTCCGCGCAGCACCCGCACACCACCCGCTCACCACTCCGCGCGCACAGCATGCCCTCACGGCGCCCAGCGCCCAGCACCCACGACCAGCACCCAGCACCCGCGACCAGCATCTGTGCCCAGCGCCCACGCGCACACCCGGCAACACGCGCCCAGCGCGCCTGCTAGCCTACCCGCACTGCTCCGCCTGCGCGCACTGCCGAGGAGCCCGAGCACTGCCCGCCTGCCAGCCCGAGCACCGCCTACCTGCTGCCCGAGCCCTGCCTACCTGCTGCCCGAGCCCACCCGGGACAGCTCTCCTATCTGCCCGACGGCCACCCATGGCCTCCCATGGCCATCAACAGCCACCCCCACTCAAAACAACTTCCTAACATACATCTAAGCAAGAAAAGGAAGGAAGAAGAGCTTACCCTAGGAGAGGAAAGGAAGGGAAAGGAACCGGGAGCTCTTCGGGCACCGAAATACCTCCCCAAGGACCACCACCACCTAGATCTCCTCCTAGCCAAAGAAAGGCTGAAATCAGGGGAGAAAAGAGAGGGTGAGAAGGGGCTAAACACCTCGGAACTCGAATCCGAGACCACCGGTGGATAGATCGGGAGCTCCCCTTACCTTTCTCTTCTTTGGGTTTTGAGTTCCAAGCACTCCAACTAGCTCTAATGGAGGAAAAAGAGAGAGGGGAGAGAGAAAATCATTTTGGGGAAGAAGATGAATAGTGGGGAGATATTTTCATCTCACTTATATATAATCCCTCACTTAGATTAGCCTAACTAGGTTTAATTAGGGCTAAGAAAGGATTAGTGAGGGTTTAAGTGAGTTTTGACTTGGGTCAACTCAACCACAAATAAAAACAAAAGGGGTTGACCAAGTCCATGGGCCCACTTTGACCAAGTCCACTCTCCCAATGACTTCTCGCTCGGTCAAAACCCGGATACGCCCCGGAACTGTGAAATTCTAAAACGTTACCGGAATCGACAAATTTTTCGTGAGCGGCTTGGAATGCACCAGGACACATAATATGCAGTTAGATTTTCAATCGGAGCCCTCAATCTCAGGGCGATAGCTAACAGCCTGAAATTTTAGCGGTTCCGACCGAAAAATGAAAAAAACCAAAAAACTGCCAGAATGGTCCAACGGTTACCAGAAGGTTAAAAGTGACACATATATAACAACAGAGGTGACTCCCTGCGTCCGAGAGACGCATCTCTATGGGAGTTCAAGTGTATTTTGATATCACGCCCCAGGGCGGCTGTCCCCGAGACGTGGCAATATATAGAATATTAGCTATTAATACCTGAGGTCAACAAAGACTCCAACACTGCCCCTGAAAAAGAAACATTATAGTTCAACTAAAATGCGGAAGCATAAAAATATCAATAAGCCTGTAAACGAAAAACATTATTACAGACTCGAATACACAATCACTGTCCTATGAGAGCCAAGTCTAGTCCAAATAAAGTACAACCAGTGCAACACGCACGATTTCAAATACATAAATGACACTAGGATTGCAGACAACCTTGCACTCGCCAACTGCCGGATGGGACACTCCACACACTCGAACCTCGCCACAGGGAAGCTCCAGCTCCACGCTCAACACTGCTTGAAAAAGAAACAATATGCGAGGGGTGAGCTATGAGCTCAGTGAGTGGCTGGAAACCAAACACCATCACAACAATTCAATACTAAGGCAATTTCCTTTTGAGGAAAAACATGGGTAGAAACCCAAAGAATGACAAGGTCACGCGATGGTGCGACCAAACCTCGCCCTCGCCCTCACTCCCCGGAGGGAGGCTTTTGGGACACTCGGGGAGGAACAACTGTTAACCATAACACATGGTGTTACTGTTTAAAAAAATACAACGAGTCCATCCGCTACGAGGTAGAGATATACTTCAATACCTCAAGCGTTAAGAGCAGCATACCCAGAGTATACTCATTGGGTATAAGAGTCATGTGACGACGTGACTTCAACTTACCGTCACCCTCACCCCTAAGGGTGACATGTGATTGTTGGGAGAATCCTTTTTCTCTACACCCTTCGTCATCCGGTAGCCCTCTCCCTTGTAGCCCCTACCTGGTATACTCCCATGATCAGTACATCTGCCGAACGCATCGGTAGTACCTACAGGTTGGAGCCCTCCGTCAGGGCAGCTTTAACGCTGATTAGATGAAGGGGAGAATGATTCCACGCTCGCAATATCGTCCATTATCCCTCTCCTACGTAGCCTCTACCTATCGGTCTTCCACGATCGGTACATAAGCTAGATGGGTACCACAGTATGAATCAGGAGCACTTATAAGTGGTGGCACTACACATGACAGCTTCTACACTGGGGTTTCGGCGCACGACGATATTGGGAGGAAGACTTCGCATTCGCAATGCAAATCCTATGGAAAATCAACTATCCTCGTAATCCCATACCGATGCTATCGAAATACACTTGAACTCCCATAGAGATGTGTCACTCAGACATAGAGAGTCACCTCTACTCTTGCACAGAGATAAGCCCTAAGGCATAACCCAACATGCGGTTCATACACTAGCCTAACATGGATAGTCCTAGCTTAATGCCATAACCACCGGCTTAGCAAAACCGATATGACAATGAATTCTCCTGGGTTCCATCGAGTGCATCACTCGGATGAAGGGGGGGGGGGGGCGATTACATCGCTAGCGCTCTGACTAACAAGGTACAACCCGTCAACGGGTCATACCCAAGCCTATTTCAGATAGGCCTAATCAGTTTAACTTGTGCATATATATTACAGGAGAATTATATCATAGTTATGTACATGAACTACACGCCTGATAATATAATAATTAATTATAGGGATACTCCCTAACATGGATAAAAACATAAACAATAAATATGCAACATATATATCAGGTATGGCCTACATAATATGCATACAAAGCCATTAATCATACAAGCATACAAGTCTACCCTAACATGCGTTGGATATCACCCACTTAAAAGGGAAGGGTCAAGCGCGATCTCGCGCACTAACAGGTGCATGCCGATATTCCCAAGCGAACCTGAGTCAAGTAGGAACCACATCTACTTACTCAGTTCACACGGAGAGAGAGGGCAAGATAGTGCTCATCATCTCTAGAAGCTGGTCATAGCTTTGCCGCAACAATATGGGTGCAACAACTATACCACGACCTCAAGTCTTATGACTAGGGAATATTAAGTATGCACCCAGTTATTAACCCAGAATTAATTATGCTAGAATATAGGGATAGAGTTTCAAACAAGGACTGTTATATATGTGTCACTTTTAGCCTGCTGGTAACCGTTGGAGCATCCTGGCAGTTTTTCGTTTTTTTTTCGGTTTTCGATCGGTACAGCTAATTTTTGGACTGTTAGCTATCGTCCTGAGTTAGAGGACTCCGATTGGAAATCTAACTGCATATTTGGTGTCCTGGTGCCGTTTTAGGTCTCTCACGAAAATTTCATCGAATTCCGGTAACGTTTCCGAAATTTCACAGTTCCGGGGCGTATCCGGGTATTTTAAGTCGCGTACTATATAAGTGAAAGCAAAAAAATATCCTGGCACTATTCATCATCTCCTACCTTGAGCCCTCTCTCTCCTCTCCTCTGTTTTTCTTGCTTTTGAGGCCCTTAGACCCCTCAAAGCTTAAAAGTTAAAACCTAGGAAGTGTAGATCGGGTCCCGATCTACACCCCGGTGGTTTCAAATCCCCATTCCGGTGAGTTTTGCCCCTCCGTCCGCCCTCTCTTCTCCTCTGTTTTGGCCCATTTCGGTGGTAGAGGTAGATCCGGGCGTTGGAAACCTTTTGGGAGAGGTTTCGGTGCGCGGAGAGCAACCGGACTTCCTTTCCTCCCCTTGGTAAGCCCTATTTCCCCTCTTTTCTTGTTTAGATGGATGTTAGGAGGTGGGTTTTGGGGTTGGGTGGAGGTCGGCGGCTGTGGGTGGCCGTCGCAGGGCTGTGGAGGTGGTCGGAGGTCGGTGGGTGGTGGTAGGGGTGCTCGGGTATGGGTGGGGGATGGTCTCGGGCAGCAGGTAGCACCGACAGCAGCACAGCAGCGCAGCAGGCTGGGCGCGCGCGTGCGTGCGCGCGGGCGTGCACTCGGGCATGCAGGGCGCGTGTGCTGGTGTGCTGGGCGTGCGGGCGGTGGGCGTGCTGCGCGCGGGTACACCCGGGAGGGCTGATCGAGCGGTTGGTGCTGGGGAGCTGGGCGAACTGTGCACGAGGAGCTGGGTAGGACTAGCCGGGTAGGCTGGGAGCAGGTGCACAGTTTGCGGGGCGCGCGAGCGCGTGCGCGCGGGTGCGCGCGCGGGCGTGCGCTCGGGGGGGTGCAGGGAGATGCATGCGGGTAGGCTAGCTGGGCTGTGCGCTCGGGGGGGTGCAGGGAGATGCATGCGGGCAGGGGCGCTCGGGCATCAAGCGGGCAGTGCCCTGGGCGTGCAGGCGAGCCGTGCTCGGGCCACTTGGCGACGCGCGCAGGCAGGCAACGCGGGCAGCAGCGTGGGCAGGCTGGCAGGCGAGCTGGGCGCGTGCTGCTGGGCGCGTGCTGCGCGTGCGTGCGCGTGGGCGCTGGGTGAGGGTCCCGGCTGCTGCGGCGGGGCGCAGTGGGCGGCGGCGCACCGGGTGGCTCGGCTGCGGGTCCAAGGCGGCGGGCAGGGGCTCGGCGGCGCCTGGGCGCGCGGGCTGAGGCACGGCGGCACACCCGAGGGGTCGGGTGGCCGTGCGGGTGGTTGCCGGTGGTGCGGGAGTGAGCCGAGTGCTCGGGCTAACGTGCGTACGTGCCGTATGTACGTTTGCCCGAGTATGGGGTATTTTTAGAGTATGTTTAATGTATTTTTGGGTATTTTGGGGGTATTTGTGGATTTTACTCACCTAGTTGGTTACCCTGTCTTGCAGATCTAGACGGACGGTCGCGCGACGACCCGGACTTCGGTGAGTGGGACAATCCAACCCAGTAGAGAGGTGTTATACGCACTTGGGCGTATACCGACCTCTCCTGGGGCACCATGGATAGATATTGGCATGTTGTAATATGTATATCATGCGAGCATGATTTAATTGTAGAATGCATGTTACCCTAGACTTTGCATGTTAGGGACTTGCACCCTTAGGATATGTGTATGAGCCATGCAGCATATCCCCCGTTTCCATGCTAGGAAGCCCGACCGATGAATGTGCCCTACTAGTTTATTTATTAAATTAAATGCTAGTATTTGTTAAATTGCATGTTATAGTGAATATTATAGGGGAGGGGCCTTGCGAGGACAGCGGTGAGACCCGGGTTAGGGTACACCGTGTTCCTTGTTTGGTTGTCGGGGTGTCCTATAACGGGAACTCACGCTGCCCTCCCGAGTTTCTTTCCCCCAATGATATTCCACCCTTGATATAACCTTATGCATGTTCCCCGCATCGTAGTTATGCGCCCTGGTGGGTTCTGAGGAATTCAGAGCATTAGTGTTGTTATGATGTGTTGTCTGCGGATCCGAGTGGATCATATGCGATGGATAGGCTGTTCTGTTCCCTTCGTTGGATCCGTGTAGAGACTACCTCAGCGTTAGACAGGTTGTCCCGTGCAGGGGCTCCCAGTAGTAGGCGCCTCCTGATCTGGTAGAAGGACTGTGCTGAACGTGGGAGTGGCCAAACGACCTACGGAGTGAGGAGAGACTATCGGTGGACCAAGGGTGACCAACAGCCTAGTCAGTCCCAAGAGCCTAGGTCACCTGTTGAGGGTGAGGGTGAGGGTATGGTGGGCCGGCGATGTGGCGACCCACTGGATTGTAAGTCCCAATATCCTATGTCACCCATTGAGGGTGAGGGTGAGGGTGTAGCGGGTTGGTGGTAGCGACCCGCTGGTTTTGTGTAGTTAGTCCCAATATCCTATGTCACCCATTGAGGGTGAGGGTGAGGGTGTATCGGGTTGCCTGAAGCGACCCGCTGGTTTGGTGTTGATTAGTCCCAATATCCTGGGTCACCCATTGAGGGTGAGGGTGAGGGTGTAGTGGGTTGGCGGTAGCGACCCACTAGTTTGTGGAATTGTTGTTATTTGTGGCTATGGTACTGTGATATTGTGGATGATAAAGATATCTGGTTGTGGTCAATATTGTCTGTGATGCATGGGTTGTGCCGTTCACTGAGCGTGTGGCTCACCCCTCGCATAATATTTTTCTTCAGTGTCATCTGAGTCGGATCTGGAGGAGGAGCTCCCCGAGGGACTTCATCAGTAGCGGAGTAGCGCCACGTCCCGCGAGTATCAGAGGCTATCAGCATCCCTTGTGCTTGTATGTATTATTTTTCGTGCTTGGGCACGTGTTTGTGTTGTATTTGGATGTCTTTGTATGTATATTGGCTCTCACAGGACATGTGATTATGTATGGAGTATGTAGTGTGTTTTAATTACATATTCAGTCTTTAGCTTCCGCATTTGGTGTATATATCATGTCAGCCCTGCTTTTGTTGTCTGTGTGTCATTCTGGCTGCTTGTGTATGATATTATTGACCTCCTGTGTAGATGCTGATATTTTATATACACTTGCCGCGTCTCGGGGACGCCCGGGGCGTGACAAGGACTACCTAAGTAATGCCATATTCTATGCATCCATATAACCACACAGAACACATGCCCATACAAGAAGGGCGCATGCAAAACACGATTATTCAAACATGAATACAATACATAGGCAAGTATATGGTAGAAAAGGGCGTTCTACGCAATATACGAGCTATACAAGCCTAGCATGCATGATATCTAGCATATTTAGGGTGCCAAGAAGTTCCCATGGATGCGATGCACGACTACGTGCATCGAGCGCATCCCGAAGGGTTGGATTGAACCACTGACAACAATTCGGATCGTCACGCGTCGAGAGGCAGCACGCGAGCAGGGCAAGTGGGGCATCACGCACACGGAACGGCACGCATGCGGGACAGGCAGGACAGCACGCATGCAGGCAGCACGCACAGACGGGCAACACCCGGGATGCACAGGCAGAGTATGGCGCGCAGGGCACGCTGGGCACAAGCGCAGGGCACACTGCAGGGCACGCTGGTAATAGGTGCTAGGCTTGCTGGGCTCTGGGCAGCACACACAGGGCAGCACGCACGCTGGCACGTCGACACCCCTACACCCAAGCAACCATGCACACACACACCATCAAACATAAACACAAACACATGGCATGCACACACACACCATCAAACATAAACACAAACATAGGCAGGGCATGGCACACAGGGCATGCTGGGCACAAGCGCAGGGCACACTGCAGGGCACGCTGGTAACAGGTGCTGGGCATGCTGGGCTCTGGGCAGCACACACAGGGCAGCACGCACGCTGGCACGTTGACACCCCTACACCCAAGCAACCATGCACACACGCACCATCAAACATAAACACAAACACATGGCATGCACCACTTCACAACAAACCCAATGTGTTGAAAACCAGAAAAAAAAGAAGGGGGGAAAGCTTACCAAGCGGCCGGGGCGGGAAGGGGGAGATGTGGGAGCTCACAAGCGTCCCCACGACCACCTTGACCACCTCCACCACTACCACCACCTCAATCTTAGCTTGCCTTCTTCTTGCTGAACCAGAGGGGAGGGGGCCCAGGGGAACCCATGAGAGGTTAGGGGAGGAGGAGAGGGAAGAGGCAACAACAACAATACATGGACACCTTGATCTCCTTCTTCTTGCGCCTCTTCATCTTCTTCTATCTCCCACTTCTTCTCCACCAAAACACACCCAAAAGGGGGGCTGAAACCAGGGGAAGGAGAGGGAGAGAGTTCAGCTCGGATGGAGAGAGAGAGGGAGAGAAAAAGTGATTTTTGTCACCCCCAAATAGTGTTTAGGGGTGACTTTAAGGGGGGCAAAAGGGTGGTGTCACGCCCCAGGGCGGCCGTCCCCGGGACGCGGCAAGGGTATATATGATATCAGCAGTCTATACAAGAGGTCAATAATATACTCAAACAATATCAACAATGACAACACAGACAACAAAGAGGCTGACATGATATATACATAAATAGTGGAAGCTAAAAGACTGAATCTGTAATTCAAAGACATATTACAGACTCTATACATAATCAACTGTCCTGTGAGAGCCAATATATACACGACATCCAAATATAATACAAACGCGTGCTCAAGCACGGAATACAATACATATAAGTAAAGGGGGGATGCTGAATGGCCTCTCACACGAAGAACGTGACGCTGCTCCGCTACTGCTGACGTGCCTCGGGGAGCTCCTCCTACAGATCCGACTCAGATATCACTGGAGAAAAATATATGCGAGGGGTGAGCCACACGCTCAGTGAATAGCACAACCCATGCATCACAATTCATATTTAACCTCAAATCATTTATAGCCTCTAAGTGGCAATAACTACTCAATCCAGTGGGTCGCTCATCACCAACCCACTACACCCTCACCCGCACCCTCAAACTGGGGACATGGTCTTTTGGGACTGACTAGGCTCTTGATCACCCTTGGTCCACCAATAGCCTCTCCTCCACACCGTAGCTTCCCTGGTCTACTCCCACATTCAGCACAGTCCGAAACCAAATCAGGAGGTGCCTACTGATGGGAGCCCTCTGTCAGGACGGCCTGTCTAATGCTGAGGAGTCCCTACACGGATCCAACGAAGGGAAGAGAAACAGCCTACCCACACGGATACGATCCACTTGGATCCGCCGACACCGATCTCAACTCTACAAATGTCATGAATTCTTCAGAATTCCTCCAGGGCGCATAACTAAGATGTGGGGAAGCCTATATTATAACCACAAAGTTATAATATTCACTAAGCATGCTAATTATCAATAACTCGCATTTGATTTAAATAAATTAAACTAAATGGGACACATGCGTAGGTCGAGGCTTTCCTAGCATGAAAACATAGTATCAGGATGCATGGGCCTTTATACATATCATAAAGGGCAAGTATCCCTAACATACAGGGTCTAGGGTGGCATGAATACTACATAATAATCATGCATGCATAGATACACATAATACAAGTTAATATGCAACTATGGTGCCCCAGGGGAGGGCAATACACTCCTAAGTGTATAAACGCCTCCCTACTGGGTTGGATTGTCCCACTCACCAATACCCGGGTCGTCGCGTGATCGTCCGTCAAGATCTGCAAGACAAGGCATTCAGCATGGTGAGTAAAATACACAAATACATACAAAATTCATACAAAATACGCTAGAAATACCCAACACTCGAACAAGCATGCATACGGGCCCGTACGCACGCGAGTCCGAGTGTCCCGACACACTCCCGCATCGTCGGGCAGCCATGCGCACGGCCACCCGCACGCACACACACGGGTGCGCACACACGCACGCCCACCCGCGGCCCCGGGCGCACTGTCGCGCCCCCAACCCGCGCGCCTCTGCCCGCACGCCCAGACACGCCGCACGCTCGCGCACATGCCCGCGCGTGCCCGCGCGCACCGCGCGTCCAGCCCCGGGTGCACCCGCGCGCACTGCGCCCCAGCGCAGCACCTCGCGCGCCCACCCGCACGCACTGCGCCCCAGCGCAGTACCCCCGTGCGCACCCTGCGCGCACGCTCGCTTGCCCCGCGCGCACTGCGCCCCCTGCGCAGCACCCGCACGAACGCCCGCGCGCATTGCCCGCGCGTACGTGCGCACACGCCAGCGCCCCCGACTGCGCGCCTGCCCTGCCTGCACGCTGACCCTGCCTGGGCGCACAGGCCCGCGCGCACGCGCTGGGATGATCCCCCACGCGCACCCGACCCATCCCAAACCCCCAACAGCCCCCCTCCAACACCCCAAACACCATGCATGCCGCATACCCAAAAACACATCCTATTCAAGCATCTACAAAAGAAAAGGAAGGAAAGAAAGATCACCCAAGGAGAGGAAGGGAAGGGGAGGAAATCGGGTGCTCTTCGCGCACCAATTCGCCACCTCCAAGACCACCACCACCGAGCCTTCTTCTCAGCCAAAGAAGGGCTGAAAACAGGGGAGAAAAGGAGGTAAGAGAGGAGGAAAACCAAGGGGAAATGGAGATCCAAGACCATAGAAAGATAGATCGGGTCCTCACCTATCTTTTCTCCTTCTAGGGTTTTTGATTTTAACCACCTCTACTAGGTCAAAAGGGGAATTTAAAGAGAAGGGAGAGAGAGATTTGAAGTGGAGAAGATGATGAATAGCACAACTATTCCTAGGCGTGGACTTCTTAAGTCCCCACATACACACCACACACACTCACACACTCACCACTCACTTAACTTGGAAATTAATTAGGTTAAGCTTGGTTTAGGTTAGGTTTAGGTGAGATTTGACCCTAGTCAACCCAACCACACTAAAAACCAAAATCATTTGACCAAGTCAAGGGTCAACTTTTACCAAGTCAAGTCTGCCAATGACTTTTCGCTCGGTCAAAAACCCGGATACGATTCAGAACTGTGAAATTCTGAAACGTTACCGGAAATCGATGAAATTTTTGTGAGTGGCTTGAAATGGCACCAGGACACATAATATGCAGTTAGATTTTCAATCGGAGTCCTCAAGCTCAGGATGATAGCTAAAAGTCCAAAATTTTAGCGGTTCCAATCGAAAAAATAAAAAGTTGAAAAACTGTCAGAATGCTCCAATGGTTACCAAAAGGCTAAAAAGTGACACATATATAACATTCTTCCCCCCTTAAGAAATTTTGTCCTCAAAATAAATACAAGAACATCTAGGAAGGGAAAAGATGCGGATACGCGTCACGCATGGCGTCCTCGAGCTCCCAAGTGGCCTCGGCACTGGAACGGTGCTGCCATCACACCTTGACCAACTGGACGGTCTTGGTGCGGAGCCTCTTCTCGCGACGGTCCAGGATCTCGATCGGCTGCTCGACGAATGACAAGTCTGGCTCGAAGACGAGCGGCTCGAACGGGATGACGTAACCAGGATTGTGGACATAACACCTCAGCTGCGAGACGTGGAAGACGTCATGGGCCTGAGCCAACTGTGGGGGCAGAGCTATGCGATAGGCCACCTCCCCAACTCGCTCGAGGATGAGGAACGGCCCAATGAAACGCGGACTCAGCTTGCCCCGCACGCCGAAACGGAAGATGCCCTTCATCGGGGACACCTTCAGGAAGACATGGTCACCAACCTCGAAAATGAGCTCACGGCGACGATGATCGGCGTAGCTCTTCTGACGGCTCTGAGCGACTCGGATACGCTCGCGAATCGTCTTGACCATCTCTGAGGTCTGCTGGATGATCTCTAGTCCCTCCAACTGGCGCTCTCCAACCTCGTCCCAACACAAGTGGGACCTGCAGCTACGGCCATAGAGCGCCTCGTATGGAGCCATCCTGATGCTTGAGTGGTAGCTGTTGTTGTAGGCAAACTCCACCAACGGAAGATGCCTCTCCCAACTGCCCCCAAAATCGAGAACGCAAGCTCGCAGCATGTCCTCCAGGGTCTGAATCGTCCTCTCCGACTGGCCGTCTGTCTGCGGATGAAACACTGTACTGAAGTGGAGGTTCGTACCAAGGGCGTGCTGGAGGCTACGCCAGAACCTCGAAGTAAATCGTGCGTCTCGATCAGAAATGATGCTGACGGGAGTGCCATGGAGACGAACAATCTCGGAGACAAATAACTGCGCCAGGGTGTCCAGAGAATCGGTGAGCCAGATGGGGAGGAAAAGAGCGGACTTCGTCAGCCGGTCGACGATTACCTAGATGGCATCGTGACCCGATCATCACCTCGGCAAACCCGAAACGAAGTCCATGGTGATCTGCTCCCACTTCCACTGAGGGATCTCAATGGACTGCAGCTTCCCCGCAGGACGCTGATGCTCTGACTTCACCTGCTGGCATACCAAGCAACGGGCAACGAAACGGGCAATATCCGTCTTCATCCCGCGCCACCAGTAGCCACGACGAAGGCCCCTGTACATCTTCGTGCCACCAGGATGCACTGTGTACCTCGAACGATGGGCCTCGTCCAAGATCTTCTGCTTCAGCTCTGCGTCGTCAGGAATGCATACTCGGCCTCTGAACCGCAGGATCCCGTCCTCGTGAATCTGGTAGTCCGGACGCTCGCCCCGGGCGATGCCTTCAGAGAGGACTAGAAAGTGAGGATCCTGCCCCTGAGCCGTGCGGATCTCATCGAGAAATCGGGCTGCACCACTAGCCTGGCCAAAAAGCCACTCGCAGGAGTCTCTCGAACGTTGATCCAGCAAGCGGCCTCCTCCAGAAGCCTCCAACGACGTACAGCCATGTGGGCGGCCATGCCCAAGGGCTGCCTGCTGAGAGCATCCGCCACGACATTCGCCTTACCCAGATGGTAAGCGATGTCACAATCATAGTCCTTCAGGAACTCGACCCAACGTCTCTGACGCATGTTGAGCTCCGGCTGGGACTGCAAATATGTCAAGCTCTTATGATCAGTAAAGAGCTCGAACTCCTCGCCATAGAGGTAGTGCCTCCACATCTTCAGCGCAAAGATGATCGTTGCCAACTCTAGGTCGTGGGTGGGGTAATTCTGCTCATGGGGCTTCAACTGACGCGACGCGTAAGCCACAACCTTATCGTGCTGCATCAGGACGCAACCCACACCCACGCGCGATGCATCGGAGTAAACTGCGAACCCACCACTCCCAGACGGAAGGGTAAGAACTGGCGCTGAGGTGAGCCTTCGCTTCAACTCCTGGAAGCTCTCCTCGCAAGACGGGGACCACTCGAACCGGACATCCTTCCGAGTGAGGCGGGTAAGAGGTACATCTATCTTCGAGAAACCCTCGACAAACCTCCTGTAATAACCCACCAAGCCTAGGAAGCTCCGAATCTCTATGGGGTTCGACGGTCGACGCCAATTCGACACGGCGAGCGTCTTGTCCGGGTCCACAGATATGTCCTCGCCGGAAATCACGTGGCCCAGAAAGGCCATACGCTCCAACCAAAACTCGCACTTAATCCACCATCAATTTGATGCTTCCAAGGTATTCCTTGACTGGGAAAAGAAACCTTGGGAGGGCACCATGAGGTCCCGATATAGGATATCCCGACAACCAAACAAGGAACACGGAGTACCCTAGCCCGGGTCTCAACGCTGACCTCGCAAGGCCCCTTAATCCAGAGAAGGAAGACTAGAAGAAGACATCACCCTTAATGAACACTACTAACTCTACTTGAAACTCATGCTCCGCAATCGCCACGGTACGTCCTCGGTACTCAGAACGGAGGAGAATACGTTTCCTATGGGCAATGATATCTCCAGGATAACACCAAGAGGGGCGGACGCCACGCCCATCCGTCTCGCAAAGGCGGGAGACACGAACGAGTGCGTGGCTCCGGAATCAAATAACACACATATATATAGGGAGCTGGGAAATCAAAACAATACCTCGAACCATGATACCCGAAACCTGCGCCTCCTCGGCCGAAAGTGCTGCAACTCTGCCCTGAACAAACTGCGGCTGAGGAGCAGGGGCACGCCTCGCAGGCTGCACTGGCTGCCTCCTCTGGTCAACACGGCCACCCTGTGGCTGCTGCTGCTGACGCTGAGGCTGCTGCTGCTGCTGGCGCTGAGGCTGTTGCTGCTGCTGAGGCTGCTGCTGCTGCTGCTGCGGAGGCAGCACGCGAGGTCAACCAGCATCTGGTGATCGGTGCAGTGCATGGTCGAGAAGATCTTGTCCACCTCCATCAACCATCGCTCAGGGGCAAGGGGGTCCGCCGTCTGTCCATGGAACTCGGGAGGGTGGAGCTTCAGAAAGCCTGTGAGGCCACTCTGGTGCGCTCGCGCTGCAGCCTCTAGCTCCACCTCCCTCACCAGGGGATCCTGAACTCCTACCGCTGGAATCACCACGAGAGCAGAAGGTACATCTGGTACCACAGGCGGATCTACCACCAAGAAAACCTGTGGAACTACATCACGGGCCACCCTCAGCTCCTGAATCTCTCTAGCCTGCTCAGCAACGCCCTCGCCTGGGCCTCTAATGTTCTCGTCTGAATCTCCACCAGATCTGCTATCCGAGCGAAAGCACGCTCCCATGCAGGAGGCTCCTGCGCCAATCCTGGCCCCATAGCCGAGGACTCTCTAGTAGCATCCTCACCTCTGGTAGGTCCGGGAACCTCCAAAGGTCGAGAGGGACCACGTCCACGCATTCTTCTGCGAGGAGGCATATCAGCAACCTAAGAAAACCAGACACAAGGATCAGAATACTCATATAGAAATCATAGGACTCATCTCTACGAAAAAAGACCATTGGCTCTGACAGGACCAGGCTCTGATACCAACTTTTGTCACGCCCCAGGGCGGCCGTCCCCGGGACGCGGCAAAGGGTATATATGATAACAGCAGTCTATACAAGAGGTCAATAATATACTCAAACAATATCAACAATGACAACACAGACAACAAAGAGGCTGACATGATATATACAAATAGTGGAAGCTAAAAGACTGAATCTGTAATTCAAAGACATATTACAGACTCGATACATAATCAACTATCCTGTGAGAGCCAATATATACACGACATCCAAATATAATACAAACGCGTGCTCAAGCACGGACTACAATACATACAAGCAAAGGGGGGATGCTGAATGGCCTCTCACACGAAGAACGTGACGCTGCTCCGCTACTGCTGACGTGCCTCGGGGAGCTCCTCCTACTGATCCGACTCAGATATCACTGGAGAAACATATATGCGAGGGGTGAGCCACACGCTGAGTGAATGGCACAACCCATGCATCACAATTCATATTAACCTCAAATCATTTATAGCCTCTAAGTGGCAATAACTACTCAATCCAGTGGGTCGCTCATCACTAACCCACTACACCCTCACCCGCACCCTCAAACTGGGGACATGGTCTTTTGGGACTGACTAGGCTCTTGATCACCCTTGGTCCACCGATAGCCTCTCCTCCACACCGTAGCTTCCCTGGTCTACTCCCACGATTCAGCATAGTCCGAAACCAAATCAGGAGATGCCTACTGATGGGAGCCCTCTGTCAGGACGGCCTGTCTAACGCTGAGGAGTCCCTACACGGATCCAACGAAGGGAAGAGAAACAGCCTACCCACACGGATACGATCCACTTGGATCCGCCGACACCGATCTCAACTCTACAAATGTCATGAATTCTTCAGAATTCCTCCAGGGCGCATAACCTAGATGCGGGGAAGCCTATATTATAACCACAAGGTTATAATATTCACTAAGCATGCTAATTATCAATAACTCGCATTTGATTTAAATAAATTAAACTAAATGGGACACATGCGTAGGTCGAGGCTTTCCTAGCATGAAAACATAGTATCAGGATGCATGGGCCTTTATACATATCATAAGGGGCAAGTATCCCTAACATACAGGGTCTAGGGTGGCATGGATACTACATAATAATCATGCATGCATAGTTATACTTAATACAAGTTAATATGCAACTATGGTGCCCCAGGGGAGGGCAATACACTCCTAAGTGTATAGAACGCCTCCCTACTGGGTTGGATTGTCCCACTCACCAATACCCGGGTCTTCGCGTGACCGTCCGTCAAGATCTGCAAGACAGGGCATTCAACATGGTGAGTAAAATACACAAATACATACAAAATACGCTAGAAATACCCAACACTCGGACAAGCATGCATACGGGCCCGTACGCACGCGAGTCCGAGTGCCCCGACACACTCCCGCATCGCCGGGCAGCCATGCGCATGGCCCCCCGCACGCACACGCACGGGTGCGCACGCACGCACGCACACCCGCGCCCCGGGCGCACTACGCGCCCCCAGCCGGCGCGCCAGCGCGCTGTCGCGCCTCTACCCGCACGCCCAGACACGCCGCAAGCTCGCGCACACGCCCACACGTGCCCGCGCGCACCGCGCGTCCAGCACCGGGTGCACCCGCACGCACTGCGCCCCAGCGCAGCACCTCTCGCGCACACTTGCACGCACTGCGCCCCTGCGCAGTACCCCGGCACGCACGCTTGCTCGCCCCGCGCACTGTGCCCCCTGCGCAGCACCCGCACACACGCCGCGTGCACTGCCCGCGCGTACGCGCGCACACGCCAGCTCCCCCAACTGTGCGCCTGCCCTGCCTGCACGCCTACCCTACCTGCACGCCTGCCCTGCCTGCGCGCACAGGCCCGCGCGCACGCGCAGGGATGATCCCGCACGCGCACCCGAGCCATCCCAAACCCCCAACAGCCCCCCTCCAACCCCCCAACCACCATGCATGCCATGCATACCCAAAAACACATCCTAATCAAGCATCTACACAAGAAAAGGAAGGAAAGAAAGCTCACCCAAGGAGAGGAAGGGAAGGGGAGGAAATCGGGTGCTCTTCGAGCACCGATTCGCCACCTCCATGACCACCACCACCAAGCCTTCTTCTCAGCCAAAGAAGGGCTGAAAACAGGGGAGAAAAGGAGGTAAGAGAGGAGGAAAACCAAGGGGAAATGGAGATCCAAGACCATAGAAAGATAGATCGGGTCCTTACCTATCTTTTCTCCTTCTAGGGTTTTTGATTTTAACCACCTCTACTAGGTCATATGGGGGATTTAAAGAGAGGGAGAGAGAGAGAGAGAGCTTGAAATGGAGAAGATGATGAATAGCACAACTATTCCTAGGCATGGACTTCTTAAGTCCCCACACACACACACACACCTCACACACTCACCACTTACACTTAACTTGGAAATTAATTAGGTTAAGCTAGGTTTAAGTTAGGTTTAAGTGAGATTTGACCCTAGTCAACCCAACCGCACTAAAAGCCAAAATCATTTGACCAAGTCAAGGGTCAACTTTGACCAAGTCAAGTCTCCCAATGACTTTTCGCTTGGTCAAAACCCGGATACGATTCGGAACTGTGAAATTCTGAAACGTTACCGGAAATCGATGAAATTTTCGTGAGTGGCTTGAAATGGCACCAGGACACATAATATGCAGTTAGATTTTCAATCGGAGTCCTCAAGCTCAGGATGATAGCTAAAAGTCTAAAATTTTAGCGGTTCCGATCGAAAAAGAAAAAGTTGAAAAACTGCTAGAATGCTCCAATGGTGACCAGAAGGCAAAAAGTGACACATATATAACAGGTGGTATGGTTAAGCTTAAAGTTACCCACACCCAACCACTCCTTTTCACTTTATTGGGAAGTGTGAAGTGAAGCATTGCATCACTAGAAATATCTCAACCACTGAAACCCAGTAACGACCAAACACGGATACGATTCGTAACTGCATATTTTTCAAAACGTTACCGGAATTTGATGAAATTTTTATGGGTAGTACAAAATGGTACCAAGACCCATAATATGCAGTTAGATTTCCAATCAGAGTACTCCAACTCCTGTAAGTAGCTAAAAGCTAAAATTTTAGCAACTTCGATAAAAAAAAAATAAGGCTCCAAATGACACAGGCATAACATTCTCCTCCCCTTCGGAAATTTAGTCCTCAAAATTTAAGGAGACCCAAAGGGAAGACCGAACATAGCCAGTATCACAAATTGATCTTTTGCTCCCAAATGGTCTAAGCAACAGACTGGTGCTACCGACACACTTTAATCAAAGGAACGGTCTTAGCGTGTAGCCTCTTCTCATGTTGGTCTCTGACCTCGATCCACTGCTCCACGAATGACAAATCTAGCTCGAGGATGAGGCGGTCGAACGAAAAGACATGAGCATGATCGTGGACATGACGCCTCAGTTACGAGACAAGGACGACGTCATGGGCATGAGCCAGCTGTGGGGGAAAGGCTACATGACAAGCCACCTCCCCAATCCACTCAAGGACGAGAACCGGTCCGATGAAGGGCCGACCCAGCTTTCCCCGAACGTTGAAACAGAGGATGCCCTTAAACTGGGAAACCTTTAGGAAAACATGGTCGCCAAACCCGAAGGTAAGCTCCTGGCGACTATGACCTGCGTAGCCCTTCTGTCGGTTCCGGGAGGTATAAAACTGCGCCCGTAGAGTGCGTTTTCAGTTCCATCTGGATGCTCAAATGGCAGTCGCCTTGCAGGCAGACCCCAACAAATGGGATGCCTCACCCAACTGCCCCAAGTCGAGCACACAGGCATTTAGCATGTCCTCCAAGGTCTGAATCGTCCTCTTTGCTTGGCCATCCATTGGCGATGAAATGCTGTACTTAAATGGAGGCTCGCGCCCAAGCCTGCTGAAGGCTACACCAGCACCCCGAAGTAACCCTCACGTCTCAACTTGAAATAGCGCCGACCGGAGTGCCATGAAGACGAATAATCACGAAGGCGAATACCCCCATCAAGGCGTCCAGAGACTTAGTCAGTCGGATAGGGAGGGAAGCGCGAACTTAGTCAGTCGGTCAATAATCACCTAAACAGCGTCGCGACCTGAACTTGACTTTAGCAAGCCCACAACAATCCATGATAACCCACTCCCACATCCACTGAGGAGTCTCGATGGACTGACGCTTTCCAACGCGATGATGATTCTCGAACTTTGCCTGAGGGCATGCCCACAAACAACCTCAATGAAGGCTACCTCAAAACAGCCCACTGAGGCCCAATAAAACTTTTGAGATCCTTGAAGGCATCCGGCACATTCGTCAACCTTGGCAGCAGTACTTAAAACACGTAGTGCCTGACACGGTCACGGAAGGCCATCTACGAAATGCCCAACTCCCGGATCTCCAATTCAGGGTACCCTGCACAAAGATCGATCTAAGAGAAGACATGACTCCCCAGAACTGGTCAAACAGATCATCAATTCATGGCAAGGGGGTACCTGATCTTCATTCTCCACAGGGAGATCAGAACAATTCTTGGGATGATTAAGTCCAGATTCAGCTCCTTGAGCATGGATAGCGCTCATGATGACCCTAACATGTTGGGTAAGCCACTCAACTGCACTTAATCCGCAACAAGAGGTCGTCAAACCCCGACAATGCCTATCCAACTTCATCTATTTGATATTGCGGTTGAGTCCACTCACGAACGCTAGCATCACGTTTCTCCATTTACGACCAATGTGGGGGCGAAACACGATAGTATCGAAAAATGTGCTTCACATGCCGCCACCGACAGGTCGCCCAACTATAACCATTGGAACTCAAGCATCATGCACTCAATGGGCAGATTCATCACAAGTAGTCCACGCTCTCGACATCATCCGATAGCACTCTCCCAGTGTGGCCTCTACCTGGTAGCCTCCCATGCCCACTATCTCTACCATATAGGCGCACCAACAAGCATCCTGGATAGTATCTGGGAGCACCTCACAGAGCTTTGGCCTCTACCAGGTAGCTTCAACGCACGATGATATATCGAAGTGACTCCAGATATGGCTATGGAACACAGTCCATAAACGATCGCCCACCAAGCTGTAAAAGGACGCACCCAATCCCGATTGTACGCATCACCACTCGCTACAGCACCTTCCAAGTGAGAGGAAAAGGCAATCATCAAATAGATGTTTCAAAGATATTTCCTGATTGGGGAAAAGAACCCCTTGGGAGGGAACCATGAGGTTCCGACATAGGATATCCCAACAACCAAACAAGGAACAAGGAGCACCCTAGCCCAGGTCTCAATGATGACCCCGCAAGGCCCCTTAATCCTGATCAGGAAAATTGAAGAAGACATCGCCCATTAATGATAAAAACACCACATCCTCAAAACAAGAAGCCGGTGCCGTAAACGAACTCCGTGGTTACCAGCAATATCGATGCACGAGAACAAAGCTCCATTATCAAGACGTGATCCATACCTTAGAAATTGTAGCCAATTCATTACTACCATACTACTGGGCTGGAATCTTTTGCCCGAGCCTTAATCCCACAACAAGGGACCCAACAATTGACCATATTTAGTCGACCCAATTGAAAACTTAAGGGGGGTCCAGGGGTGGCCACTTCCACGTCCACGGATGCGAGGAGGCATGTCAGCAACCTAAGATAAACTTCTAAAACCAGAGTACTCGGATGACAAGCCTACGACTCATCTATACAACTAGACTTAGGCTCTCACAGGACCAAGCACTGATACCAACTATTGTCACACCCCAAAGCGGCCGTCCCCGACAATATATAGAATATCAGCTATCAATACCTGAGGACAACAAAGACTCTAACGACAACATACAAAGCTTGCAAAATAATGATAATTGATAGTTCAACTAAAATGCAGAAGCATAAAAATATCAATAAGTCTGTAAACCAAAAACATTATTACAGACTCAAATAAAGTACAACCAGTGCAACACGCACTATTTCAAATACATAAATGACACTAGGACTGCTGACAAACTCGCACTCTCCAACCGCCGACGGGACACTCTACGCACTCGAACCCCGCCACAGGGAAGCTCCAGCTCCACGCCTAACACTGCCCCTGAAAAAGAAACAGTGCGCGAGGGGTGAGCTACAAGCTCAGTGAGATGTAGGAAACCAAACACCATCACAACAATTCAATACTAAGGCAATTTCTTTTCAAGGAAAAACATGGGTAGAAACCCAAAGAATAACAAGGTCACACGATAGCACGACCAAACCTCGCCCTCGCCCTCACTCCCCGGAGGGAGGCTTTTGGGACACGCGGGTAGGAATAACTGTTAAGCATAACACATGGTGTTACTGGTTAGCAAAATACAACAAGCCCATCTGCTACGAGGTAGAGATATGCTTTGATACCTCAAGCGTTAGGAGAAACATACCTAGAGTATATTCAATGGGTATAAGAGTCACGTGACCACGTGACTTCAACTTACCCTCACCCACACCCCTAAGTGTCACGCCCCAGGGCGGCTGTCCCTGAGACGTGGCAATATATGAAGTATCAGCTATCAAGTACAAGAGGTCAACAATGACTCCAATAAATAACACACAAAGCTGGAAAAACAATGATAACTGATAGATCAACCAAAAATTACGGAAGCATAAAAATATCAATAAGTCTGTAAACCAAAAATATCATTACAGACTCGAATACACAATCAATGTCCTGTTTGAGCCAAGTCTAGTCCAAATAAAATACATCTTGTGCCACATGCACGATTTACAATACATAAAATGACTCTAGGACCGCGGACGGCCTCGCACTTGCCACTCGTCGGATAGAACGCTCCGTGCACATAAGACCACGCCACTAGGAAGCTCCAGCTCCATGCCCAACACTGCCTCTGAAAAGAAACAATATGCGAGGGGTGAGCTACAAGCTTAGTGAGTGGCTGGAAACCAATCACCATTACAACAGTTCAATGTTAAGGCAATTTCCTTTCAAGGAAAACATGGGTGAAAACCCAATGGATAACAAGGTCACGCGGCGGCGTGACCAACCTCACCCTCACCCTCACTCCCGGAGGATGACTCTTGGGACTTTTGGGGAGAGACCATACCGTTGGTCGAAGAGACGCGAAATTACTGGTCTACACAACACTACTGGATTGAATTACTGGTCTACACAACACTACTGGATCATCTACATCAAGATAACTGCCCAACGATGTCTTTGAACATCGATACGCAACCGGACCCAACAACTATGGGAACGGACGAACAACGAATGGGTCACGTGGCGACGTGTCTTCACCTCATCCTCACCCTCTAGAGGTGACATAGGACTTTTAGGAGAGATTAGACTGCTCTACACCCTTGGTCCACCGGTAGCCCTTTCCCCGGGTAGTCTCTACCTGGTATACTCCCACGATCAGTACATTCCCGAACGCATCGGTAGTACCTACGGATGGGAGCCCTCTGTCAGGACAGCTTTTCCAACGCCGGGTAGTTCCTACACGGATCTAACGAAGGGGAGAACGATTTCACGCTCGCAATATCATTCGTTAGCCCTCTCCCGGGTAGCCTCTACCTGGCATACCCCCATGATCAGTACATCTTGCCGCATGCATCGATAGTACCTACAGGTGGGGGCCCTCTGTCAGGACAGCTACAACCCGGGCCGCTTCAACACGGACGACATTGGGAGGAAACACTCCATGTTCGCAAAGCGAACCCAATGGAAAAACAACTACTCTCGATAATCGCCAAACTTAATGCCAAAGCTACTAGTTTAACACCGATGCAACAAATGAATTCTCCTGAATTCCATTCAAGTGCATCACACGGATGCAGGGGCGATTACATCGCTCGCACACTAACTAATGAGGTACATCCCAACGGCAGGTCGTACCCACGCCTATTTCAGATAGGCCTAATTAGTTTTAACATGTGCGTATATATAACAGGAGAATCATATCATAGCTATGTGCATGAACCATATGCACGATCATCTAATAATTGACTATAAGGGTAACCCCTAACATGGATTTACATCATAAACAACAAATCATACAACATGCATACAAGTTATGGCCCACTTAAACATGCATACATGGCCATTAATCATATAAGCACACAAGGCATAACTTATGCATGCGTTGGATATCACCAACTTAAAAGGGAATGGTCAAGCGCGATCTCGCACACTAACAGGTGCATGCCAATATTCCAAACGAACCTGAGTCGAGTAGGAAATCGCATCTACTTACTCAGTTCGTGCAGAGAGAGAGGGCGAGAGAGAGATCATCATCTCTTGAAGTTGGTCATAGCTTTGCCCCATTAGCATGGGCACAACAACTACACCACGCCCTCGAGTCTTATCGCAAGGGAATATTAGGCATGTGCTCGTTATTAACCCAGACTTAATCATGCTGGATATTCCAATTAATATGGTAGTATTACTCATAGGGACTACCTAAGGCATGCTTATTCTATACATTCATGAAAACACACATCACACATGCCCATACATGAAGGGCGCATGCATACATAATAATTCACACATGAATATACATAGGCAAGTATATGGTAGAAAAGGGGGTTCTACGCAATATACGAGCTATACAAGCCTAGCATGCAAATATCTAACATATTTAGGGTGCAAAGAAGCCCCATGGATGCGCGATGCACGACTACGTGCATCGTGCGCACCTCGAAGGGTTGGATCGAACCACTCACCGATACCCGGATCATCGCGCATCCCATCCGACGAGATCTGCAAGGCAAGGGTATCCAATTTGGTGAGTAAAATCACATTTAAAACACTTAGAATTTACTAGAAATACCAAAGACTTAGACATGCACGCATATGGGCTCGCACGCATGCGAGCACGCACGCACGCACGCATGCCCGAGTGCCCCAGCACCTACCCGAGCCCCCGGGTAGCCACACGCATGGCCCCACACGCGTACGCACGCACGCACGCTCCCCCAAGCCCGCTGGATCCCAGATGTGCGCCTAGACGCGCAACCCCACGCGCGCGCACATGCTCGTGCTTGCCCGCGCACTTGCCAGCATCCCGCGCGCCCGTGCATGCGCTCGCCTGCGCGCCCGACAGCATTCGCCTGCGCCCATCTGTGCGCGCCCCCAGCCACCCAACACCCCTCCCCAGCCCCCCTCACACACCCTAACTCAATCATCTAGCATGCATGACCCCCTTACAACCCCTAACACATGAAAAACCAAAGAAAAGAAGGGGGAGAGCTCACCAAGGGAGGGGGAAAGGAAAGGGGGAGGTGTAGGGGCTCGCAAGCTCCTTCTTGACCACCACCACCACCTCTTCCATTGCTTCTCTTCTTCATGGCTGAACCAAAGGGGAGGGAAAACAATTAGAGGGGCTAGGGGCGGAGAGGGAGAAGACAACAACCACAACAACAAAGGCACACACAAACCTACCTTCTTGCACTTCCTTCTTCACCTTCTCCTTCAATTGCTTCTTCCTCCTCCTTCACACACAAAGAGGGGAAAAAGAGACCAGGAGAGGGGAGCTTGAGAGAGTTCCACGAAATGGGAGAGAGGGGGAGAGAGAGGGCCAAAATGTCTTTTTCAAGCCCAAAAAGTGTCTTGGGGTGACCCTAAGGGGATGGTGAGGTTAGGGTTAGGCTCACCCTCACTCAACCACTCATTTTTTTCTTTATTGGGAAGCGTGCGGAAAAGCACCACACACTCGAAAATATCTCACCCACCGAAACCCAGTACTGGACAAACCCGGATGTGATTCGGAACTGCATATTTTTTGAAACATTACCAAAATTCAATGAAATTTTTATGGGTAGTACAAAACGGTACCTGGACCCATAATATGTAGTTAGATTTTCAACCAGAGTACTCCAACTCCCGCAGGTAGCTAAAAGTCAAAATTTTAGCGACTCCGATCGAAAAAGAAAAAGGCCTTGAATGACCCAGATGTGACCAAGGCTTAACCGAAATGGCTCCAAATGACACAGGCATAACATTCTCCCCCCCTTAGGAAATTTAGTCCTCGAAATTTAAGGAAACCCAAAGGGAAGACCGAATATAGCAAGTATCACGCATAGACCTTTTGCTCCCAAGTGGTCTATGCACCAAACTGGTGCTACCGACACACTTTAATCAAAGGAATGATCTTAGTGGGGAGCCTCTTCTCATGTTGGTCCTTGACCTCAATCCACTACTCCATGAATGACAAATCCAGCTCGAGGATGAGGCGGTTGAATGGAATGACTGAGCAGGATCATGGACATAACGCCTCAGCCATGAGACAAGGACGACGTCGTGGGCATGAGCCAGCTGTGGGGGAAAGGCTACATGACAAGCCACCTCCCCAATCCACTCAATGACGAGAAACAGTCCCATTGAAGAGCCAACTCAGCTTGCCCCGAACGTTGAAACAGAGGATGCCCTTAAACTGGGACACCTTCATGAAAACATGGTCGCCAAACCCGAAGGTAAGCTCCTGGCGACGATGACCTGCATAGCCCTTCTATCGGTTCCGGGAGGTGCAGATGCACACACGAACCAACCTGTCCACCGCAAGGTCAAATAACTAACTTATGGCCCCTCCAACTGGAGCTCTTCAACCGTCCCAACATGAGGGAGGTCTAAAACTGCGCTCGTAGAGTGCCTTTCACAGTACCATCAGGATGCTCGAATGGCAATTGTCTTGCAGGCAAACCCCACCAAATGGGAGATGCCTCTCCAACTACCCCTTAGTCGAGCACGCAGGCACTTAGCATGTCCTCCAAGGTCTAAATCATTCTCTGTGCTTGGCTGTCTGTTGGCGATGAAACACTGTACTTAGATGGAGGCTCGCGCCAAAGCCTACCAAGGCTGCGCCACAACCTCAAAGTAACCCTCGCGTCTCAACCGAAAATAGCGTCGACCGAAGTGCCATGAAGACAAACAATCGCGAAGGTGGAAACCCACGTCAAGGCGTCCAGAGACTCAATCAGTCGGATTAGGGAGGGAAGCGCGGACTTAGTCAGTCGGTCAATGATCACCTAGACGACGTCGTGACTCGAACGTGACATTAGGGAGTCCGCAACAATCCAAGGTAACCCACACGTCCACTAAGGAATATCGATGGACTGACGCTTTTCCACTCAATGATGATTCTCGAACTTTGCCTGAGGGCATGCCAACCCGGGGAAACAAAGTAACCCATTGCTTTCACATCTTGCTACTAGCAATTTCAACGAAAACTACCTCAAAGTAGTCCACAGAGGCCCAAATAAAACTTTTGAGATCCACGAAGGCATCCGGCACGTTCGTCAACCACGACGACAGTACTTAAAACTCGTAGTGCCCAAAATGGTCACGAAAGGCCATTTACGGGATGTCCAACTCCCGGATCTTCAACTTGTGGTACCCTTGTACGAAGATCGATCTAACAGAAGACACTCGCTCCCAGAGCTGGTCAAATAGATCATCAATTCACAGCAAGGGGGGATAGTCGATCTTCAACCCTTACGAGAAGATCAAAACAACACCTCAAACAATTAAGTCCAGATTCTGCTCCTCGAGCATGGCTGGCGCTCATGATGACACTTACACACTTGGTAACTTGCTCAACCGCACTTAATCAACAAGACATGCAATAAGAGGTCGTCGAACCTCGACAATGCCTATGCGATGTCATATATCTGATACGGTGGTTGAATCCCATCACAAATGCTAGCATTGCGTCTCCTCGTTTACGACCTATGTGGGGGGCAAAACGCGACAGTATCGCAAACTGTGCTCCACATGCCACCACCGACAAGTCGCCCAACTACAACCATTGGAACTCCAGCATCATGCACTCGATGGGCAGATCATCACGGGGAGTCCACGCTCTCGACATCATCCAGTAGCACTCTCCTAGCGTGGCCTCTACCTGGTGGCCTTCAAAGCCCACTATCTCTGCCATATGGGTGCACCAACAAGCATAGTATCTGGGAGCACCTCACAGGGCTCTGGCCTCAACCGGGTAGCTACAACGCATAATGATATATCGAAGCGACTCCAGATGATACTATGGAACCCTGTCCACAAGCGATCGCCCACCAAGCTGCAATAGGATTGTCACGCCCCAGGCGTCCCCGAGACGTGGCAATAATAAATATATAATATCAGCTATCAATACCTGAGGTCAATAAGGACACCAACAACAATACACAAAGCGGCAAAGCAAGATAATGATAACTGACTGAAAAGCGGAAGCATAATATATAACAATGTCTGTAAATCAAAAACATTATTACAGACCCGAATACACAATCAATGTCCTGTGGAAGCCAAGTCTAGACCAAAGAAAATACAACCTATGCCACATGCACGATTTACAAAGCATAAAATGACTCTAGGAATGCTGACAGCCTCGCACTCGCCACCCACCGGTAGAACGCTCCACGCACATAAGACCACGCCACAAGGAAGCTCCAGCTCCACGCCCAACACTGCCCCTAAAAAGAAACAATATGCGAGGGGTGTTCTACAAGCTCAGTGCGTGGCTGGAAACCAATCACCATTCTACAGTTCAACACATAATCAATTTCCTTGCAAGGAAAACATGGGTATAAGCCCAATGGATAACAAGGTCACGCGGCGGCGCGACCAACCTCACCCCCACCCTCACTCCCAGAGGGAGTCTTTTGGGACTTATGGGGAGAGACCATACCGTCGGTCGAAAAGATCTGGATTTACTGGTCTAGAGACCATGCCGTCGGTCGAAGAGACCCGGATTTACTAGTCTACTCAACACTATTGGATCATCTACATCTAGATAATCGCCCATCGATGTCCTTCAACATCCATCACGAGACCGGACCCAACATCTATGGGAACGGTCGAACAACGAATGGGTCACGAGGCGACGCGTCTTCGCCTCATCCACACCCTCTCTCCTTAAAGGAGACATCTTGGGACTTTGGGAAGAGACTTAGACTGCTCTACACCCCTGGTCCACCAGTAGCCTCTCCCCGCTCCGTAGCTTACCTGGTATACTCCCACGATCAGCACTGTCCGAACACATCGGAGGTACCTACAGATGGGAGCCCTTTGTCAGGATAGCCTGTCTAACGCCGGGGATGTCACTACACGGATCCAACGAAGGGGAGAACGATTCCACGCTCGCGACATCATTCGTTAACCCTCTCCCGGGTAGTATCTACAACCCGATCTCCTCAACTCACCGCTCTCCACCCTTGATCCACCCGGTAGCCTCTCCCACCCTCGTGGCCTCCGCCTAGTCCTCTGACAGGTATAGCCAACGCCGGGGAGTTCCTACATCGGATCCAACGAAGGGGAGAACGATCCCATGTTCGCAAAGCGAAACCCAATGGAAAACATCCACTCTCTATACTCGCTCATTGAGATATCACACACATGCATAACAACAACCAACACACTCATATTAACCTCAAAGTAGTCATAGTCCCTAAACGGGAGTAACTACACAAGCCAGTGGGTCGTTACATCGCCGACCCACCACACCCTCACCCTCACCCTCAAAGGGGTGACATGGGCCTTTTGGGACTGACTAGACTGCTATTCACCCTTGGTCCACCGGTAGCCTCTCCCCGCTCCGTAGCTTACCTGGTATACTCCCATGATCAGCACTGTCCGAACACATCGGAGGTACCTACAGATGGGAGCCCTCTGTCAGGACAGCCTATCTAACGCTGGGGCTGTACTACACGGATCCAACGAAGGGAAGAGAACAGCCTACCCACACGCATGCGATCCTCTTGGATCCGTCGACAACGCTTCCTAACATTTCTAATGTCATGAATTCTCAAGAATTCCTCCAGGGTGCATAACTAAGATGCGGGGAACCATATATTATAACCACAAGGTTATAATATTCTCTAAGGCATGCTTACAACAATATAATCACATAATCCCATCTTGATTTAAATAAATTAAACTAAATGGGAACATGCATAGGTCAAGGCTTTCCTAGCATGAAACATGGTGTCAGGATGCATAGGCCTCTATCCACAACATTAGGGTGTATATCCCTAGCATACAAGTCTAACGTGGCATGGATACATCATATTGATCATGCATAGATCAAGGCTTTTAAGTACAGGACATGATGTCCAGGCATGTACGGGCCTCTATACACGATACATGGATGTATATCCCTAGCATGCAAAATATCTACATATTAGTTAGGGGGCCCCATCGATGCGCGACGCGCGTCTATGCGGGTCGAGCGCATCCCTAGAGAGGGGGGGGGAGATTGGAATCAAACCACTCACCTTACGACCCGGGACCTCGCGCATCCCATCCGACGAGATCTGCAAGGTAGGGGCATCCAACTGGTGAGAAACAACACAATTTACACAAAGAAATCATTAGAAATACCCAATACTCGGACAGGCATGCATACGGGCTCGCACACATGCGAGCACGCACATACGCACGCGAGTCCGAGTGCCCCGACACCTACCCGAACCCTCGGGCAGCCACACGCATGGCCCCCCGCATGCGCACGCACGAATGCGCACGCACGCACGCACCCCAGCACCATCGGCACACTACCGCGCGCCAGCCCGCCCAGCCCGTGCCCCTCACGTTGCACCCCGCGCACGCCCCAGTATGCGCACGCACGCGCATGCACTGGTCCCCAGGCGCATGCCCAGGCGCCTGCTCCGCGCGCGCGCACGCTCGCGCGCATTCCCGCGCGCACCCCCGCTCGCGCCTGCACCTGCGCGCACTCCCACGCGCACGCGTCCACGCGCGTCTGCTCGCCCGCCAGCGCCTGCCTGCGCGCGCCTACGCGCGCCCGGGCGCAGACAGCGCCCAGCTCGCACCCAGCCCCTCTTAACCCCATTTTAACCCTTCCCAACCCCTCACACACACCCTAACCCATCTACCTAGCATGCATGACTTTCCCACAACCCCTTAAGCCATAAAAACCAAGAAAAGAATGGGAGGAGCTCACCTTGGAGGGGGAACAAAAGGGGGAGGTTCGGGGGCCCTCGACGCACCCGCAACCACCTCAACCACCACCACCACCACCACCACCTCCTCGGCCTCTCCTCAGCCTCCTCTTCAGTTGAAAATCAGGGGAGGGGGAAATCATGGAAAGGAAGCTTGAGAGAGGGGAGACAACAACCACAACAACACACCCACACAAACCTACTCATGCACTTGCACCATCTCCTTCACCATCTCTTAGGGACATTTTATCAAACACCTAGGGGGGGCTTGTGAAGGAGAGAAAGAGAGGTCAGCAGAGGTTGTCGTGGACATTGGGAGGGAGAGAGAGAGAGAGAGAGAGAGATATTTATCAAAATATCTTAAGGAAAATGACCTAGTCGCCCTTTGACTAGAAATTCTGCGCATGCTTCACTGGAACAGCCATAACTTCCTCGATATAGCTTCGAATTGCTCAATTCCAAGTCCGTTGGAAAGCCAAGAGGATTATCTAAAACTGTCATGTTTACGCCAAGATCAAATAATCCCTCTAGCTATTCCGAAATTAGAGCTAAACATAGAGCAGGGCTGCTGCCAGAATTTCCATCCCCAGGGTATACTTGGAAAAATACCCATAACTTTTACTACAAGAATCCAGTTGATCTAATTCCACTTCTGTGCGAAAGCTAACTCAAAACTGGACATCTCATAGTAAACTCATATTTAAACCTCTTCATCTTGGATTTTAACAAAATCAAATCCAAATACCAAATCAGGAATACATAACTTCTAGGAAAAAAATTATGTACCCAAATTTTCAAACAGAGCGCTCCAAAGGACACAGGCAGAACAAGGATGCCCCCAATCTCGATCGTATGCATCACCACTCGCTATAGCACCTTCCAAGTGAGAGGATAAATCAATCATCAAATAGATGCTTCAAAGGTATTCCTTGACTGGGAAAAGAACCCCTTGGGAGGGCACCATGAGGTCCCGATATAGGATATCCTGACAACCAAACAAGGAACACGGAGTACCCTAGCCCGGGTCTCAACGATGACCCCGCAAGGCCCCTTAATCCTGAGTAGGAAAACTAGAAGAAGACATCACCCCTTAATGAGCAATATGCCATATCCTCAAAACTTGAAACTGGCGCTGCACGCGAACTCCATGGTTACCAGCAATACCAATGCATGGGAAAGAAGCTCCATTATCGAGACACAATCCATACCATAGAAATTTTAACCAATTCATCACTATCATACTACTGGCTGGAATCTCCTACCCAAGCCTTAATCCCACAACAAGGAATTCAACAACTGACCCTTTTCGGTCGACCCAGTCGACAACTTAAGGGTGGGTCCAGTGGTGGCCACGTCCACATCCACGAATGCGAGGAGGCATGTCAGCAACCTAAGATAAACTTCTAAAACTAGTGTACTCAAATGAAAATCCTCGACTCATCATCTAACCGACTAGACTTAGGCTCTGACAGGATCAGGCTCTCATACCAACTTTTACCACGCCCCAAGGTGGCCGTCCCCGAGACGTGGCAATATATGAAGTATCAGCTATCAAGTACAAGAGGTCAACAATGACTCCAATAAATAACACACAAATCTAGAAAAACAATGATAACTGATAGATCAACCGAAAAATGTGGAAGCATAAAAATATCAATAAGTCTGTAAACAAAAAATATCATTACAAATTCAAATACACAATCAATGTCCTGTGAGAGCCAAGTCTAGTCCAAATAAAATACAACCTGTGCCACATGCACGATTTACAATACATAAAATGACTCTAGGACTGCTGACAGACTCGCACTCGCCACCCGCCGGACAGAACTTTTATGCCTGTGTCATTTGGTGCCTTATTTTTTGATCGGAGTCGCTAAAATTTTGGCTTTTAGCTACCTACAGGAGTTGGAGTGCTCTGATTGAAAATTTGGCTACATAATTTTTCTCCTAGAAGTTATGCATTTCCAATTTGGTATGTGGATTTAATTTTGTTAATATCCAAGATGAAGAGGTTTAAATATGATTTTATCATGAGTGTCACACCCCAGGGCGGCCGTCCCTGAGGCGCGGCAATGGTATATATGATATCAGCAGTCTATACAAGAGGTCAATAATATACTCAAAACAATATCAACAATGACAACACAGACAACAAAGAGGCTGACATAATATATACACAAATAGCAGAAGCTAAAAGACTCAGTCTGTAATTCAAAAGACATATTACAGACCCAATACATAATCAACTGTCGTGTGAGAGCCAATATATAAGCAACGACATCCAAATGTAATACAAACGTGTGCCCAAGCACGGAATACAGTACATACAATCAAAAGGGGATGCTGAATGGCCTCTCACACTCAGAGCGTGACGCTGCTCCGCTACTGCTGATGCGCCTCGGGGAGCTCCTCCTTCAGATCCGACTCAGATATCACTGGAGAAAAATATATGCGAGGGGTGACCCACACGCTCAGTGAATAGCACAACCCATGCATCACAATTCATATTAACCTCAAATTATTTATAGCCTCTAAGTGGCAACAACTACACAATCCAATGGGTTGCTACATCGCCGACCCACCACACCCTCACCCTCACCCTCAAGGGGGTGACATGGGCTTTTGGGAGTGACTAGGCTGTTAATCACCCTTCGTCCACTGATAGCCTCTCCTCCACACCGTAGCTCACCTGGTCTACTCCCATGATTCAGCACAGTCCGAAACAAAATCAGGAGATACCTACTGATGGGTGCCCTCTGTCAGGACGGCCTGTCTAACGCTGAGGAGTCTCTACACGGATCCAACGAAGGGAAGAGAAACAGCCTACCCACACGGATACGATCCACTTGGATCCGTCGACGCCGATTGCAACTCTACTAATGTCATGAATTCTTCAGAATTCCACCAGGGCGCATAGCTAAGATGCGGGGAGACATATATTATAACAACACGGTTATAATATTCTCTAAGGCATGCTAATAATCATAAGCTCGCATTTGATTTAAATAAATTAAACTAAATGGGAAGCATGCATAGGTCGAGGCTTTCCTAGCATGGAAACATAGTATCAGGATGTATAGGCGTCTATCCACAACATAAGGGTGCATATTCCTAGCATGCAAAGCCTAAGGTGGCATGGATACAACATAATGAACATGCATAGCACATATTACACTTATTACAAATTAATACGCAATTATGGTGCCCCAGGGGAGGGCAATGCCTCCCTACTGGGTTGGATTGTCCCACTCACCAATATCCGGGTCGTCGCGTGATCGCCCGTCGAGATCTGCAAGACATGGAAATCAAAATGGTGAGTAAAATACACAAATACGCAAGAAATACTCTAGAAATACCCAACACTCGAACAAGCATGCATACTGGCCCGTACGCACGCGCACGGGTGCGCACGCACGCACGCAGCCCCGCGCCCCAGCCCTCGCGCCCAGGCGCTCTGCCGTGCCCCTGCCCGCTCGCCCAGACACGCCGCACGCTCGTGCGCACGCTCGCGAGCGCCCGTGCGCACCGCGCGTCCAGCCCTGCGCCTACCCTCGCGTACTGCGCCCCTGCGCAGCACCCCGCGCGCACCGCACCCACTAAGCCCCTGCGCAGCGCTCCGCGCGCATGCCCGCGCGCACGCCCGTGCGCCCACGTGTACGCGCGCACTCGCCCAGCACCCCCGACTGCGCGCGCACTCGCCCAGCACGCGCGCACTCGCCCAGCACCCCCGACTGCGCGCGTCTGCTCTGCCTGCGCGCGCAGACTCGCGCGCACGCGCGCGGATGACCCTGTACGCCCGCCCGAGCCAACCCCACCACCTCCCTCAGCCCTCCCACACCCCAAACACTCATGCACACCTTGCATACCCCATTTCACCTCCTAAACAACCATCTAAACAAGAAATAGGGAGGGGAGGAAAGCTTACCCAAGGGAGGAAAGGAAAGGAGGGATCTTCGGGTGCTCTTCGCGCACCAATTTGCCACCACCAAAGCCACCACTACCAAGACCTCTTCTCAGCCTAAGAGGGGCTGAAAACAGAGGTAAAGAGGGTCCATGAGAGGAGGAAAAACAAAGGGAAATGGAAATCCGAGACCATGGAAAGATAGATTGGGACAATACCTTCCTTCTCTCCTTCAATGGCTTTTCTTTTTAACCACCTCTAGCTAGATCAAATGGTGGAAATAAAGAGAGGGGGTGAGAGGTTTGAGAGAGCTTGAGAGAGAAGATGATGAATAGGCATTTACTATAGGTAGGCGTGGACATCACTTAAGTCACCACACACACACCACACACACTCACACACTTAGAATTAATTAGGCTAAGCTAGGTTTAGTTAGGTTTAGGTGAACTTTGACCCTAGGCAACCCAACCACACTAGAAAATAAAACCAATTGACCAAGTCAAGGGTCAAACTTGACTTGGTCAAAGTCATCCAATGACTTCTCGCTTGGTCAAAACCCGGATACAATTCGGAACTGTGAAATTCTAAAACGTTACCGGAATTCGATGAAATTTTTGTGAGTGGTTTGAAATGGCACCAGGACACATAATATGCAGTTAGATTTTCAATCGGAGTCCTTAGGCTCAGGATGATATCCAAAAGTTCAAAATTTTAGCGGTTCCGATCGAAAAAAGAAAAAGTTGAAAAACTGCCAGAATGCTCCAATGGTGACCAGAAGGCTAAAAGTGACACATATATAACAATGAGATGTTCAGTTTTGAGTTAGCTTTCATACAAAAGTGGAATTAGATCAACTGGATTCATGTAGTAAAAGTTATGGGTATTTTTCCAAGTATACCCCGGGGATGAGAAAATTCTGGCAGCAGCCCTGTTCAATGTTTAGCTCACATTTTGGAATAGCTGGAGGGATTATTTGATCTTGGCATAAACATGAAAGTTGTAGATAATCTTCTTGGCTTTCCAAAGGATTTTGAATTGTGCAATTCAGAGCTATATCGTGGAAGTTATGGCTGTTCTAGTGAAGCCCGTCCAGAATTTCTGGTCAGGGACGATTTGGTCTTGTCCCCCCCCCCCCCCCCACCAACTCACTTTAATTCCATTTAAAGCCCCCTTTGTGTGGAAATCTCTCACTCTCTCACTCTCTTCTCCCTCTACCTCTCTGTTTTTTTTTGTGTGTGTGTTGTTAATGGAGGAAAAGATGAAGAAGAAGCACAAGAAAGAGTGAGAAAGGGTGAGTATGTGTTGTTGTTGTTGTTGTTTCTCTTCTCTCTATCCCCTTCTCATGCCACCTTTGCACCTCTGTTTTCAGCCAAGGAAGGGCTGGTGGAGTGGCTGATGAGGTGGTGGTAGTGGTTGTGGTGGCTGAGGTGGTCGTGGCTGTGTCGAGAATCCCGCATCTCCCCATTTCCCTCCCCCTGTTTTGGTAAGGCAGATCTCTGTCTTCTAAAGATCTTTGTGAATCTAGTATTTAGAGGCATATTTTTGGGATTATGTCTTCCTGTGATATGATCATCTATGTGTCTAGTTGTTATATATGAAATCTGGGGTTATTATCATATCTGTGGTGTAAGTTAGAACCTGTTTTGCATGACCTGTCCAGATTCGCGTAGGAATTGACCTGCTTTTGGAAATAATTTATTTTGGGCTTGTAGAGGAAAAATTAGGTTCTAATGTCTACATGGATTATGATCCCAGAATATCAGAGAATGTGTATGATTTATTTCATAATTTTTAGATGTGTATTTGGTGCTATAGAGATCAAATCTATGGCTGGTTGCAGCAGGTTTGGCAGTTTTGCTCGGTTGTGTGTCAAGGAGTTGTTTGCATGTGTCTTGTGTGATAATATGGAAGTATCAAGAGTTAGGGTCTTCATGAAGTAGGCTTATATGTGTGATAGGAGGTTCCATATTTTAATTGTGGATCATTGGTTGTGTTTTGCAGATCTCACAGACCGGACGCGCGACTATCCTGGTATCGGTGAGTGGCTCGATCCAACCCTTCAGGAAGCGTTGGATGCACGTAGTCGTGCGTCGCGCATCCGTTGGGCACCCTGACTATACTACTTATTTAGATAAGTAGTATGGTCATGTCTAAACCATAATATGCTAGGTATTTGCATGCTAGGTTAGTATAGCTCGTATATTGTGTAGAACCCCCTATTTCTACCATATACTTGCATATGTATCATATTATGTGTGAATTATTATGTTTCCATGCGCCCTTCGTGCATGGGCATGCGTGATGTGTGTTAATATGAATGTATAGAATATGCATGCCTTAGGTAGTCTCTATTTATAGTACTACCTCCCTATGTTAGTAATATCTAGCATGATTAAACTTGGGTTAATAACCGGGTGCATACTTAATATTCCATGGTCATAAGACTGGAGGACGTGGTATGGCTGTTGCACCCATCTTGTTGGGGCAAAGCTATGACCAGCTTCCGAAGAGGATGAGACTTTCCCTCTCTCTCGCCCTCCCTCTTTGCGGGAACTGAGTAAGTAGATGCAATTTCCTACTCGACTCAGGTTCATTTGGGAATATTGGCATGCACCTGTAAGTGCGCGAGATCGCGCTTGACCCTTCCCTTTTAAGTTGGTGATATCCAACGCATTTTAGGGTATATGCTTGAATGCTAGTATGCTTGTATGCTTACATGAGGTATGCTTGTATGCATATTATTTAGCCCATGCATGGTATATATATTGTTTATCCATGTTAGGGAGTATCCCTATAATTATTTGATATGTTATCGTGCATGTAGTTCATGTATATAACTAAGATATAATTCTCCTGGATATATATGCGCATGTTAAAACTGATTAGGCCTATCTGAAATAGGCATGGGTATGAACCATTCTCGGGTTGTACCTAATTAGTTAGAGCGTTAGCGATGTAATCGCCCCGTGCATCCGAGCGATGCACTCGTTTGGAATTCATGAGAATTCATTATCTTATCGGTTTTGTTAAGCCGATAGTTATGGCATTAAGCTAGGCCTACCCGTGCTAGGATTGTGTATGAACTGCCTGTTGGGTAATGTGCCTTGGGCTTATTTATGTGTGAGAGCAGAGGCAACCCCCTGTGTCCGAGCGACAACCATGTGGGAGTACAAGAGTATTCTATATCGTCGAGCGTAGTTGACTTTCCCATAGGGTTCGCTTTGCGAACGTAGGGTGTTTCCTCCCGACATCGTCGTGCGTTGAACACCCCAGCGTCGAAGCTGTCTTGTTTTGGTGCCACCACTTGTAGGTGCTACTGATGCGTATCGCGGTACGCATCTGGCTGATGTACCGATCGTGGAAGGCCGACAGGTAGAGGCTATGCGGGAGAGGGCTACCGGATGATTTTGCGAGCGTGGAATTGTTCTCCCCTTCTTCGGATCCGTGTTGAAGCTACCTGACGTTAAAGTTGTCCTGACAGAGGGCTCCCACCTATAGGTACTACGTACTGATCATGGGAGTATACCAGGTAGAGGCTGCTCGGGAGAGGGCTACCGGATGACGAAGGGTGTAGAACAAAAGGTTTTCTTCCAACAGTCCTGTGTCACCCTTAGGGGTGAGGGTGAGGATGAGGTGAAGTCACGTCGCCACGTGACCCATTTGTTTTTCATCCGTTCCCATAGTTGTTGGGTCCGGTTACGTATCGATGTTCAGAGACATCGTTGGGCAGTTATCTCGATGTAGATGATCTTGTAGTGTTGTGTAGACCAGTAATTCCGCGTCTCTTCAACCAACAGCATGGTCTCTCCCCAAGAGTCCCAAGAGTCTCCCTCTGGGAGTGAGGGTGAGGGTGAGGTTGGTCGCGCCGCCGCGTGACCTTGTTATCTATTGGGTTTCCACCCATGTTTTCCTTGAAAGGAAATTGCCTTAACATTAAACTGTTGTAATGGTGATTGGTTTCCAGCCACTCACTGAGCTTGTAGCTCACCCCTCGCATTGTCACACCCCAGGGCGGCCGTCCCCGAGACGTGGCAAATATATATAATATCAGCAATCCATACAAGAGATCAATAAAAGACTCTAAACAACATCGAAGGTAATAACACAATTCACAATGTAGCTGACATAATATATACACATATAGCGGAAGCTTAAACGACTGAGTCTGTAATTCAAAGACATATTACAGACCAGAATACATAATCAACTGTCCTGTGAGAGCCAATATAATACAAAGACATCCACATACAAGTATTGTGCCCAAACACGAGTAACAATACATACAAGGAAAAAGGGGGATGCTGATGGCCTCTCACTCGCAAGACCCAAAACGCGAACACTGCTCCGCTACTGGTGCGATGCCTCGGGGAGCTCCTCCTTCAGATCCGACTCAGCGACAACTGGAGGAAAAGATATGCGAGGGGTGAGCCACACGCTCAGTGAATGGTACAATCCATGCAACACAACTCATATTAACCTTAAAAATCATTAAAGTCCCAAGATGGGAGTAACTGCACAAATTGGTGGGTCGTACCGACGCCGGCCCACCTCACCCTCACCCTCACCCTTTAGAGGTGACATAGGACTCTTGGGAGAGATTAGACTGCTCTACACCCTTGGTCCACCGGTAGCCCTTTCCCCAGGTAGCCTCTACCTGGTATACTCCCATGATCAGTACGTTCCCGAATGCATCGGTAGTACCTACGGATGGGAGCCCTCTGTCAGGACAGCTTTTCCCAACCCGGTTAGTTCCTACACGGATCCAACGAAGGGGAGAAAACAATCTACACTCACGGATACGATCCTCTTGGATCCGTCGACAACGGTTACTAAACACTGATGAGGTAACGAATTCTCAAGAATTCCTCCGGGGCGCATAACTAAGATGCGGGGAAAAACATATTATTCATAGTGACAATTGCCAAGTATGATCCCCATAAGCGGTCATACACTTGCCTAAACTCATTAGGCAAGATTTGAGACTCAACCTAAGCATATAACGTGGATAATGAATATACAAGGAATTCATCAAGGAAGCATTTAAATATTATAATAACAAGGTTATAATATTTTCTAAGGCATGCTTACACTTATATATTCTCATTTTGGTTTAATTAAATTAAACTAGATGGGAACATGCATGGATCAAGGCTTTTCAAACATGGGACATGGTATCTAGGCATGTATGGGCTCCTATACATGATACATGGATGTATATCCCTAGCATACAATGTCTAACATGGCATGGGTACATCATAGCAAAACATGCATTATCATAAGTTTTTATTCACACAAGTTAATATGCAGTTATGGTGCCCCAGGGGAGGGCAATGCACGCCAACGTGCATCGATGCCTCCCCATTGGGTTGGATCAACCCAATCACCGCAACTCGGGTCGTTGCGTAACCGTTCGCCAAGATCTGCAAGACAAGGGCATTCAATATGGTGAGTATAACTACATAAATATACATGGAATTTACTAGAAATGCCAAAAACTCAGACAAGCATGCATACGGGCTCGCACGCATGCGAGCACACACGTACGCACGCGAGTCCGAGTGCCCCGACACCTACCCGAACCCTCGGGCAGCCACACGCATGGCCCCCGCACACGTACGCACGCATAAGAACGCACGAACGCGCCCCAGCACCCCCGGCGCACTGCCGCGCCCCCATCTGCGCGCCCTGACGAGCTGCCGCACACGCGCGCACGCTCGCGCGCCGGCGCGCACTGCGCGTCCTGCCCGCGCGAAGGGGGTCGCACTGCGCGCCGGCCCAGCCCCTCGCGCGCGCGCGCCCGCCAGCGCGCCCCCAAACCTCACCCACTCCCTTCTCAGCCCTCACACACACCCTATAACCTATGCATGGCATGCATGAACACCCTAACAGCCCTAACAACCATTTAAAACAAGATAAGGGAGGAGGAGAGCTTACCAAAGGAGGGGAATTAAAAGGGGAGGTATTCGGGTGCCCTTGGCGCACCAAAACCACCGCAACCGCCACCGCCAACACCACCTCCTCCTCAGCCTTACTTGGCTGAAAATCAGGGGCAAAAGGGAGTATGAGAGGGAGCCTAAGAGAAGGGAAAACAACACCTACTAATCAATAACACATGGACACACCTTAAGTGTTCTTTCTCTTACACTTCTCCTCTTCTTTTGCTTCTTCTTCTCCTTCTTTTCTTTTTTTTTTAGAAAAAAAAACACACACACACACACGCACACAAAGGGAGAGGGAGGCGTGGAAATGGTGAGGAAGAGAGAGAGAGAGCCCACTTTTCCTCAATTGGGGGGGGGGGTGATGAGAAGGGAAAAAGGGGGGGTGAACCTAAGATAAACTCACCCACACACATTAAAAATAATCATAGCTTTCTTACCCTTTAAGCAAGAAGGGGGTGAGGTTAGCCAAGGTCACCATGTCACGCCCCAGGGCGGCCGTCCCCGGGACGCGGCAAGTGTATATATGATATCAGCAGTCTATACAGGAGGTCAATAACATACTCTAAACAACACCAAAAATGACAACACAGAGAAAAGCAAGGCTGACATGATATATACACAAATAGCGGAAGCTAAAAGATTAAGTCTGTAAATCAAAAATATATTACAGACTCGATACATAATCAACTGTCCTGTGAGAGCCAATATATACAATGACATCCAATATAATACAAACGGTGCCCAAGCACGGAAATATAATACATACAATCAAAAAGGGATGCTGATGGCCTCTAACACTCGCGGGATGTGGCGCTGCTCCGCTACTGATGAAGTCCCTCGGGGAGCTCCTCCTTCAGGTCCGACTCAGTGATAACTGGAGAAAAATATATATGCGAGGGGTGAGCCACACGCTCAGTGAATAGCACAACCCATGCATCACAATTTATATTAACCACAATTATTATTCAAAGCCTCAAAGTGGCAGGAACTACACAATCCAGTGGGTCGCTACATCGCCGACCCACTACACCCTCACCCTCACCCTCCAATAGGTGACACGGCTATTGGGACTGACTAGGCTGTTAATCACCCTTGGTCCACCGATAGTCTCTCCTCCACTCCGTAGGCCGCCTGGTCTACTCCCACAATTCAACACAGTCCGAACCCAAATCAGGAGGTGGGAGCCCTCTGTCAGGAAGGCCTGTCTAGCGCTGGGGCAGTCTCTATACGATCCAACGAAGGGAACAGAAACAGCCTACCCACACGTATACGATCCAATCGGATCCGTCGGCAACGCATCTCAACAACTCTAATGTCATGAATTCTTCAGAATTCCTCCAGGGCGCATAACCAAGATGCGGGGAACATATATAATAACCACCAGGTTATAATACTTACTAAGGCATGCAAAAATACCATAAGTTCGCATTTAATTTAATAAATTAAACTAATAGGACACATGCATAGGTCCAGGCTTTCCTAGCATGAAACATGGTGTCAGGATGCATGGCTCTTACACATCCTAAGGGTGCAAGTTCCTAACATACAAGGTCTAGGGTGGCATGCATACTACATACTAATCATGCTTGCATAGATTACATATTATACAAGTTAATATTAAACTATGGTGCCCCAGGGGAGGATGGTATACGCCCAAGTGCATATAGCGCCTCCCTACTGGGTTGGATTGTCCCACTCACCAATACCCGGGTCGATGCGTGACCGTCCGTCAAGATCTGCAAGACAGGGTATTAAACACGGTGAGTAAAAATACACAATCCATACAAAAATACGCTAAAAATACCCAACACTCAGACAAACGTACATACGGCCCGTACGCACGCGAGTCTGAGTGCCCCGACTCACCCGAACCCCCGGGCAGCCATACACACGGCCACCTGCCCCGGGCGCACAGCCGTGCCCCCAGCCCGCGCGCCCAGACGCACTACCGAGCCCCTGCCCGCACGCCCAGACACGCTGGCGAGCCCCGGCCAGCACGCCCAGACCCGCCTCACGCCCGCGCGCACGCTCGCGCGTGCCCACGCGCACCGCGCGTCCAGCCCCGGGTGCACCCGCGTCGCGCGCACACCCGCACGCACTGCACCCCAGCGCAGTACCCGCACGCACTCCCCGCTCGCCCTGCGCGCACTGCGCCCCCTGCGCAGCAACCGCACACCTCCCGCTCGCCCCGCGTACTGTGCCCCCTGCGTAGCACCCGCGTGCACGCCCGCCCGCGCACGTGTGCGCACGCGCACGTGCCCTGCCAGCTCGCCCGACAGCGCGCCTGCCTGCTGCCTGCCTGCGCTGCCCTCCAGCGCTACCTGCCTGAGCCGCCTGCCTGCGCGCACGCGCCAGGGAGCCCGCACTGCCCGAGCCGAACCCAACCAACTCCAACAGCCACCAACAGCCCCCCAACAACCCCCAAACCACCAAACCCCCCCCCCCCCAAGCACACCCATAAACACCCCCTATACATGCATCTAAGCAAGAAAGGAAGGAAAGAAAACTCACCCAAGGAGAGGAAAGGAAGGGGAGGAGAACGGGTGCTTTTCGCGCACCGAAGCACCATCTCCAAGGCCACCACCACCAAGCCCTCTTTTCAGCCAAAGAGGGGTTGAAAACAGAGGTAAAAAGGGGTTATAAGAGGGGGTCACACTTGAGGGAACTCGAATCCGAGACCATGGATGGATAGATCGGGTCAATACCTACCTTTTCTCCTTCTAGGGTTTTTGATTTCAACCACCTTAGCTAGGTCATAAAGGGGATTTAAAGAGAGGGAGAGAGAGAGATTTTGGTGGAGAAGATGATGAATAGGGGAGGGCTTATTGTTGTCGTGGGATTTATTTATGCTCACACACACACCACACACTCTCACACCCACTTAACTTAGCCCTAATTAGGTTTAGGCTAGGTTTAGGTGCACTTTGACTTGGGTCAACCCAACCACACTAGAAAACAAAGGAGTTGACCAAGTCATGGGCCCACATTTGACCAAGTCAAGTCGCCCAATGACTTCTCGCTCGGTCAAAACCTGGATACGCTTCAGAACTGTGAAATTCTGAAATGTACTGGAATTCGATGAAATTTTCGTGAGTGGCTTGAAATGGCACCAGGACACATAATATGCAGTTAGATTTTCAATCGGAGTCCTCAAACTCAGGATGATAGCTAACAGTCCAAAATTTTAGCGGTTCCGATCGAAAAACAAAAAAGCTGAAAAACTGCCAGAATGTTCCAATGGTTGGCAGAAGGTAAAAAGTGACACATATATAACACACGCAGATAACTAAAAGTCCAAAATTTTAGCGGTTCCGATCGAAAAAAGAAAAATTGGAAAATGGCCAGAAATTACGCAAATGTGACCAATAGGCTAAAACGTGACACATATATAACATTCTTCCCCCCTTAGAAAATTTTGTCCACAAAATTATTTAATACAAAAACATCTAAGAAGGGAAAAGATGTGGATATGCGCCACGCATGGCGTCCTCGCACTCCCAAGTGGCCTCGGCACCAGAACGGTGCTGCCATCGCACCTTAACCAACTGGACGGTCTTGGTGCGGAGCCTCTTCTCGCGTCGGTCCAGGATCTCGATCGGCTGCTCCACAAATGACAAGTCTGGCTCGAAGACAAGCGGCTCGAACGGGATAACGTGAACAGAATCGTGGACGTAACGCCTCAGCTGTGAGACATGGAAGACGTCATGGGCTTGAGCCAACTGTGGGGGCAAGGCTATGCGATAGGCCACCTCTCCAATCCGCTCAAGGATGAGAAACGGGGAAAATGTAACGTGGACTCAGCTTGCCCCGCACACCGAAACGGAAGATGCCCTTCGACGGGGACACCTTCAGGAAAACATGGTCGCCAACCTCGAAGACAAGCTCACGGCGACGACGATCGGCGTAGCTCTTCTGACGGCTCAGAGCGATTCGGATACGCTCACGAATTTTCTTGACCATCTCTGAGGTCTGGCGAACGATCTCTGGTCCCTCCAACTGGCGCTCTCCGACCTCGTCCCAACACAAGGGAGACCTGCAGCTGCGGCCATAGAGTGCTTCATATGGTGCCATCCGAATACTCGAGTGGTAGCTGTTGTTGTAGGCGAACTCCACCAACGGGAGGTGCCTCTCCCAACTGCCCCCAAAGTCGAGAACCCAAGCTCGCAGCATGTCCTCCAGGGTCTGTATCGTCCTCTCCGACTGGCCGTCTGTCTGCGGATGAAACGCTGTACTGAAGTGGAGGTTCGTACCAAGGGCGTGCTGGAAGCTGCGCCAGAACCTCGAAGTAAACCTTACGTCTCTATCAGAAATGATGCTGACGAGAGTGCCATGGAGACTAACAATCTCAGAGACAAACAACTACGCCAGGGTGTCCAGAAAATCGGTGAGTCGAATGGGGAGGAAATGAGCGGACTTAGTCAATCGGTCGACGATCACCCAGATGGCATCGCGACCCGAACGTGACCTTGGCAGACCCGAAACGAAGTCCATGGTGATCTGCTCCCACTTCCACTGAGGAATCTCAATTGACTGCAGCTTTCCCGCAGGACGCTGATGCTCCGACTTCACCAGCCGGCATACCAAGCAACGGGCAATGAAACAGCCAACATCAGCCTTCATCCCGCGCCACCAGTAGCCACGACGAAGGCCCCTGTACATCTTCGTGCCACCAGGATGCACTGTGTACCTCGAACGATGGGCCTCGTCTAAGATCTTCTGCTTCAGCTCTGCGTCGTCAGGAATGCATACCCAACCTCTGAACCGCAGGATTCCATTTTCGTGAATCTGGTAGTCCGGACGCTCACCCCGGGCAACGCCTTCAGAGAGGACTAGAAAATGAGGATCCTGCCCCTGAGCCGTGCGGATCTCGTCGAGAAGAACGGGCTGCACCACTAGCCTGGCCAAAAAGCCACCCGCAGGTGTCTCTCGAACGCTGATCCAGCAAGCGACCTCCTCTAGAAGCCTCCAACGACGTACAACCAAGTGGGTGGCCATGCCCAAGGGCTTCCTGCTGAGAGCATCCACCACGACATTCGCCTTACCCGGATGGTAAGCAATGTCACAGTCATAGTCCTTTAGGAACTCGACCCAACGTCGCTGACATATGTTGAGCTCCGGCTGGGACTGCAAATAAGTCAGGCTCTTGTGATCCATGAAGAGCTTGAACTCCTCGCCATAGATATAGTGCCTCCATATCTTCAGCGCAAAGATGATCGCTGCTAACTCCAAATCATGGGTGGGATAATTCTGCTCATGGGGCTTCAACTGACGCGCGACGCGTAAGCCACAACCTTACCATACTGCATCAGGACGCAACCCAAACCCAGCCGCGATGCATCGGAGTAGACTGCGAATCCACCACTCCCAGACGGAATGGTAAGAACTGGCGCTGAGGTGAGTCTCCGCTTCAACTCCAGGAAGCTCTCCTCGCAAGATGGGGACCACTCGAACCGGACATCCTTCTGTGTGAGGCGGGTCAGAGGCATGGCTATCTTCGAGAAACCCTCGACAAACCTCCTATAATAACCTGCCAACCCGAGGAAGCTCCGAATCTCGGTGGGGTTCGACGGTCGCCGCCAATTCGACACGGCGAGCGTCTTGTCCGGGTCCACAGATATACCCTCGCCGAAAATCACGTGGCCTAGAAAGGCCACACGCTCCAACCAGAACTCGCACTTACTGAACTTGGCGAACAACTGATGTCGGGCCAAAGTCTCCAAGACAGTGCAGAGATGGTCAGCGTGCTCCTCAAGACTCCTCGAGTACACCAGAATATCATCGATGAAGACTACCACAAAGGAGTCGAGGAAGGGCCGAAACACCCGGTTCATCAGATCCATGAAGGCCGCCGGTGCATTCGTCAACCCAAACGGCAGTACTCGGAACTCGTAGTGCCCATAACGGGTACGAAAGGCCGTCTTCGGAATATCTGACTCCGGGATCTTCAACTCTAGTAGCCCGAACGGAGATCGATCTTTGAAAAGACACACGCTCCCTGGAGCTGGTCAAACAGATCGTCAATCCGCGGTAAGGGGTACTTGTTCTTCACGGTCCGCTTGTTCAGCTGCCTGTAATCAATACAAAGACGCAGCGAACCGTCCTTCTTCTGAACAAATAGAACTGAGGCTCCCCAAGGAGAGACACTCGGACGTGCGAACCCCTTCTCGAACAACTCCTCCAGCTACTCCTTGAGCACCTTCAGCTTCGCTGAGGCCATCTGGTACGGAGCTCTGGAAATTAGTTCGGTCCCCAGAATTAGATTAATCTCAAAATCGATTGCACGATCCATCGGTAGACCCGAAAGATCATCAGGAAAAATCTCCAGATATTCTGCCACAACCAGAGTCTGTTTGATATCTGCCCGCAGCGGTGCATCCTCCTTAGCAATATACGCCAGAAAACCCTCACATCCTCCTTGAAGGAGTCTCCACGCCTGGATGGATGACAAGAACCCCAAAGGGGCTATGTCCCAATCACCCACGAACTTGAAAGATCTCCGACCAGGGATGCGGAAGGACACCGACTTTGCAAAACAGTCGATACTAGCGTGGCTAGCTGATAGCCAATCCATCCCCAGGATGGCATTGAAGTCCGTCATGGCAAGCTCGACCAACTCCACCGGAAACTCATGCTCCGCAATCGCAATGGTACACCCCCAATAAATAGAATGGAGGAGAATATTGTCTCCGATGGGCAATGATATCTCCAGCATAGCATCAAGGGGGGCCGACACCACGCCCATCCGTCTCGCGAAAACGGGAGACACGAACGAGTGCGTGGCCCCAGAATCAAATAGCACATATGTAGGAAGCTGGGAGATCAGAACAATACCTAGGACAACGCTACCCGAAGCCTGCGCCTCCTCGGCCGTAAGTGCTGCAACACGACCCTGAACAAGCTGCGGCTGAGGAGCAGGGGCACGCCTCGCAGGCTGCACTGGCTGCCTCCTCTGGTCAACTCAGCCACCCTGTGGCTGCTACTGCTGACCCTGTGGCTGCTGCTGCTGCAGCTGGTGCTGCTGGCACGGCTGCTGCTGTAGCTGCTGTGGCTGTTGTCGAGGCACAGGAGGTCAGCCAGCATCAGGGCAATCATAGGAAATATGTCCGACCCGCTGACAATGGTAACAACGTCGCGTCTCCGGTCGCCTAGCCTGTAATGGTACTGCAGCAATGGGTGTTGGACCCCGCACTGGCACCACATCGACTGGAGTAGCGGCGGCCGCTGGCCGATCAAAACGGGGCCGCTTGCTCTTGCGACGTCCCTGGTCCTGGCTCTTGGGGGGCCTCTGGTCCGCAGAAGGGGTTTGAACCCCCGAAAGAAACTCCAAGGTCTCGCTCGATTGTCCTCGCACGAGACACCAAGTCTGAGTACCTTGAGAACGCCTGAGAGGTGACGTGCACCCTGATGGTGCTAATGAGACCCATCTCGAACCGACGGCATCGCGTCTCCTCATCCATCACTAAGGCGGGGGCGAACCGAGAAAGCCTTGTGAAACGTGTAGAGTAATCAGCGACTGACATGGAGCCCTGCGTCAGCTGCTCAAACTCTCGCATCACGATCTGACGTGTCAAAAACGGGAAGTACTCCTCCAGAAAGTAACTCCGGAATCCAGCCCATAGAAGTCGCCCCACACCCTCGGGGATGTCCACCGATCGGGTAGCCCACCAGTCGGCGGCGCTACCCTTCAACATGAAGGTGGCCAGTGAGACACACTGGCGGTCGGTGTAGTGCATGGTCGAGAAGATCTTGTCTATCTCCATCAACCAACGCTCGGGGGCAAGGGGGTCCGTCGACAAGCCATGGAACTCGGGAGGGTGAAGCTTCAGAAAGGCGGTGAGGCCGGCCTGATGCACACGTGCCGCAGCCTCTAGCTCCACCTCCCTCTCGAGGGGATCCTGAATTCCCAATCTCCAATGGGGCAGGGGGTACCTCGGGCACCACCGGTGGATCTGCTACCAAGGGGACCTGCGAGACTGCCTCACGGGCCTCCCGCAGCTCCTGGATCTCTCACGCCTGCTCAGCCAATGCCCTAGTCTGGGCCTCCAATGCCCTAGTCTGAGTCTCCAATAGATCTGCTATACGAGCATAAGCACGCTCCCCATGCAGGTGGCTCATGCACTGGTCCTGGCCCAATAGCCGAGGACCCTTCAGTAGACTCCTCGCCTCTGGTAGGTTCAGAAACCTCCGAGGCCTGAGGGGGACCACGTCCACGCATCCGTCTGCGAGGAGGCATATCAGCAACCTAAGAAACAGGCACTAGGATCAGAATACTCATATAGAAATCCTAGGACTCATCTCTAAGAAAACAATTGGCTCTGACAGGACCAGTCTCTGATACCAACTATTGCCACGCCCCAGGGCGGCCGTCCCCGATACGTGGCAAATATATATAATATCAGCAGTCTATATAGGAGATTAATAAAAGACTCTAAACAACATCGAAGGTAATAACACAATTTACAATGTAGCTGACATAATATATACACATATAGCGGAACTGTGCATCGATGCCTCCTCATTGGGTTGGATCGACCCACTCACCGCAACTCGGGTCGTTGCGTGACCGTTCGCCAAGATCTGCAAGACAAGGGCATTCAATATGGTGAGTATAACTACATAAATATACATGGAATTTACTAGAAATGCCAAAAACTCGGACAAGCATGCATACGGGCTCGCACGCATGCTACTACACACGTACGCACACGAGTCCGAGTGCCCCGACACCTGCCCGAACCCTCGGGCAGCCACACACATGGCCCCCCCGCACGCGTACGCACGCATAAGCACGCATGAACGCGCCCCAGCACCCCCTGGCGCACTGCAGCGCCCACGCGCACTGCGCGTCCTGCCCGCGCGAACTCGGGTGCACTGCGCGCCCGCCCAGCCCCTCGCGCGCACGCTCGCGTGCCTGCACGTACGCGCGCGCGCCCAAACCTCACCCACTCCCTTCTCAGCCCTCACACACACCCTATCACCTATGCATGGCATGCATGAACACCCTAACAGCCCTAACAACCATTTAAAACAAGATAAGGGAGGAGGAGAGCTTACCAAAGGAGGGGAAAGAAAAGGGGAGGTACTCGGGTGCCCTTGGCGCACCAAAACCACCGCAACCGCCACCGCCAACACCACCTCCTCCTCAGCCTTACTTGGCTGAAAATCAGGGGCAAAAGGGAGTATGAGAGGGAGCCTAAGAGAAGGGAAAACAACACCTACTAATCAATAACACATGGACACACCTTAAGTGTTCTTTCTCTTACACTTCTCCTCTTCTTTTGCTTCTTCTTCTCCTTCTTTTCTTTTAAAAAAAACACACACACACACACACGCACACAAAGGGAGAGGGAGGCGTGGAAATGGTGAGGGAGAGAGAGAGAGAGCCCACTTTTCCTCAATTGGGGGGGGGTGATGAGAAGGGAAAAGGGGGGTGAACCTAAGCTAAACTCACCCACACACATTAAAAATATCCATAGCTTTCTTACCCTTTAAGCAAGAGGGGGGTGAGGTTACCCAAGGTCACCATAACCACCAAAATATCCCAACACTATTCCTCCTAACAAACCAGAAATGACCGAAACCCGGATACGATTCGGAACTGCATAATTTTTAAAACGTTATCGGAATTCGATGAAATTTTTATGAGTAGTACAAAATGGTACCAGGACTCATAATATGCAGTTAGATTTCCAATCGGAGTACTCGAACTCACGCAGATAGCTAAAAGTCTAAAATTTTAGCGGCTCCGATCAAAAAAAGAAAAATTAGAAAAATGGCCAGAAATGACCCAAATGTGACCAATAGGCTAAAAAGTGACACATATATAACACACCCCTCGCATACTGTTTCTTTTCAGGGGCAATGTTGGGCGTGGAGCTGGAGCTTCCCGGTTGCGTGGTCTTATGTGCGTGGAACGTTCTGTTCGGCGGGTGGCGAGTGCGAGGCAGTCAACAGTCCTAGGGTCATTGTATGTATTGTAAATCGTGCATGTGGCACATGTTGTATTTTATTTGGACTAGAATTGGCACTCACAGCACATTGATTGAGTATTTGAGTCTGTAATGATATTTTTGGTTTACAGACTTATTGATATTTTATGCTTCCACTTTTCAGTTGAGTTATCAGTTATCATTGCTTTGCCAGCTTGTGTGTTATTTATTGGAGTCATTATTGACCTCTTATACTTGATAGTTGATACTTTATATATTGCCACGTCTCGGGGACGGCCGCCTTGGGTCGTGACAAGAACGCTCCACGCACATAAGACCACTACACAAGGAAGCTCTAGCTGCATGCCCAACACTGCCCCTGAAAAGAAAAAAGTATGCGAGGGGTGAGCTACAAGCTAGTGAGTGGCTGGAAACCAATCACCATTACAACAGTTCAATGTTAAGGCAATTTCCTTTCAAGGAAAACATGGGTGGAAACCCAATGGATAACAAGGTCACGCGGCGGCGCGACCAACCTCACCCTCACCCTCACTCCCGGTGGAAGACTCTTGGGACTTTTGGGGAGAGACCATACCGTTGGTCGAAGAGACGCGGAATTACTGGTCTACACAACACTACTGGATGGAATTACTGGTCTACACAACACTACTGGATCATCTACATCGAGATAACTGACCAACGATGTCTTTGAACATCGATGCGCAACCGGACCCAACAACTATGGGAACGGACGAACAATGAATGGGTCACGCGGCGACGTGTCTTCACCTCATCCTCACCCTCACCCTCACCCTTTAGAGGTGACATAGGACTTTTGGGAGAGATTAGACTGCTTTACACCCTTGGTCCACCGGTAGCCCTTTCCCCGGGTAGTCTCTACCTGGTATACTCCCACAATTAGTATGTTCTTGAACGCATCGGTAGTACCTACGGATGGGAGCCCTCGGTCAGGACAGCTTTTCCAACGCCGGGTAGTTCCTACACAGATCCAACAAAGGGGAGAACGATTTCACTCTCGCAATATCATTCGTTAGCCTCTCCCGGGTAGCCTCTACCTGGCATACCCCGATGATCAGTACATCCTGCCGCATGTCACGCCCCAGGGCCGGCCGACCCCGGGACGCGGCAAGTGTATATATGATATCAGTATAATAGGAGTTCAATAACATACTCACACAACAGCTAAAAATGACTACACAGATAAAAGCAGGGCTGACATGATATATACACCAAATGCGGAAGCAAAAGACTGAATCTGTAATCCTAACATATTACAGACTCGATACACAATCATATGTCCTGTGAGAGCCAATATACACAAATACAACTGAATATATACAAACGCGTGCCAAGCACGAAATAAAATACATACAGTCAAGAAGGGATGCTGATAACCTCTGGTACTCGCGGAACGTGGTGCTGCTCCGCTACTGAAGGAATCCCTCGGAAAGCTCCAACTGCTGCTCCGGCTCCAGCTCAGGCTCAGTGGCAACTGGGGAAAACATATGCGAGGGGTGAGCCACACGCTCAGTGAACAGCACAACCCATGCATCACATACAATATTGACCACAATGCAATTATTTATCCAACCTCTAAGTGGCATAACAACATAATCCAGTGGTTCGTACATCGCCGAACCACCACACCCTCACCCTCACCCATCAATGGGTGACATAGGCTATTGGGACTGATAATTATCCAACCACAATCCAGCGGGTCGCTCATCGCCAACCCACTACACCCTCACCCTCACCCTCACCCTACCACGGGTGACATAGGATTTTGGGACTGACTAGGCTGTTGGTCACCCTTGGTCCACCGATAGTCTCTCCTCCACTCCGTAGGCCGCTTGGCTTTCACCCACAACTTCAGCACAGTCCGAAACCAAATCAGGAGGTGCCTACTGATGGGAACCCTTGGAAGGGACGGCCTTTCTAACGCTGGGGCAGCCTCTACCGCATCCAACGAAGGGAAACAGAACAGCCTATCCATACGCATATGATCCACTCGGATCCGCCGACAACACATCTCTACAACTCTAATGTCCTGAATTCCTCAGAATTCCTCCAAGGCGCATAACCAATATGCGGGGAACATACACAATAATTAGCAAGGGTGGAATATCATTGGGGGAAAGAAACTTGGGAGGGCAGCGTGAGTTCCCGATATAGGACACCCCGACAACCAAACAAGGAACACGGAGTACCCTAGCCCGGGTCTCACCGCTGTCCTCGCGAGGCCCCTCCCCTATAATATTCACTAAATATGCTAATAATCATATAATTTGGTATAACATTTCTTATAATACTATTGGGACAAGAAACCTTGGGAGGGCAGCGTGAGTTCCCGATACAGGACACCCCGACAACCAAACAAGGAACACGGAGTACCCTAACCCGGGTCTCAGTGATGACCTCGCAAGGCTCCTCCCTATAATATCATCTAAGGCATGCAGTTTATCATACACTAGCATTTAATTTAGTAAATAAACTAGTAGGACAAATGCATAGGCCAAGGCTTCCTAGCATGAAAACCGGGGGACATGATGCATGGCTCATACACATATCCTAAGGTTGCAAGTCCCTAACATGCAAAGTCTAGGGTAGCATGCATTCTACATTTAAATCATGCTCGCATGGAATACACATTATAACAGGTTAATATAAATCCATGGTGCCCCAGGAGAGGTCGGTATACGCCCAAATGCATATAACGCCTCTCTACTGGGTTGGATTGTCCCACTCACCGAAGATCGGGTCGTCGCGCGACCGCCCGTCAAGATTTGTAAGACAGACATTTATACGGTGAGTTAAATACACAATTACATCAAAATACTCACAAATACACCAAAAGAACCCAACACTCGGGCAAACGTACATACGGCCTGTACGCACGTTAGCCCGAGCACTCCCACTCACTCCCGCACTACCGGCAACCACCCGCACGGCCACCCGCCCTCGGATGCGCCGCCGCGCCTCAGCCCGCGCGCCCAGGCGCACCGCCGGCCCCTGCCCGCGCGCTTGGACCCGCAGCCGCACCACCCGGGGCACCGCGCGCCCTGCCGCAGCAGCCCGCGCGCACCCCGCACCGGCCCCGCGCTAACCCGCGAGCACACTGCACGCCCCGCGCGCCCCGCGCGCACCACCAGCTCCGCTCCGCGCGCGCCACCAGCCTCGCCCCGCGCGCACCACCCGCTCACACCCACTGCTCTCCTCACCACGCGCACGCCAGTGCCTCTGCCCAGCGCCCCGCGCGCATGCACCTCTGCGGTGCCCAGCGCCCCTGCGCCCCGCGCTCAGCACCCTCGCCCAGCACCCGGTATCCGAGACCAACTCCCAGCGCTCAGCGCCCAGCACCCGGGACCCTCACACAGCGCCCACGCGCACGTCGGCGCAACACGCGCCTAGTGCGCCTGGCAGCACGCACCCAGCGCACCTGCCAGCTTGCCCGCGTTGCCTGCCTGCGCGCGTCGCCGAGTGGCCCGAGCACCATCCGCCTGCACGCCTGGGCACTGCCTGCCTGATGCCCGAGCGCCCCCTGCCAGCTGCCCGAGCCTGGCCTGCCCAGCTGGCCTGCCCGCAGCCATCCTACTCCGCACGCCTCCCCCTGCACCCCCTGCACGCGCCCGGGCGCACGCGCTCGCGCGCCCGGCAAACTGGTGCACCCGCTCCCAGCCTACCCGAGCTAGTCTTCCCCTTCCCTGCGCGCCCAGCATGCCCAGCACTCAGCACGCCCAGTGCCAACCCGAGCGCATGCCCACGCGCACGTCCGCGCGCGCCCCGCCACTGCTTGCCAGCTGCGCCTGCCTGTGCTGCCTGCTGCCCGGGACTACCAGCCCACATGCCCGAGCTCCTCTACCACCCACCTCCGGCCACGAATGGCCTCCGACCACCACCCCACAGCCCTCCGACGGCCACCCACCGCCGCCGACCACCACCCAACCTCATTTCCACTCTCCTAACATACATCTAAGCATAAAAAGAGAAGAAAGCGGGCTTACCAAGGGGAGGAAGGGAAGTCCGGTTGCTCTCCGCGCACCGAAACCTCTCCCAAAAGGCTTCCAACGCCCGGATCTACTCCCACCTCCGAAATGGTTCAAATCAGGGAAGAAGAGAGGGGGGATGGAGGGGCAAAACTCGCCGGAATTCGAATTTGAAAGCACCGGGGTGTAGATCGGGACGCGATCTACACTTCTTATGCTTTAGGTTTTTAGGTTTGAGGGGTCTAAGGGCTTCAAAAGTGAGAAATAGAGAGAGGGGAGAGAGAAATCACTTGGTAGGGATGATGAATAGTGCTCACTCAAAAATTAGATTTCCTTTATATAGCAAGTCACTTAAAATACCCGGATATGCCCCGAAACTGTGAAATTTCAGAAACGTTACCGGAATTCGATGAAATTTTCGTGAGAGGCCTAAAATGGCACCAGGACACCAAATATGTAGTTAGATTTTCAATCGGAGTCCTCTAGCTCAGGACGATAACTAACAGTCCAAAAATTAGTGGTTCCGATCGAAAACCGAAAAAAAAACAATGAAAAACTGCCAGAACGCTTTAACGGTTACCAGCAGGCTAAAAGTGACACATATATAACACCGCATGCATCGATAGTACCTACAGGTGGGGGCCCTCTGTCAGGACAGCTACAACCCGGGCCGCTTCAACACGGACGACATTGGGAGGAAACACTCCATGTTCGCAAAGCGAACCCAATGGAAAAACAACTACTCTCGATAATCGCCTAACTTAATGCCAAAGATACTGGTTTAACAAAACTGGTACAACAAATGAATTCTCCTGAATTCCATTCAAGTGCATCACATGGATGCAGGGGCTATTACATCGCTCGCACACTAACTAATGAGGTACATCCCAACGGCGGGTCGTACCAATGCCTATTTCAGATAGGCCTAATTAGTTTTAACATGTGCGTATATATAATAGGAGAATCATATCATAGCTATGTGCATGAACCATATGCACGATCATCTAATAATTGACTATAAGGGTAACCCCTAACATGGATTTACATCATAAACAACAAATCATACAACATGCATACAAGGTATGGCCCACTTAAACATGCATACATGGCCATTAATCATATAAGCACACAAGGCATAACTTAAGCATGCGTTGGATATCACCAACTTAAAAGGGAACGATCAAGCGCGATCTCGTGCACTAAGAGGTGCATGCCAATATTCCAAACGAACCTGAGTCGAGTAGGAAATCGCATCTACATACTCAGTCCGTGCAGAGGGAGAGGGCGAGAGAGAGATCATCATCTCTAGAAGTTGGTCATAGCTTTGCCCCATTAGCATGGGCAAAACAACTACACCACGCTCACGAGTCTTATCACAAGGGAATATTAGGCATGTGCTCGTTATTAACCCAGACTTAATCATGCTGGATATTCCAATTAATATGGTAGTATTACTCATAGGGACTACCTAAGGCATGCTTATTCTATACATTCATGAAAACCCACATCACACATGCCCATACATGAAGGGCGCATGCATACATAATAATTCACACATGAATATACATAGGCAAGTATATGGTAGAAAAGGGGGTTCTACACAATATACGAGCTATACAAGCCTAGCATGCAAATATCTAACATATTTAGGGTGCAAGGAAGCCCCAAGGATGCCCGATGCACGACTACGTGCATCGAGCGCACCTCAAGGGGTTGGATCGAACCACTCACCGATACCCGGATTGTCGCGCATCCCATCCGACAAGATCTGCAAGCAAAGGTATCCAATTTGGTGAGTAAAATCACATTTAAAACACTTAGAATTTACTAGAAATACCAAAGACTTAGACATGCATGCATACGGGCTCGTACGCATGCGAGCACGCACGCACGAACGCATGCCCGAGTGCCCCAGCACCTACCCGAGCCCCTAGGCAGCCACACGCGTGGCCCCGCACTCGCACGCACGCGCCCCCAAGCCCGCTGGCGCCTAGATGCGCTACCCCACGCGCGCGCACGCTTGCGCGCACTTGTGCGCACTCGTGCGCATGGCCCACGCCCACAGCGCTCCTGCCAACAATACGCACGCACGCCCGCTCCCGCCAACACTACGCGCGCACGCCCGCGCCCGCCTACGTGCCCAACTACACTCGTCTGTGCCCCTCTGCGCATGCGCCTGCGCACGAACGCAAGCAGACAATCCCGCGTGCGCGCCCAGCCACCCAACACCCCTCCCCAGCTCCCCTCACACACCCTAACTCAATCATCTAGCATTCATGACCCCATTACAACCCCTAACACATGAAAAACCAAAGAAAAGATGGGGGAGAGCTCACCATGGGAGGGGGAAAGGAAAGGGGGAGGTGTAGGGGCTCGCAAGTTCCTCCTCGACCACCTTGACCACCACCACCACCTCTTCCATTGCTTCTCTTCTTCATGGCTGAACCAAAGGGGAGGGAAAACAATTAGAGGGGCTAGGGGCGGAGAGGGAGAAGACAACAACCACAACAACAAAGGCACACACAAACCTACCTTCTTGCACTTCCTTCTTCACCTTCTCCTTCAATTGCTTCTTCCTCCTCCTTCTTCACACACAAAGAGGGGAAAAAGAGACCAAGAGAGGGAGCTTGAGAGAGTTCCACGAAATGGGAGAGAGGGGGAGAGAGAGAAAGGGCAAAAATGTCTTTTTCAAGCCCAAATAGTGTCTAGGGGTGACCCTAAGGGGGTGGTGAGGTTAGGGTTAGGCTCACCCTCACTCTGTTGTGCCTGTGTCATTTGGAGCACTCTAATTGAAGATTTGGCTACATAATTTTTTTTTCTTTCTTTTCCCCTAGAAGTTATCTATTTCCAATTTGGTATTTGGATTTAATTTTGTTAAAATCCAAGATGAAGAGGTTTAAATATGAGTTTATTATGAGATGTCCAATTTTGAGTTAGCTATCGTACAGAAGTAGAATTTGGTCAACTGGATTCATGTAGTAAAAGTTATGGGTATTTTACCAAGTATACCCCGGGGAGGGAAATTCTGGCAGCAGCCCTGCTCTATGTTTAGCTCTAATTTCGGAATGGCTGGAGAGATTATTTGATCTTGGCATGAACATGAAAGTTGTAGATAATCTTCTTGGCGTTCCAACGGACTTAGAATTGTGCAATGCGGAGCTATATTGAGGAAGTTATGGCTGTTCCAGTGAAGCATGCGCAGAATTTCTAAGTCAGGGATGAAATGGTCATTTCCATCCCTCTTTAGATATTTATGTGTGCAACAAATATCTTCTCTCTCTCTCTCTCTCCCTCTCACTTCCACGCCTACATTTTTCTTGAGCTCTCTCTTCCTCTCTCTCAAGCCCCCCAAGTGTTTGTTTTAATTCCCCAAAGAGAAGGAGATGGTGAAGGAAGAAGAGAAGGGTTGTTCATGTGCTATTGTTGTTGATCTTCTCTTCTCTCAAGCTCCCTTTTCATGATCCTCCCCCCCTGATTTGCAGCCAAGAAGGAGGCTGAGGAGAGGCTGAAGGTGGTGGTGTTGGTGGTGGCGGTTGAGGTGGTCGCGGGTGCGTCGAGGGCCCCCGAACCTCCCCCTTTCTTTTCCCCTCCCAAGGTGAGCCTTTCCCCTTCTTTTCTTGGTTTTTATGGCTTAGGGATGGTTGGGAAGGTCATGCATGTTGGGTAGATATGTTTAGGGTGTGTGTGAGGGGTTGGGGAGGGTTAAAAAGGGGTAAAGGTAGGTTGGGTGCGCACAAGGGGTCGTCTGCGCACGAGTGCGCGCGCAGGCGCGCGCTGGTAGGCGCACAGACGCGCTCGGGCGCTTGCGCGAGAGTGCGCGGGTGCGCGCGGAGTGAGCGCGCGGGTGCGCGCAGGTGCAGGCGCGAGTGGGGCGCGCGCGCGCGGTGCAATGCGCCTGGGCATGCGCCTGGGCACGGGGCTGGGGACCAGTGCGCATGCACGCGTGCGTGCGCGGGGGTTCTGCGAGGGCGAGCGGGCTGGACGTGCAGTGCGTGCGGGCGCCTGCGAGCGTGCCCGCGCGCGCGGCAGCGTCTAGGCGCGTGGGCAGGTGCGCGGTAGTGTGCCGAAGGTGCTGAGGTGCGTGCGTGCGTGCGTATGCATGCGTGCGCGTGCGGGGGGCCATGCGTGTGGCTGCCCGAGGGTTCGGGTAGGTGTCGGGGCACTCGGACTCGCATGCGTACATGTGTGCTCGTATGCGTGTGAGTCCGTATGCATGCTTGTCCGAATATTGGGTATTTCTAATAATTTCTATGTGTAAATTGTGTTGTTACTCACCAAGTTGGATGCCCCTACCTTGCAGATCTCATCAGATGGGATGCGCGAGGTCCCGGGTTGTATGGTGAGTGGTTCGATTCCAATCCCCCCCCCCCTCTCTCTAGGGATGCGCTCGACGCGCGTAGACGCGCGTCGCGCATTCGATGGGTCCCCCTATCTATAATATGTAGATATCTTGATAATGCATGTTTTGTTATGATGTAACCATGCCATGTTAGACATTATATGCAAGGGATATACATCTATGTATCATGTATAGAGGCCCATACATGTCTAGACACCATGTCCCATGCTTGAAAAGCCTTGATCTATGCATGTTCCCATTTAATTTAATTTATTTAAATCAAAATGAGATTATATTGGTATAAGCATGCCTTAGAGAATATTATAACCATGTTGTTATAATATATGTTTCCCCGCATCTTAGTTATGCGCCCTGGAGGAATTCTTGAGAATTCATGACATTAGTAGTGTTAGAAAGCGTTGTCGACGGATCCAAGAGGATCGTATCCGTGTGAGTAGGCTGTCTTCTTCCTGTGCTTGGATCTGAGTAGGGACTCACCGGCGTTGGAAAGCTGACCTGTTAGAGGGCTCCCATCTGTAGGTACCTCCGATGCGTCGGACAGTGTCACGCCCCAGGCGTCCCCGAGACGTGGCAATAATAAATATAATATCAGTTATCAATACCTGAGGTCAATAAGGACACCAACAACAATACACAAGGCGGCAAAGCAAGATAATGACAACTGACTGAAAAGCGGAAGCATAATATATACAATGTCTGTAAATCAAAAACATTATTACAGACCCGAATACACAATCAATGTCCTGTGGAAGCCAAGCCTAGACCAAAGAAAATACAACCTGTGCCACACGCACGATTTACAAAGCATAAAATGACTCTAGGAATGCTGACAGCCTCGCACTCACCATCCGCCGGAAGAACGCTCCACGCCCATAAGACCACGCCACAAGAAAGCTCCAGCTCCACGCCCAACACTGCCCCTGAAAAGAAACAGTATGCGAGGGGTGAGCTACAAGCTCAGTGAGTGGCTGGAAACCAATCACCATTCTACAGTTCAAATACATAATCAGTTCCCTTTTTCAAGGAAAAACATGGGTAGAAACCCAATGATCACTGGGTCACGTAGCGGCGCGACCAACCTCACCCCCACCCTCACTCCCGAAAGGAGTCTCTTGGGACTTATGGGGAGAGACCATACCGTCGGTCGAAGAGACCCGGATTTACTGGTCAAGAGCCCATGCCGTCGGTCGAAGGGACCCGGACTTACGGGTCAAGAGACCATGCCGTCAGTCGAAGAGACCCGGACTTACTGGTCTACTCAACACTACTAGGTCATCTACATCTAGATAATTGTCCATCGATGTCCTTCAACATCCATCACAAGACCGGACTCAACATCTATGGGAACGGTCGAACAACGAATGGGTCACGATGGACGCGTCTTCGCCTCATCCACACCCTCACTCCTGAAAGGACATCTTGGGACTTTGGGAGAGACTTAGACTGCTCTACACCCCTGGTCCACCGGTAGCCTCTCTCTGGCCTGTAAAGTCGGGGAGTTCGTACATCGGATCCAACGAAGGGGAGAGCGATTCCACGCTCGCGACATCATTCGTTAACCCTCTTCCGGGTAGCCTCTACCTGGTCACACACTCAGTGAATGGCACCAAACTATGCATCACAAATCATATGAACCCCAAATCAACCATAGCCTCTAAGTTGCAATGACTACACAAACCAATGGGTCGCTACATCGCCGACCCACCACACCCTCACCCTCACAGGGTAACATGGGCTTTTGGGACTGACTAGGCTGTTAATCACCCTTGGTCCACCGATAGTCTCTCCTCCACTCCGTAGGCCGCCTGGTCCACTCCCACAATTCAGCACAGTCCAAACCCAAATCAGGAGGTGCCTACTGATGGGAGTCCTCTGTCAGGAAGGCCTGTCTAACGCTGGGGCAGTCTCTATACGGATCCAACGAAGGGAAGAGGAACAACCTACCCACACGGATACGATCCACATGGATCCGCGATATTCCTTAATTGGAAAAAAAGAAACCTTGGGAGGGCACCATGAGGTCCCGATATAGGATATCCCGACAACCAAACAAGGAACACGGAGTACCCTAGCCCGGGTCTCAACGCTGACTTCGCAAGGCCCCTTAATCCAGAGAAGGGAGACTCTACTAATGTCATGAATTCTTCAGAATTCCTCCAGGGCGCATAACTAAGATGCGGGGAAGCCTATATTATAACCTCAAGGTTATAATATTCACTAAGCATGCTAATAACAATATAATCACATCGCTAATAACAATATAATCCCACAATCCCATCTTGATTCAAACAAGTTAAACTAATTGGGAACATGCATAGGTCGAGGCTTTCCTAGCATGAAAACATAGTGACAGGATGCATTGGCCTTTATACATATCATAAGGGGCAAGTATCCCTAACATACAGGGTCTAGGAAGGCATGTATACTACATAATGATCATGCATACATAGATCAAGGCCTTTAAGTACAGGACATAGTGTCCAGGCATGTACAGGCCTCTATACATGATGTATTGGTGCATATCCCTAACATACAACTCTAGGGAGGCATGCATAGCATCATATTGATCACATAAGGGTGCATGCATAGCTTCTACATATAATAGCTAGGGGACCCCATCGATGCGCGACGCGCGTCTACACGGGTCGAGCGCATCCCTAGAGAGGGGGGGGGATTGGAATCAAACCACTCACCTTACGACCCGGGACCTCGCGCATCCCATCCGACGAGATCTGCAAGGTAGGGGCATCGAACTGGTGAGAAACAACACAATTTATACTTAGAAAACATTAGAAATACCCCACACTCGGACAAGCATGCATACGGGCTCGCACGCATGCGAGCACGCGTACGCACGCTAGTCCGAGTGCCCCGACACCTACCCGAACCCCCGGGCAGCCACATGCATGGCCCCCCGCACGCGCACGCACGAATGCGCACGCACGCACACACCCCGGCACCCTCGGCGCACTGCCGCGCGCCTGCCCGCGCGCCCAGACGCGCTGCCGCACGCACGCGCACGCTCACGCGCGCCCGCGCGCACTGCGCGTCCAGCCCAGCGCGGCCCCCCGCGCAGCACCCCGCGCAAGCCCCAGAACACGCACTCACGCACGCGCACACGCGCGCGCACTGGTCCCCAGCTCCGCGCCCAGGTGCATGCCCAGGCACCCTGCCCCGCGCCCAGGCACCCTGCTTGCGCGCGCCCACACTGGCGCACACGCCCGCGCGCGCCCGCGCGCACCCGCGCGCACCCCCGCTCGCACCCCCGCTCGCGCCTGCACCCGTGCGCACTCCCACGCGCACCCGCGCGCACGCACCCGCGCGCGACTGCGCGCCCGACTGCGCCCGACTGCGCCCGCATGCGCGCACACGCGCACAGACCGCGCCCAGCGCGCACCCAAGCCATCCTAACCCCTTTTTCACCCATCCCAACCCCTCACACACACCCAAACCCAACTACCTAGCAAGCATGACTTTCCCACAACCCCTTAAGCCAAGAAAATCAAGAAAAGAAGGGGAGGAGCTCACCTTGGAGGGGGAACAAAAAGGGGGAGGTTCGGGGCCCTTCGCGCACCGAAACGCCGCCACCGAGACCACCACCACCACCACCACCACTCAGCCTCCTCAGCCTCCTCTTCAGCCAAAAAATCAGGGGGGGGGGAACAAGGAAAGGGAGCTTGAGAGAGAGGGGAACAAACAAACAACACACATGAACACAAGATCTACTACCACTTCCTCCACCACCTCATCCTTCTCATTGGGGCATTCCATCAAACACATGGGGGTGTGTTTGCAAGTGAGAAAGAGAGCAAAAAGTGCTGGTCGGAAGATTTGGGAGGGGAGAGAGAGAGAGAGAGAGAGAGATATTTATCAAATATCTTAAGGGGGGATTACTAAGTCGCCCTTCGACTAGAAATTATGCGCAAGCTTCACTGGAACAGCCATAACTTCCCCGATACAGCTCCGAATTGCTTGATTCTAAGACCGATGGAAAGCTAAGAAGATTATCTACAACTTTCATGTTTATTCCATGATCAAATAATCCCTCCTGCTATTCCGAAATTAGAGCTAAACATCGAGCAGGGCTGCTGCCAGAATTTCCATCCCCGGGGTATACTTGGAAAAATACCCATAACTTTTACTACAAGAATCCAGTTGATCTAATTCCACTTCTGTGCGAAAGCTAACTCAAAACTGGACATTTCATAATAAAATCATAATTAAACCTCTTCATCTTGAATTTTAACAAAATCAAATCCAAATACCAAATCAGGAATACATAACGTAGGAAAAAAAAAAATTATGTACCCAATTTTTTCAAACAAAGCGCTCCAAATGACACAGGCACAACAGACAGTGCTGATCGTGGGAGTATACCAGGTAGAGGCTACGGAGTGTGGGAGAGGCTACCGGGTGGACCAAGGGTGGAGAGCGGTCTAGTCTGAAAAGGCCCATGTTACCCCTAAAGGGTGAGGGTGGGGTGGGTCGGCGATGTTACGACCCACTAACTTGTGTAGTTACTCCCGTATAGGGACTATGACTACTTTAAGGTTAATATGAGTGTGTTGAATAGATTGTTGTTATGCCTGTGTTTTGATATCTCGATAAGTGACTATCGAGAGTAGTTGTTTTCCATTGGGTTCGCTTTGCGAACATGGGATCGTTCTCCCCTTCGTTGGATCCGATGTAGGAACTTCTCAGGTTTAGTTATCCTAACAGAGGGCTCCCGTCCATAGGTACCACCGATGCATTCGGAAGAGTACTGATAGTAGGAGTATACCAGGGAGAGGCTACCCGGGGAAAGGGCTACCTGTCACGCCCCAGGGCGGCCGTCCCCGGGACGCGGCAAGTGTATATATGATATCAGTCTAAACAGGAGTTCAATAACATACTCACACAACAGCTAAAAGATGACAACAAAGAGGCTGACATGATATATACACAAATAGCGAAAGCTAAAAAGACTGAATTTGTAACTCAAAGACATATTACAGACTCGATACACAATCAAATGTCCTGTGAGAGCCAATATATACAATGACATCCAAATACAACACAAATGCGTGCCCAAGCACGGAATATAATACATACAATCAAAAGGGATGCTGATAGCCTCTGATACTCGCGGGACGTGGCGCTACTCCGCTACTGATGAAGTCCCTCGGGGAGCTCCTCCTCCAGATCCGACTCAGATGACACTGGAGAAAAATATTATGCGAGGGGTGAGCCACACGCTCAGTGAACAGCACAACCCATGCATCACAATTTATATTAACCACCAGATATTATTAACCACAATCTCATTATTCAAGCCTCAAAGTGGCAACAACTATACAAATCCAGTGGGTCGCTATCGCCAACCCACTACACCCTCACCCTCACCCCTCAATATGGTGACATAGGATATTGGGACTGACTAGGCTGTTGGTCACCCTTGGTCCACCGATAGTCTCTCCTCCACTCCGTAGCCACTTGGCCACTCCCACATTCCACACAGTCCATCCCAAATCAGGAGGTGCCTACTGATGGGAGCCCTCACACTGGACGGCCTTTCTAACGCTGGGGCAGTCTCTACATGGATCCAACGAAGGGAACAGAACAGCCTATCCATACGCATATGATCCACTCGGATCCGCTGACAACACATCTCAACAACTCTAATGTCATGAATTCTTCAGAATTCCTCCAGGGCGCATAACCAGGATGCGGGGAACATGTATAATAATAATAACAATGGTATAATATTATTGGGAAAAGAAACCTTGGGAGGGCAGCATGAGGTCTCGATATAGGATATCCCGACAACCAAACAAGGAACACGGAGTACTCTAGCCCGGGTCTCAATGTTGACCTCGCAAGGCCCCTCCCTATAATATTATCTAAGGCATGCTAGAATATACTATAAGTTTGCATTTAATTTAATAAATTAAACTAATAGGACACATGCATAGGTCGAGGCTTCCTAGCATGATAACAAGGTGACAGGATGCATGGCTCTTACACATATCCTAAGGGTGCAAGTCCCTAACATACAAAGTCTAGGGTAGCATGCATACTACATATTAATCATGCTAGCATGGATTACATACCACACAAGTTAATATTGACCATGGTGCCCCAGGGGAGGACGGTACACGCCCAATTGCGTATAGCGCCTCCCTACTGGGTTGGTTGTCCCACTCACCGATAGCCAGGGCGTCGCGTGACCGTCCGTCAAGATCTGCAAAATAGGGTAGTCAACTCGATGAGTAAAATACACAAATACACCAAAAATACACTAAAAATAAACAACACTCGGGCAAACGTACATACGGCCCGTACGCACGCGAGCCCGAGCACCCCAACTCAATCCCGAACCCCCGGGCAGCCGTACGCACGACCACTCGCCCCGGGCGTGTTATATATGTGTCACTTTTAACCTGCTGGTAACCGTTGGAGCGTTCTGGCAGTTTTTCGTTTTTTTCAGTTTTTCGATCGGAACCGCTAATTTTTGGACTGTTAGCTATCGTCCTGAGTTAGAGGACTCTGATTGAAAATCTAACTACATATTTGGTGTCCTGGTGCCATTTTAGGCCTCTCACGAAAATTTCATCGAATTCCGGTAACGTTTCTGAAATTTCACAGTTCCGGGGCGTATCTGGGTTTTTAAGTCGCTCGCTATATATATGTGTGATCTAATTTCGAAATCACTATTCATCATCCCTACCAAGTGATTTCTCTCTCTCCCCTCTCTCCTTTTCTCACTTTTAAGCCCCCTAGACCCCTCAAACCTAAAAACCTAAAGCATAGGAAGTGTAGATCGGGTCCCGATCTACACCCCGGTGGTTTCAAATCCCCATTCCGGCGAGATTTGCCCCTCCATCCCCCCTCTCTTCTCCTCTGTTTTGACCCATTTTGAGGGCCAAGATAGATCCGGGTGGTGGAAGCCCTTGGGGAAAGGTTTCGGTGCGCGGAGAGCATCCAGACTTGTCTTCCTCTCCTTGGTAAGCCCTCTTTCCCCTCTTTTATTGCATAGATGTTTGTTAGGAGGTCGGATTTGGGGTTGGGAGGCGGTGGGCGGCGGTGGGTGGCCGTCGGAGGGCTGTGGTGGTGGTCGGAGGCCTTGGGGTGGTCGGAGGTGGGTGGTAGAGGAGCTCAGACAGGTGGGCTGGCAGTCCCGGGCAGCAAGCAGCACCGGCAGCAGCACAGCAGCGCAGCAGGCTGGGCGCGCGCGGGCGTGCGCGCGTGCGTGCGCGCGGGCGTGCGGTCGAGGGGAGCTGGTGGCCAGCAGTGCGTGCGTGCTGGGAGTGCTGGGCGCGGGCGTGCTAGGCGTGCGGGCGTGCTGGGCGTGCTGGGTAGGGCTAGCCAGGTAGGCTGGGAGCAGGCGCACCAGTTTGCTGGGCGCGCGAGCGCGTGCGCGCGGGCGTGCGCTCGGGGGGTGCAGGGGGAGGCATGCGGGTAGGCAGGCTGCGGGCTGTGCGAGCAGGGCAGGCCGGCTGGGCAGGCCATGCTCGGGCAGCTGGCAGGGGGTGCTCGGGCATCAGGCGGGCAGTGGCTGGGCGTGCAAGGCGAACGGTGCTCGGGCCACTCGGCGACGCGCGCAGGCAGGCAGCGCGGGCAGCAGCGCGGGCATGCTGGCAGGCGTGTTGGGCGCGTGCTACGCGTGCGTGCGCGTGGGCGCTGGGTGAGGGTCCCGGGTGCTGGGCGCTGAGCGTCGGGTGCTGGGCCGCGGATACCGGGCGCTGGGCTGAGGCGCAGGTGTGCGCGCGGTGCAGTGGGTGCGAGCGGGTGGTGCGCGCGGGTAGAGGCTGGTAGGTGCGCGCGGAGTGCGCGCGGATAGGGGGCTGGAGGTGCGCGCGGGGCTAGGCGCTGCGCGCGGGGCGTGCGGGGTGCTCGCGGGCCAGCGCGAGGCGTGCGGGGTGCTCGCAGGCCAGCGCGAGGCGTGCGGGGTGTGCGCGGGCGGCTGCGCTGGGGCGCAGGGGGCGCGCGGTGCACCCGGGAGGTTAGGCGGCGCGTCCAGGCGGCGGGCGGGGGCCCGGCGGTGCGCGGGGTGCGTTGGCTGAGGCGCGGCGGTGCACTCGGGCGGTCGGGCGGCCGTGCGGGTGGTTGCCGGCCGTGCGGGTGGTTGCCGGGGTGCTCGGGCCAGCGTGCGTGCGGGTCGTATGCACGTTTGCCCGAGTGTTGGGTGTTTGATTTGGGATTTTGGGTATTTATTTGTGTATGTTGTGTGTTTTGGGGTATCTGTGGATTTTAACTCACCATATAAATGTCTGTCTTGCAGATCTTGACGGGCGGTCGCGCGACGACCCGATCTTCGGTGAGTGGGACAATCCAACCCAGTAGAGAGGGGTCATACGCATTTGGGCGTATACCGACCTCTCCTGGGGCACCATGGATGAATATTAACCAGCAGTAATATGTAATCCATGCTTGCATGATTTAAATGTAGAATGCATGCTACCCTAGTCATTTGTATGTTTGGGACTTGCACCCATAGGATAGGTGTAAGAGCCATGCACCATGCCCCTGTTTTCATGTTAGGAAACCTCGGCCTATGCATGCGTCCTACTAGTTTATTTATTAAATTAAATGCTAGTGTATGTTAAATCACATGCCTTAGATAATATTATAGGGAGGAGCCTTGCGAGGTCAACATTGGGACCCGTGTTAGGGTACTCCGTGTTCCTTGTTTGGTTGTCGGGATGTCCTGTATCGGGACCTCATGCTGCCCTCCCAAGGTTTCTAGTCCCAGTAATATTATAAGTAATGCTATATAACTGGTATGATTATTAGCAATTCTAGTGAATATTATAGGAGAGGGGCCTTGCGAGGACAGCGGTGAGACCCGGGTTAGGGTACTCCGTGTTCCTTGTTTGGTTGTCGGGGTATCTTATATCGGGAACTCACGCGGCCCTCCCGAGTTCTTTCCCCCAATGATATTACAACCTTGCTTTTATTGTACATATTCCCCGCATCTTGGTTATGCGCCCTGGAGGAACTCTGAAGAGTTCATGGCATTAGAGTAGTAGAGATGTGTTGTCGGCGGATCCGAGTGGATCATATGCGTATGGATAGGCTGTTCTGTTTCCCTTCGTTGGATCCCTGTAGAGACTGCCCCAGCGTGATAAAGTCGTCCCTTCCGAGGGCTCCCATCATTAGGCGCCTCCCGATATTTGTGACGGACTGCGCTGAAGTTATGGGTGAAGGCAAGCGGCCTACGGAGTGGAGGAGAGACTATCGGTGGACCAAGGGTGACCAACAGCCTAGTCAGTCCCAATATCCTATGTCACCCATGGTAGGGTGAGGGTGAGGGTTTAGTGGGATGGCGATGAGCGACCTACTGGATTTGTGGTTGGATGATTATCAGTCCCAATAGCCTATGTCACCCATTGATGGGTGAGGGTGAGGGTGTGGTGGTTCGGCGGAGTACGAACCACTGGAGTATGTTGTTATGTCACTTAGAGGCTGGATAAATAATGGAATTGTGGTAAATATTGTCTGTGATGCATGGGTTGTGCTGTTCACTGAGCGTGTGGCTCACCCCTCGCATATGTTTTTCCCCAGTTGCCACTGAGCCTGAGCTAGAGCCGGAGCAGCAGTTGGAGCTTTCCGAGGGATTCCTTCAGTAGCGGAGCAGCGCCACGTTCCGCGAGTGCCAGAGGTTATCAGCATCCCTTCTTGACTGTATGTATTTGATTTCCGTGCTTGGCACGTGTTTGTATATGTTAAGTTGTATTTGTGTATATTGGCTCTCACAGGACAGATGATTGAGTATCGAGTCTGTAGAATGTTTATTTACAGATTCAGTCGTTTGTTTCCGCATTTGGTGTATATATCATGTCAGCCCCCTTGTTGTCTGTGTGTCATTCTGGTTGTTTGTGTATGATATATTATTGAGCTCCTGTTTAGATTCTGATATTTTATATACACTTGCCGCGTCCCGGGGACGGCCGCCCTGGGGCGTGACAGGGCGCACAGCCGAGCCCCTGCCCGCGCGCCCAGACGCACTGCCGAGCCCAGCCCGCACGCCCGGACACTCTGCCGAGCCCAGCCTGCACGCCATACCCGCCGCCCGCCGCGCGCACGCTCGCACTGCGCCCCAGCGCAGCGCCCGCACACCTACCCGCTCACACTCCCCGCTCGCACCGACTGCTCGCCCTGCGCGCACTGCGCCCCCTGCGCAGCACCCGCACACCACCCGCTCGCCACACGCCCCTGCGCAGCGCTCCGCGCGCACGCCGCGCACTGCGCCCAGCGCGCCCGACCGCACGCGCCCAGCGAGCCCGACAGCACGTGCCCAACGTGCCTGCCCGCAGCTCGCTCGCCTGCGCCTGCCTGCCTGGCCTGCCCGCCTGGGCCTGCCTGCCTGCGCGCGCCGCTGCCCGCTTGCACCCGAGCCGAGCTCAACCACCCCAACCGCCACCAACAGCCACCATAACCACTCCCAAACCACCAAGCCCATCTTCCACTCCAAAAAACACACCTAAACATACATCTAGACAAGAAATGGAAGGAAAGGAAACTCACCCAAAGAAGGAAAGGAAGAAAGGGAAGCTCGGTTGCTCTCCGCGCACCGAAACACCTCCTCAAGGACCACCACCACCACGATCTCCCTCAGCCCTTGAGATGGCTGAAATCAGAGGAGAAAAGAGGGTGTTAGAGGGGGTCATACAAGTGGGAACTCGAATCCGAGACCACCGGTGGATAGATCGGGACAAGATCTAACCTTTCTCTTCTTTGTGTTCTTGGTTTCAAGCACTCTAACTAGCTCAAAACAAAGAAAAAGAGAGAGGGGGAGAGAGAAAATCAATTAGGGAAGATGATGAATAGTGGGGGGATAATTTTAGCTCACTTAAATAAGTCAACACCACTTAGATTAGGCTAACCTAGGTTAATTAGGGTTTAAGCTAGGATTAGGGAGGCTTAAGTGTGGTTTGACCCTAGTCAACCCAACCACACTAAAAGCCAAAAACATTTGACCAAGTCATGGGCCCCACCTTGACCAAGTCAAGTCTCCCAATGACTTCACGCTCGGTCAAAACCCGGATACGCTCGGAACTGTGAAATTCTGAAACGTTACCGGAATTTGATGAAACTTTCGTGAGTGGCTTGGAATGGCACCAGGACACATAATATGCAGTTAGATTTTCAATCGGAGCCCTCAACCTCAGGGTGATAGCTAAAAGCCCGAAATTTTAGCGGTTCCGATCGAAAAACGAAAAAAATGAAAAACTGCCAGAATGTCCCAATGGTGACCAGAAGGTTAAAAGTGACACATATATAACACTACCGGTGGACCAAGGGTGGAGAGCGGTGAGTTGAGGAGATCGGGTTGTAGATACTACCCGGGAGAGGGTTAACGAATGATGTTACGGGCGTGGGAATCGTTCTCCCCTTCATTGGATCCGAGTAGGGACTCCCCGACGTTGGAAAGCTGTCCTGACAGAGGGCTCCCATCTGTAGGTACCTCCGATGCGTCGGACAGTGCTGATCGTGGGAGTATATCAGGTAGAGGCTACGGAGTGTGGGAGAGGCTACCGGGTGGACCAAGGGTGTAGAGTAATCTAAATCTCTTCCAAAAGTCCCAAGAGTCTCCCTCCTGAAGTGAGGGTATGGATGAGGTGAAGAATATCGCCGTGTGGCCCATTCGTTGTTCGACCGTTCCCATAGTTGTTGGGTCCGGTCCTGTATCGATGTTTAAAGGCATCGTTTGAGAGATTATCAAGATGTAGATGATCCAGTAGTGTTGTGTAGACCAGTAAATCCGGGTCTCTTCGACCGACGGTATGGTCTCTCCCCAAAAGTCCTAAAAGACTCCCTCCGGGAGTGAGGGTGGGGGTGAGGTTGGTCGCGCCGCCGCGTGACCCAATTATCCATGGGTTTCCACCCATGTTTTCCTTGAAAGGAAATTGATTATGTATTGAACTATAGTATGGTGATTGGTTTCCAGCCACTCACTGAGCTTGTAGCTCACCCCTCACATACTGTTTCTTTTCAGGGGCAGTGTTGGGCATGGAGCTGGAGCTTTCCTGTGGCGTGGTCTTATGGGCGTGGAGCGTTCTTCTGGCGGATGGCGAGTGCGAGGCTGTCAGCAGTCCTAGAGTCATTTTATACTTTGTAAATCGTGCATGTGGCACAGGTTGTATTTTCTTTGGTCTAGACTTGGCTCTCACAGGACAGTGATTGTGTATTCGAGTCTGTAATAATGTTTTTGATTTACAGACATTGTTTATATATTATGCTTCTGCTTTTCAGTCAGTTATCATTATCTTGCTTTGCCACCTTGTGTATTGTTGTTGGAGTCTTTATTGACCTCAGGTATTGATAGCTGATATTTTATTATTGCCACGTCTCGGGGACGCCTTGGGCGTGACACACTCAACCACTCATTTTTGCTTTATTGGGAAGTATGCGGAGAAGCACCACAAACTCAAAAATATCTCACCCACCGAAACCCAGTAACGGCCAACCCCGGATGTGATTCGGAACTGCATATTTTTCAAAACATTACCGGAATTCGATGAAATTTTTATGGGTAGTACCTACAGGTGGGTGCCCTCTGTCAGGACAGCTTCAAAGCGGATCCGATGAAGGGGAGAATGATTCCACGCTCGCAATATCGTCCGATCGCCCTCCCCCGTAGCCTCTACCTATCGGCCTTCCACAATCGGTACATATGCCAGATGGGTACCGCAGTACACATCGGTAGCACTTACAAGTGGTGGCACTACACATGACAGCTTCTACGCTGGGGTTTCGGTGCACGATGATATTGGGATGAAGACTTCGCATTCGCAATGCGAACCCTATGGAAAATCAACTATACGCGGTAATCCCATACCGATTCTATTGAAATACGCTTGAACTCCCATAGAGATGCATCGCTTAGGCGCTGGGAGTCACCTCTGCTCTTGCATAGAGATAAGCCCTAAGGCATAACCCAACAAGCGGTTCATACACTCACCTAACATGGGTAGGCCTAGCTTAATGCTATAACCACCGCCTTAATAAAACTGATATGAAATTGAATTCTTTTGAATTCCATCGAGTGCATCACTCGGATGCAGGGTGGGCGATTACATCGCCAGCGCTCTAACTAATAAGGTACAACCTGATAACGGGTCATACCCACGCCTATTTCAGATAGGCCTAATCAGTTTTAACATGCGCATATATATTACAGGAGAATTATATCATAGTTATGTACATGAACTACACGCCCGATAACATAATAATTTATTATAGGGATACTCCATAACATGGATAAAAACATAAATAATAAATATGCAACATATATATTTGGTATGGCCTACATAATATGCATACAAAGCCATTAATCATACAAGCATACAAGTGTACCCAAACATGCGTTGGATATCACCAACATAAAAGGGAAGGGTCAATTGCGATTCCTTCACTAACAGGTGCATGCCGATATTCCCAAGCGAACCTGAGTCAAGTAGGAACCACATCTACTTACTTAGTTCGCAAGGAGAGTGAAGGCGAGAGAGAGCTCATCATCTCTAGAAGCTGGTCATAGCTTTACCCAAACAATATGGGTTCAACAACTATACCACGCCCTCAAGTCTTATGACTAGGGAATATTAAGTATGCACCCAGTTATTAACCCAGAATTAATCACGCTAGATATTTCTAATATAGGGTAGAGTTTCAAACAAGGACTACCTAAGTCATGCCATATTCTATACATCCATATAACCACAAAAAACACATGCCCATACCAGAAGGGCACATGCAAAACACGATTATTCAAACATGAATATAATACATAGGCAAGTATATGGTAGAAAAGGGTGTTCTACGCAATATACGAGCTATACAACCCTAGCATGCATATCTAGCATATTTAGGGTGCAAAGGTGTCCCATGGATGCACGATTCACGACTACATGCATCGAGCGCATCCCAAAGGGTTGGATTGAACCACTCACAGTAATTCGGATCGTCACGCGTTGAGAGGCAACACGTGAGCAGGGCAAGCGAGGCATCACGCACGCAGAACGGCACGAATGCGTAGCAGGCGGGACAGTACATACGCAGGCAACACGTACGCACGGGGAAGCATGCACACACGAGGCAGCACCCGGGATGCACAGGCAGGGCAAGGTTTCACGCCCCAGGGCGGCCGTCCCCGAGACGTGGCAATAATGAAATATCAACTATCAAATCTTGAGGTCAACAAAGACTCCAACAACAACACACAAGGTGGTAAAGCAAAGATAAATGATAATTGACTGAAAAGCGGAAGCATAAGATATCAACAATGTCTGTAAACCAAAAACATTATTACAGACTCGAATACACAATCATTGTCTTGTGAGAGCCAAGCCTAGTCCAAATAAAATACAACCTGTGCCACATGCACGATTTACAATACATAAAATGACTCTAGGACTGCTGACAGCCTCACACTCGCCACCCACCGGAAGAACGCTCCACGCCCATAAGACCACGCCACAAGAAAGCTCCAGCTCCACGCCCAACACTGCCCCTGAAAAGAAATAGTATGCGAGGGGTGAGCTACAAGCTCAGTGAGTGGTTGGAAACCAATCACCATACAACAGTTCAATACTAAAACAATTTCCTTTCAAGGAAAAACATGGGTGGAAACCCAATGGATAACAAGGTCACGCGGCGGCGCGACCAACCTCGCCCTCACCCTCACTCCCGGAGGAAGACTCTTGGGACTTTTGGGGAGAGATCATACCGTTGGTCGAAGAGACGCGGAATTACTGGTCTACACAACTCTACTGGATCACCAACCTCACCCTCCCCCTCACTCCTGGAGGAAGACTCTTGGGACTTTTGGGGAGAGACCATACCGTTGGTCGAAGAGACCCGGAATTACTGGTCTACACAACACTACTAGATCATCTACATCGAGATAACTGCCCAACGATGTCTTTGAACATCGATACGAGACCGGACCCAACAACTATGGGAACGGACGAACAACGAATGGGTCTCGCGGCGACGTGTCTTCACCTCATCCTCACCCTCACCCTTTAGAGGTGACATAGGACTTTTGGAGAGATTAAACTCCTCTACACCCTTGGTCCACCGGTAGCCCTTTCCCCGGTTAGCCTAAACCTGGTATACTCCCACGATCAGTACGCTTCCAAACGCATCGGTGGTACCTACGGATGGGAGCCCTCTGTCAGGACAGCTTTTCCAACATCGGGAAGTTCCTACATCAGATCCAACGAAGGGGAGAACGATTCCTCGCTCACAATATCATTCGTTAGACCTCTCTCGGGTAGCCTCTATTACACTCCCACGATCAGTACGCTCCCGAACGCATCGATGGTACCTACGGATGGGAGCCCTCTGTCAGGACAGCTACAACCCGGGCCTCTTCAACACGGACGACATTGGGAGTAAACATTCCATGTCCGCAAAGCGAACCCAATGGAAATACAACTACTATCGATAATCACATATCAAAGATATCAAATACTATTGTACTCTCACATGGCTGCGTCGCTCGAACACAAAGGGGGATTGCCTCTGCTCTCACGCATAAATAATCCCAAGGCACATAACCCAACTGGCAGTTCATATACACGCCTAACATGGGTAGGCCTAGCTTAATGCCACAACTACTAGCTTAACAAAACCGATAAGATAATGAATTCTCCTGAATTCCAAACGAGTGCATCGCTCGGATGCACGGGGGCGATTACATCGCTAGCGCTCTAACTAATAAGGTACAACCCAACAATGGGTCATGCCCACGCCTATTTCAGATAGGCCTAATCAGTTTTAACATGCGCATATATATCCAGGAGAATTATATCTTAGTTATGTACATGAACTACATGCACGATAACCTATCAAATAATTATAGGGATACTCCCTAACATGGTTTTACATCATAAACAAACAAATCATACAACATGCATACATGGCCATTACTTAAGCATGCGTTGGATATCACCAACTTAAAAGGGAAGGGTCAAGCGCGATCTCGCGCACTAACAAGTGCATGCCAATATTCACACGAACCCGGGTAGGAAATCACCTCTACTTACTTAGTTCGTGTAGAGGGAGAGGGCGAGAGAGAGATCATCATCTCTTGAAGCTGGTCATAGCTTTGCCCCATTAGCATGGGCGCAACAACTACACCACGCCATCGAGTCTTATCGCAAGGGAATATTAGGCAGGTGCCCGTTATTAACCCAGACTTGATCATACTGGACATTCCAATTAATATGGTGAGAGTAGTATTACAATACTACCTAAGGCATGCCATATTCTATACATCCATACGCATCACAGAATACATGCCCATACTAGAGGGGCGCATGCAACACAATCATTCATAGATGGCTACAATACATGCAATATAAGCCTAGCATGCAAGATATCTAACATATTATAGTTTAAGCATGGCCATACTACTTATCTACACAAGTAGTATAGCTAGGATGCCCCATCGATGCGCGACGCACGACTACGCGCGTCGAGTGCATCTCGAGGGGGGGGGGATTGGATCAAACCACTCACCGATACCCGGATCGCCGCACGTCCGATCTACGAGATCTGTAAAACACAACCAATGATCCATAATTAAATTATGGAACCTCCTATCACACATATAAGCCTACTTCATGAAGACCCTAACCCCTGATACTTTCATATTATCACACAAGACACATGCAAACAACTCCTTGACACTCAACCAAACAAAACTGCCAAACCTGCTGCAACCAGCCCTACTAATTGATCTCCACAGCACCCAATACACTTTCAAAAATTATGAAATAAAACGTGCACATTCTCTGATATGCTGGGATCATAATCCATGAAGACATTAGAACCTAATTTTGCCTCTACAAGCCCAAAATAAATTATTTCCAGAAGCAGGTCAATTCCTACGCGAATCTGGATAGGCCATGCAAAACAGGTTCTAACATACACCACAGATATCATAATGAGCCCAAATTTCATATATAACAACTAGACACATAGATGATCATATCATATGCAGACATAATCCTAAAAATGTGTCTCTAAATACTAGATGCACTGAGATATTTAAAATACAGAGTGCTGCCTTACCAAAACAGGGGGAGGGAAATGGGGAGATGCGGGGTTCTCGACACACCCACGACCACCTCAACCACCACCACCACTACCACCACCTCATCAGCATCTCCTCAAGCCCTTCATGGCATAAAACAGGGGTGCAAAGGGGGCATGAGAAGTGGATAGAGAGAAGAGAAACAACAACAACAACAACACATCCCCAAAATATCTCACACTATTCGACCAACCAGGAACTCTCAAAACCCGGATACGGTTTGGAACTGCATATTTTTCAAAACGTTACCGAAATTCGATGAAATTTTTATGGGTAGTACGAAACAGTACCAGGACCCATAATATGCAGTTAGATTTCCAATCAGAGTACTCCAACTCCTGCAGGTGGCTAAAAGCCAAAATTTTAGCGACTCCGATCGAAAAAGAAAAAGGCCCTGAATGACCTTGATGCGACCAAGGCTTAACCAAAATGGCTCCAAATGACACAGGCATAACACAAGGCGCGCAGGGCACGTTGCAGGGCACACTGGGCACAAGCGCACGGCACGTTGGGCATAGGCGTAGGGCACGCCGCAGGGAACGCTGGGCAGAGACGCTGGGCACGCCGCATGGAACGTTGGGCACAGACGCTGAGCACGCCGCAGGGCACACTGCAGGGCACGCTGGGAACAGGTGCTGTGTCACGCTACAGGGCATGCTGGGAACTGGCGCTGAGCATGGGTGCTGGTGCTGGCAGGCAGCAGGCAAGGCATGCTGGGCTCTGAGCAGGACACACAGAACAGCACGGACGCGGGCACGCCGACACCCCTACAGCCAAGCAACCATGCACACACACACCATCAAACATAAACTCAAACACATGGCATGCACCACCTCCCAACACACCCAATGTGCTGAAAAAAAGAAGAGGGGAAAGCTTACCAGGAGAGGGGGAGGGAAGGGGGAGATTGTCACGCCCCAGGGCAGCCAACCCCGGGACGCGGCAAGTGTATATATAATATCAGAATCTACACAGGAGGTCAATAATATATCATACACAACAACTAGAATGACACACATGCAACAAAGGGGCTGACATGATATATACACCAAATGCGGAAGCAAAAGACTGAATCTGTAAATAAACATTCTACAGACTCGATACTCAATCATATGTCCTGTGAGAGCCAATATACACAAATACAACTGAACATATACAGACGCGTGCCAAGCATGGAAATCAAATACATACAGTCAAGAAGGGATGCTGATAACCTCTGGTACTCGCGGAACGTGGCGCTGCTCCGCTACTGAAGGAATCCCTCGGAAAGCTCCAACTGCTGCTCCGGCTCTAGCTCAGGCTCAGTGACCACTGGGGAAAAACATATGCGAGGGGTGAGCCACACGCTCAGTGAACAGCACAACCCATGCATCACAGACAATATTTACCAAAATTCCATTATTTATCCAGCCTCTAAGACATAACAACATAATCCAGTGGTTCGTACTTCGCCGAACCACCACACCCTCACCCTCACCCATCAATGGGTGACATAGGCTATTGGGACTGATAATCACCCATAGACAAATCCAGCGGGTCGCTCATCGCCAACCCACTACACCCTCACCCTCACCCTACCATGGGTGACATAGGATTTTGGGACTGACTAGGCTGTTGGTCACCCTTGGTCCACCGATAGTCTCTCCTCCACTCCGTAGGCCGCTTTGCTTTCACCCACAACTTCAGCACAGTCCGAAACCAAATCAGGAGGCGCCTACTGATGGGAACCCTTGGAAGGGACGGCCTTTCTAACGCTGGGGCAGTCTCTACCGGATCCAACGAGGGGGACAGAACAGCCTATCCATACGCATATGATCCACTCGGATCCGCCGACAACACATCTCTACTACTCAAATGTCATGAACTCTTCAGAGTTCCTCCAGGGCGCATAACCAAGATGCGGGGAACATGAACAATGAATGCAAGGTTGTAATATCATTGGGGGAAAGAACTCGGGAGGGCGGCGTGAGTTCCCGAAGTACCCTAACACGGGTCTCAATGTTGACCTCGCAAGGCTCCTCCCTATAATATTATCTAAGGCATGCGATTTAACATACACTAGCATTTAATTTAATAAATAAACTAGTAGGACGCATGCATAGGCCGAGGTTTCCTAGCATGAAACAGGGGGACATGGTGCATGGCTCTCACACCTATCCTATGGGTGCAAGTCCCTAACATAAAAGCCTAGGGTAGCATACATTCTACATGTACATCATACAAGCATGGATTACATATTACTGCAGGTTAATATAATCCACGGTGCCCCAGGAGAGGTCGGTATACGCCCAAGTGCGTATAACGCCTCTCTACTGGGTTGGATTGTCCCACTCACCGGTATCTGGGTCGTCGCGCGACCGTCCGTCCAGATCTGCAAGACAGACATTCAATATGGTGAGAATGATACATAAATACTCTAAAACACCCAAACATACAAAACCCACAACTAAACACCTAACACTCGGGCAAACGTGCATACGACCCGCACGCACGCTAGCCCGAGCACCCCCGGCAACCACCCGCAAGGCCGGCAACCACCGGCACGGCCGCCCGACCGCCCGGGTGCACCGCCGCGCCTCAGCCGACGCACCCCGCGCACTGCCGGACCTCCCGAGTGCACCGCGCGCCCCCCTGCGCCCCAGCGCAGCCGCCCGCGCACACCCCGCACGCCTCGCGCTGGCCCGCGAGCACCCCGCACGCCCCGCGCGCACCTCCAGCCCCCTCTCCGCGCGCACTCCACGCGCACCTACCAGCCTCTACCCGCGCGCACCACACGCGCACCACCCGCTCGCACCCACTGCACCGCGCGCACGCCTGAGCCTCAGCCCAGCGCCCGATATCAGCGGCCCAGCACCCGACGCTCAGCGCCCAGCACCCGGGACCCTCACCCAGCGCCCACGCGCACGCACGCGCAACACGCGCCCAGCGCGCCTACCAGCATGCCCACGCTGCTGCCCGCGTTGCCTGCCTGCACGCGTCGCCGAGTGGCCCGAGTACCGTTCGCCTGCACGCCCGGGGCACTGCCCGCCTGATGCCCGAGCGCCCCTGCCCTGCTCGCCTGCGCGCCGTGCCTGCTCGCCCGGCCTGCCAGCGCGCACAGCCCAGCTAGCCTGCACCGCACACTTCCCTCTGCACCCCCCGAGCGCACGCCCGCGCGCGCACCGGCGCGCACGCGCTCGCGCGCCCAGCAAACTAGTGCACCTGCTCCCAGCCTACCCGAGCTAGCCCTGCCAGCCTACCCTGCACGCCCTGCACACACTGCCCTCACGGCCATCATCCCCAGCACCGCCGCCCAGCACCTCGCGCACAGCCCGCCCAGCTCCTCGCGCCCAGCTCGCCCAGCTCCAGCCGCTCGACCAGACCTTGCACGACCAGCACGCACAGCACGCCCTGCACGCGCGCTCAGCTGGCCACAAGCGCCCCCGCGCGCACGCCCGCGCGCACACCCGCGCGCACGCCCGCGCGCGTCCAGCCCGCGCGCTGCCTGCGCTGCTGCCGCTGCTGCCTGCTGCCCGGAACAGACCCCACTGTCCGAGACCATCCCCCCACCCACACCCGAGCACCTCTACCACCACCCACCGACCTCCGACCACCTCCACCACCCTCCGACGGCCACCCACCGCCGCCGACCTCCACCCAACCCCAAAATCCACCCCCTAACATTCATCTAAACAAGAAAAGAGGGGAAATAGGGCTTACCAAGGGGAGGAAGCAAAGTCCGGACGCTCTCCACGCGCCGAAACCTTTCCCCACGGTTCTCTTACGCCCCGATCTATCACGGCCCTTGAAATGGCCCGAAACAGAGGAGAGAGAGGGGAGGTCAGAGAGGCTAGGATCGTCGGAAAGGGGATTTGAAAACACCGGAGTGTAGATCGGGACCCGATCTACACTTCTCGTGTTTTAGGTTTTTAGGTTTGAGGGGTCTAGGGGGCTTGAAAGTGAGAAAAAGAGAGAGGGGAGAGAGAAAATGAAAGTGGTAGGGATAATGAATAGTAATTCGGAAATTAGATCCCACCCTTATATAGTGTGCGACCTAAAAACCCGGATACGCCCCGGAACTGCGAAATTTCGAGAACGTTACCGGAATTCGATGAAATTTTCGTGAGAGGTCTAAAATGGCACCAGGACACCAAATATGCAGTTAGATTTCCAATCGGAGTCCTCTAACTCAGGACGATAGCTAACAGTCCAAAAATTAGCGGTTCCGATCGAAAAACTGAAAAAAACGAAAAACTGCCAGAACGCTCCAACGGTTACCAGCAGGCTAAAAGTGACACATATATAACAGAGATGTGGGAGCTCACAAGCATGCCCACGACCACCTTGACCACCACCACCACTACCACCACCTCAATCTTAGCTTCTCTTCTTCTTGCTGAACCAGAGGGGAGGGGGAATAGGGGAACCCATGAGAGGCTAGGGGAGGAGGAGAGGGAAGAGGCAACAACAACAATACATGCACACCATGATCTCCTTCTTGCACTTCTTCATCTTCTTCTATCTCCCACTTCTTCTCCACCAAAACACACCCAAAAGGGGGGCTGAAACAAGGGGAAAGTGAGGGAGAGAGTTCAGCTCGGATGGAGAGAGAGAGGGAGAGAAAAAGTGATTTTTGTCACCCCCAAATAGTGTTTAGGGGTGACTTTAAGGGGGGCAAAGGGGGTGGTATGGTTAAGCTTAAAGTTACCCACACCCAACCACTCTTTTTCACTTTATTGGGAAGCGTGAAGTGAAGCATCACATCACTCGAAATATCTCAACAACCAAAACCCAGTAACGGCCAAACCGAAATACGATTTGGAATTGTATATTTTTAAAACGTTATCGGAATTCGATGAAATTTTTATGGGTGGTACAAAACGGTACCAGGACCCATAATATGCAGTTAGATTTTCAATCAGAGTAGTCCAACTCCTGCAGGTAGCTAAAAGCCAAAATTTTAGCTACTCCGATCGAAAAAAAATAAGGCTCCAAATGACACAAGCATAACATTCGATATAATCGGTATGTGATTACCGAGGATAGTTGATTTTTCATAGGGTTCGTATTGTGAACGTGAAGTCTTCCTCCCAATATCGTCATGCACTGGAGCTGCCCAGCGTCGAAGCTATCCTGTGTAGTGCCACCACTTATAAGTGCTACCGATGCGTACTGTTGTACCCATTTGGCGAATGTACTAATCGTGGAAGGCTGATAGGTAGATGCTACGCGGGAGAGGGCTATCGGACGATATTGCGAGCATGGAATCATTCTCCCCTTCATTGGATCCGCGTTGAAACTGACTGACGTTGAAGTTGTCCTGACAGAGGGCTCCCACTTGTAGGTACTGCAGATGCGTTCGGCAGATGTACTGATCGTGGGAGTATACCAAGTAGAGGCCACTCGGGAGAGGGCTACTAAATGACGAAGGGTGTAGAGCAAAAAAGATTCTCCTAATAGTCCCGTGTCACCCTTAGGGGTGAGGGTGAGTCGAAGTCACGTCGTCACGTGACTCTTATACCCATCGAGTATACTCTGGGTATGCTGCTCCTAACGCTTGAGGTATCGAAGTATATCTCTACCTCGTAGTGGATGGACTCGTTGTATCGTGTTATCTAGCAACACCATGTGTTATGGTAAATAATTGTTCCTCCCCGAGTGTCCCAAAATCCTCCCTCCTCGGAGTGAGGGCGAGGTATGGTCACGCTATCGCGTGACCTTGTTATCCTTTGGGTTTCTACCCTTGTTTTTCCTTAAAAGGAAATTGCCTTAGTATTGAATTGTTGTAGTGGTGTTTTGTTTTCAGCCACTCAATGAGCTTGTAGCTCACCCCTCGCGTACTGTTTCTTTTACAGGGGCGGTGTTGGGCGTGGAGCTGAAGCTTCCCCGTAGAGTGATCTTCTGTGCGTGGAGCGTTCCGTTCGGCGGTTGGTGAGTGCGAGGCTGTCAGCAGTCCTAGAGTCATGTATTTGTTAATTGTGTGTGTTGCACATGATGTATTTTATTTGGATTAGACTTGGCTCTCACAGGACAGTGGTTGTGTATTCGAGTCTGTAATAATGTTTTTGGTTTACAGACTTATTGATATTATATGCTTCCGCTTTTCAGATAGCTATCACTTATCTTTGCCTTGCCACCTCATATGTTGTATGTTGGAGTTATTGTTGATCTCAGGTATTGATAGCTGATATTATATATATATGCCACGTCTCGGGGACGGCAGCCCTAGAGCGTGACAATAAAAATATTCACTATATTTCAAAATTACATACCCTTCTTCTCAAACTTTAGAATTGTATCTCAATCATATGAAAAATTTTAATTCACAAATAAATTTATATACCACGGATACAATAGCACAATGTCCCAATACATAATATATACATTACAAAACTATCGTCATACAATAAACTAGACATACAAAAAACATACAATAAACATCCACCTTTTTAGAGACGTCGTCCCCATTTACCATCAAGCGCGTAAATCTATACTAGGGAAAAAATTTTGATCTGCAGAATAACTTCTCTTATGGTAAGCATGGCCTAAACCATGTAGGTTTCATTAAGCAATGGGGGGTTATTTGTGGGGTGTGTGAGGGGTGAGTTTCGTCGAGGAACATCTATGTATTGAGGAATAAGCTTAGAGAATGTAGGGATAAAGGATTCTTTGGTAGGGTGTAATTCGATTGGTTTGATTTAGTTTTTACAAATCTAAATTGAACCAAATTATAATCACATGTAACCTGAAAATCGAACTAAAAACTCAATCAAACCAAACCGATTCGGTTTAACTAATCAAAGGTGCACCTTATCTCTCTCTTTCAAGTGTCTCTTATCCTATTTTATGTTTTGTTTTGTATGTTTTGAACATGAGTTATGCTACACAGACCCAACTCATAAGGCCCATTAGGTGTCACATTATTATTTGCTGCTTGGTTGACTTTTACAAAAAGGCAAAAAAGCAAAATACAAAACTACCCCTATTTAAAATCCTGGGTTTCCCATGTCAAAACTCTCTTTTTCTGTTTTTCTGTTTGGCCTTCCCATCCATTCCGCAAGCTATAATTTGAATTTCAAATTATCTAGGTTGGAATTGAAAATCAAAATCATACCAACAACCTCTTCCCATTTAGTCTAAAACAACGAAAAATACCTAAAATTTGTTCGCGGCTTCACTTTCAACTAGAAATAAAACATTTTCTTCATCCGATTGTATAATCAATAGCGACAATGGGTAAGCAACTTTATTTTTTAAAAAAAGCTTTTGTTGTTTTGACAATTATTCTAATTCCAATCATCATAAAAAAGTTATTGCGATTGGTATATTAGTTTTTTCTATGAATGATCTAAAGTGCTACATGAATCTGACGTTATTCTAATTTTTGTGTAGCTCTCCCGCCTCATCTAACTTTTTAAATAAATGTATTTGGATGTTTCTAATACACCTGTAGCAGAAATGTAGCTAGATGTGGTATATTATTTCCCAAATGCACAAAGAATGTAACTAATTTTTAATTTGTATATACTTGATAATGTATAAATGTATTTGACTTTTAAGAAGTTATTGGATGTATGTGGATTTCTGATTCTTATCTGTAAACATGTTTTTTTTTTCAATGTCACTAACTATTGAAAGAATGTAACTGACTTCTTTTTATTTATTATGTATATTATGTGTATTTGAATGTTGCATGTTTGTGTGTCATGAAATATGTAGGATCATTCATTAGTTGTATGTGTATCCAATAATGAGTGACTCTGGGTGTTTTGTCATGTATGTGGATGAGAAACATTTGCAAAGAACCACAACAAGTTCAAATGTATCATGATGTGTCTAAATGAAAATTTTTAATTTCTTATGTTTTTTGTTGTTTTGAAGAATGTAAAGCAAAATGCATTGGTTGGTTATTTGTTAATTGAAATAAATATATCTGATTAATATTAAATGTATATGAATTCTGAAACATGTAGCAGTACTGCTACATATATTTGTAACAATGTAACTGGTTTAAACTGAAATGTAACTAACTTTTTATAAATGTAACTGACTTCTTAAAAATGTAATTAAATTATGATAAATGTAACTCAATCTCTCATTAAGCACATTACAAACAAATTCAACAAAAGTTAGTTACATTCCATAATGTAACTGACTTTCTAGATATAATTTTTAAATAATTTAAAGATCAAATGCCCCAAATTTAAGGCTGTCAGATTTAATATCTAGTACCAAATTCACTAAAAAAAAAACTGTAACAAATGTAAAACAAACAAAACATAAAAGGCTGCACCATACTCGACAAACATTGGAAACGATATCCAATCGTTCAATTATGATTTTCGATCTAATCGGAGGTTGAAAGTCCTCTGAAAAACAATTCAATGCGTGCAAAACCTCCACTCCTCCGGAAAACAGATTAGTGCTTGAAAAACTTTCAGTCCTCCAAAAAATAATTGAACAACCTCCAAAACAACCTTCTGATATGGTTCTACGTGTTCTTAAAAAAATGTTGTAAAAGAGTTATCAAATTTAACATTTATCATCAAATTCAATAATAGAAATTGTAATAAATGCAAAACAAGGAATGTGATTCAAATACAAATTTTATTTTATGATGGGCAAATAGACAGATCATATTTTTTTTTTCATTTTATAAACCAAAAGAGAAAAGACCATTAATTACAAAAAAATTATGGGATTTGATCTTTCAAAAAAATTTAATAAACCATGACACATCTATTGTAACCAACTCTTTTAGTATAGAGGAGTAATTATTAAAAAAGAATAAAAGATAAAAATAATAAAATATATATTAATACTTATGTCACTGAAGGAGCCTGTAGAGAACATGTAAAATGAAACATGTGAATGATTAAGGTTTATACAAATATTTAAAATACTGAATCTTTGTAAATGGAAGCCAGCTTAATAGCGGGAAAAGAAAAAAAAAACCAATCAGCGGTCTCGTACGCTACGTGGCTACCTCGATTTCTGCTCCCCCGCCCTTTTGACTTCGTGCTTCGCCGGCAAAATAAAATAAAGATATATAGAAAGCTCTTCTTCTGCATTTATATTGATTTTTTTTTTATATGTGAGTCCCTTCTTTCCCTATTCTGAGTGTGTCGATCAATGCTTTTATTCACGAGATTCTCGATGATCCTCCATTAATGCCTCCCTTTCTTAATCTTCCTTTAATTTTGTGTGATCGCACTCAAATCACCACAGAATGGAGAGAGGGGGGAAGTGGAGGGACCTGAAGAGGCGGCTCAGATTCAAGGCCGCCATGATCGGCTGCTGCGGTAGCTCCTGGAGCTCCAACCGCGTCGATCTCATCGAAGAAGAAGAAGAACACGATTCATCGGCGCCGCCGCCGGAGACGGATAGGCAGATCGCGGCGGATGATCCACCGGCGATGATGAACTTGGCGGCGGCGCTCGAGGCGGAGCGCCACTTCCGGGAGTCGGAGGCGGCGGAGGAGGTGGTTGTGGGGACGCCGAATAGGGTTTCGCTGATGAGGCTTCTGGAAGAGGGGGAAGTCGGGGGAGATGCTGCGGCGGAGGAGGGAGGGGGAGAGGCCGGAGGGGGGTGGTGCTGCGTTTGTATGGGGAGGAGGAAGGGTGCGGCGTTCATACCGTGCGGGCACACATTCTGCAGGGCCTGCTCGCGGGAGCTCTGGCTCAACCGCGGTTCTTGCCCGCTCTGCAACAGACCCATCATCGACATCCTCGACATCTTCTAGGGAATCGCGCGCGCCTTGGATGCTCTTTTTTTCTTTCTTTTTCCTATGTGCATAGAGATTCGTGGAAGAGAGGGTTCATCGATCAATGACTTTTTATTTCTTTTTTATTTCCATTGAATTACATTTGTGTTGTGTTCATCCACCAAGATGAGTGCTAAATTCGGTCGATTTTTCATAAAAGATGATATTTGGAACCGGAATCTCCACACTATTTTTTTATTTTTTAAATAATAGAAATACATTTTGTAACTTGAAATAAAAAAATAAGATAAAATTCAGTCGTGTATTTTTTTCAATTTAAAAAAATTAAAAAAATATTTAATCCATACTGTACTGAGGAGGATAATTTTGTTTTTAATTAAACTATCGAAGTTGCTAGCTTTTTTTCACGAACTCAGATCCGAATATGGATAGATTCTACACTCACAAAACAAATCAGAAAGACACCGGTGTGGTGCCAGTCAAAGGCTCTTCAAAGAGATGTATCAGTCGGTGATTCAATACAAAACTCACTAAAATTTTAGTGGCTTGAAAATAGTAAATCAGATTTAATTTGATACCTTAGCTTTTTTAGTTACTTCCCTTTTTATAGGGTCATCTCGGCTAGTTGTCGCTTCCACTATCCTTTAGCTGTTATAACTGTCTCTTCATTGAACACTTAGTGGACGATTTTGGTACAAACCCCCACGTGTTAATGAGGCACGTGCCACGTCACACAATTAGTGGGCTTTAACTCTCCGTCTGACAGTTACAGGCGTTTATGGTCCTTTGACCGTTTCTTTGGTCTGCTCGGCCCTCTGGCTTGCTCGTTCGTCTGTTACTTTTTCGAGTATGTCTGCGAGATGAAAGATTGTCCGACCTGACCTCTTGTTTGGTCATGTCTTCCCTGCTCGTTCGCGAGAAGTAAGGTCGTCCAACTAGACCTCTAATCTGATCGTGCCTTAACTACTCGAGGTGACATTTATCCATGAGGTGTCTGACTGTCCGACTAGACCCTTGATCTAATCGTGCTAGCGTTTTTGGGAATGTCATCATGACATTATGGATTCAGATCTAGATTTGTGGGCCCCAAGCGTGATGGTCCATATCCGTCTTGGCGTGACACGTGTCATGGTGCAGATTTTTACCTCCACAGATGCCCCCTCTCTTATTCTTTTGAATTGTCGAGAGAGCAGGAGATTAGGAAAAATCATCTTGCCTTCACTTTTTGGAAAGTTAAAGATATGGTCGTATGTCAACTCGGGATTTTCTGATCTGTTGAGGATTTGACGGCTGATTTGCTGTGTCAGCTTTAATGGCGCACGGCTTTCCGTTGTCTTCGCTTAAAAAATCCAAACATCAGCACCTCTTTGGATTTTGTTAAACCCATTTTCAAGGCATTGATTACACCTCAATATCTGCAGCGAATAAGTATTGCAGCCTTTTTGAATCGTCGCCTCAATAATTGTTATGCCTCTGTCATTTGGAGCCATTTCGGTTAAGCCTTGGTCACATCTGGGTCACTCAAGGCCTTTTCTTTTTTTGATCGGAGTCGCTAAAATTTTGGTTTTTAGCCACCTGCGGGAGTTAGAGTACTCTGATTGGAAATCTAACTGCATATTATGGGTCCTGGTACCGTTTAGTACTACCATTAAAAATTTCACTGAATTCCGATAACGTTTTAAAAAATATTCAGTTCCGAATCGCATCTGGGTTTGGCCGTTACTGGGTTTCAGTGTATGAGATATTTTCGTGTGTGGTGCTTCTCCGCACGCTTCCCAATAAAGCAAAAATAAGTGATTGAGTGAGGGTGAGCCTAACCCTAACCTCACCACCCACTTATGGTCACCCCAAAACACTATTTAGGCATGGAAATGACCATTTTGCCCTCTCTCTCTCTCCTCCTCTCTCCCAACTCGTGGATCTCTCTTTCTCTCCCTCTCTTGGTCTCTTTTTCCCCTCTTTGTGTGTGTGGAGAAGGAGGAGGAAGAAGCAAAAGAAGGAGAAGGTGAAGGAGGAAGAGCAAGGTTTGTGTATGTGTTGTTGTTGTTGTGGTTTCTCCTCTCTCAAGCACCCTCTCATGTCTTCCCCCCCCCCTGATTTGCAGCCAAAGAAGGCTGAGGAGGGCTGTGGAGGTGGTTGAGGTAATCGCGGGTGCATCGAGGGCCCCCGAATCTCCCCCTTTCATTCCCCCTCCCTAGGTGAGCTCTTCCCCTTCTTTTCTTGGTTTTTCATGGCTTAGGGGTTGTTGGGAAGTCATGCATGCTAGGTAGTTGGTTTAGGGTGAGTGAGAAGTGTGGGGGAGGGGTTAAAGGGGTTAAAAGAGTGTCGGGCGCGCGCGCGGGTCTGTCCGCGCGCGTGCGCACGCAGACGCGTGCGCAGAGGGGCGCTGGCAGGCGCACGCGGGCGCGCAGGCAGGCGCGTGCGGGCGAGCGTGCGCGCACGCGGGGCAGTGCGCTGAGCGTGCGGCTGGGTGCCAGTGCGCGTGCGCGCGCGCGCGTGTAGGGGCACGCGTGGGACTGCCCATGGGCTCGGGTAGGTGTTGGGGCACTCGGGCATGCGTGCGTACGCGCGTGCTCGCATGCGTGCGAGCCCGTATGCGTGCATGTCTAAGTCTTTGGTATTTCTAGTAATTTCTAAGTGTTATATTATGATGTTACTCACCAAATTAGTTGCTCTTACCATGCAGATCTCGTTGAAAGGGATGCGCGAGGTCCCGGGTTGCGGTGAGTGGTTTGATCCAATCCCCCCCCCCCTCGGGATGCGATCGACGCACGTAGTCGCGCATCGCGCATCGATGGGGCCCCCCTAGCTATACTACTTGTGTAGATAAGTAGTATGGCCATGCTTAAACTATAATATGTTAGATATCTTGCATGCTAGGCTTATATTGCATGTATTGTATCCATGTATGAATGATTGTGTTGCATGATCCCCTCTAGTATGGGCATGTATTGCTGTAATGTGTATTGATGTATAGAATATAGCATGCCTTAGGTAGTATTGTAATACTACTCCCACCATATTAATTGGAATATCCAGCATGATTAAGTCTGGGTTAATAACGGGCACCTACCTAATATTCCCTTGCGATAAGACTCGAGGGCGTGGTGTAGTTGTTGCGCCCATGCTAATGGGGCAAAGCTATGACCAGCTTCATGAGATGATGATCTCTCTCGCCCTCTCCCTCTGAACAAACTGAGTAAGTAGATGCGATTTCCTACTCGACTCAGGTTCGTTTGAAATATTGGCATGCACCTGTTAGTGCGCGAGATCGCGCTTGACCCTTTCTTTTAAGTTGGTGATATCCAACGCATGCTTAAGTTATGCCTTGTGTGCTTATATGATTAATGGCCACGTATGCATGTTTAAGTGGGCCATACCATGTATGCATGTTGTATGATTTATTGTTTATGATGTAAATCCATGTTAGGGGTCACCCTTATGGTCAATTATTAGATGATTGTGCATATGGTTCATGCACATAGCTAGATATAATTCTCCTGGATATATTTATATGCGCATGTTAAAAATTGATAGGCCTATCTGAAATAGGCGTGGGTATGACCCGCTGTCGGGTTGTACCTTATTAGTTAGAGCGCTAGCGATGTAATTGCCTCGTGCATCCGAGCGATGCACTCGTTTGGAATTCAGGAGAATTCGTTATATTATCGGTTTTGTTAAGTCGGTAGTTGGGGCATTAAGCTAGGCCTACCCGTGCTAGGCGTGTATATGAACCACCTGTTGACATTATGTGCCTTGGGATATATTCTGCGTGAGAGCCGAGGCAACCCCCCTTGTGTCCGAGCGACGCAACTGTGTGGGAGTAAAATAGTATTCGCTATCATCGATATGTGATTATCGAGAGTAGTTGTTTTTTTCATTGGGTTCGCTTTGCGAACATGGAGTGTTTCCTCCCAATGTCGTCCGTGTTGAAGCGGGCCAGGTTGTAGCTGTCCTGACAGAGGGCCCTCACCTTTAGGTACTATCGATGCATGCGGCAAGATGTACTGATCATGGGGGTATACCAGGTAGAGGCTACCCGGGAGAGGGCTAACGAATGATATTGCGAGTGTGGAATCGTTCTCCCCTTCGTTGGATCCGATGTAGGAACTTCCCGGCGTTGGAAAAGCTGTCCTGACAGAGGGCTCCCATCCGTAGGTACCACCGATGCGTTCAAAAGCGTACTGATCGTGGGAGTATACCAGGTAGAGACTACCCGGGGAAAGGGCTACCGGTGGACCAAGGGTGTAGAGGAGTCTAATCTCTCCAAAAGTCCTATGTCACCTGTAAAGGGTGAGGGTGAGGATGAGGTGAAGACACGTCGCCGCGTGACCCATTCGTGGTTCGTTCGTTCCCATAGTTGTTGGGTCCGGTTGCGTATCGATGCTCAAAGACATCGTTGGGCAGTTATCTCAATGTAGATGATCCAGTAGTGTTTTGTAGACCAGTAATTACGGGTCTCGTCGACCAACGGTATGGTCTCTCCCCAAGAGACCCAAGAGTCTCCCTCCGGGAGTGAGGGTGAGGGTGAGGTTTGTGATCCAGTAGTGTTGTGTGGACCAGTAATTCCGCGTCTTATCGACCAACGGTATGGTCTCTCTCCAAAAGTCCCAAGAGTCTTCCTCTGGGAGTGAGGGTGAGGGTAAGGTTGGTCACGTAGCCGCGTGACCCTGTTATCATTGGGTTTCTACCCATGTTTTTTCTTGAAAGGAAATTGTGTTAGCATTGAACTGTTGTAATGGTGATTGGTTTCCAACCACTCACTGAGCTTGTAGCTCACCCCTCGCATACTGTTTCTTTTCAGGGGCAGCGTTGGGCGCGAGCGTTCTTCCGGCGGGTGGCGAGTGCGAGGCTGTCAGCAGTCCTAGAGCCATTTTATGTATTGCAAATCGTGCATGTGGCACAGGTTATATTTTATTTGGTCTAGACTTTGCTCTCACATGACAATGATTGTGTATTCGAGTATGTAATAATGTTTTTGGTTTACAGACATTGTTTATATATTATGCTTCCGCTTTTCAGTCTGTTATCATTATCCTTGCTTTGCCACCTTCTGTGTTGTTGTTGGAGTCTTTATTGACCTCAGGTATTGATAGCTGATATTTCATTATTGCCACGTCTCGGGGACGGCCGCCCTGGGGCCTGACAATAATATTTGAAGGCCGAGTGGGAAGTGCTTCTTATCCCATCTCGTCCTTTCTTTTGATTTTTGAAAACTCCATGGATGTGCATAAAATCGCCGTTACCGCAACCCTTCATAAAGAGTTAGGTATTTCCTTAGACTACGTGGTAGACGAGTTGGCTGAGGATGAAGTCCTTGCTCTCTACCCAGACACCGTTCTCCATCCAAGTTATTTCAAGGATGGGGGTCTTTCCCTTCCTTTGCCACACTTGGCGGTAGAAGTGCTTGATTTCTTTGACCTCCACCCCATTCTAATAGTCTCCAACGTATACCGCATTTTGATGTGCATGGTCGCGTTGGAAAAGAAGACAGGAGTTGAACTTGTCCTGCCAGAAATCTGCTGGATTTACTAGGTCAAGACTTCAACCTCCGGGCGGTCTCTGTCCTTCTATATCTCCCGCCGGGCTAGGGTGCTAGATCTGGTCCTCGGCATGTCACGGGGTGATATCTTCGACTGGCAGCCAGGTCCATGGTCCTTGGATGCCAGATGGCTGGGACTGCTCGCGCCACCACCTGTGTTGTCCCCGGAAGCCAAAGGTGGGATGTCCCCAGGCTGGAGATCGAGGAGGTGAATATGGGTGACATCTCTCGGGTATGGAGTATCTGAACCGATTATGGTGGGAGCTGCTTGGATTGGAGGAACCGAGACGCGCGCCAGCCATGGCGACGTTTCCTGCCGATGTGGTTGAGTCCACCGGTGGCCTCGGTTCGGTTCCCATTCCTTCCGCTCCGAGAGGAGGACCGCGGCAGCGCTCTCTGAGGCTCCTCCGGTTGGGTATTGGATCATGGTCCATTGCCCCACCGGTGGACCTTACCCATTCCCCATCGCCCTCCGTTCGATCGTCTTCCTCTTCATCGTCCTCTTCTTCTTTTTCTTCTTCTTCTTCATCTTCTTCACCCTCTTCATCCTCTACTGCCCTTAGGGGTATTGTTCCTCCCACCAGCGATTTGAACATAGGCTCTGCGCCCGCGGTGCCCCCAGTGGTCCCAGGTGCTGGTGTGGATGTTGCCCCTACTTTGGAGGATCGTATTCTGGATGTCGACCTTCCTCCAGCCGGTTCATCTAGGAACTTGCAAACCTCAGCAAGCGATGCCTTCAATTCTCTGAACCGCCAGATCCAAGATCTTTGTGAAGCTTGTGCTAGCGCCGAGGAAGAGCATCTCCTGGAGTTCATCAATGGATACCGTCTGGGCTATGCTGACTACTTGCGTGGTTTTTGAGAGATGAGCAACGAGGAGCTGCCTACGCTTCATTGAGCTGCAAGGGAGAGGAGATACCACGGGAAGAACCAAGCAGGAGAGAGAGCAGAGGGTTAATCATCCTAGACAAGGTTTTTTTGTGTTATCTTTATCCAATCGATAAATAAAAATTACTTTTTGGCTCAACCTTGCTTTTGTCTTGTCTACTCGCGTACTTAGTCGTGTTCCAAACGAACGTAGACAATCTTCTCGTTGTATGTTTCCCATCCACGCCGTATCGCTCAAAAACCAAGGCACCTCGGTTCTTCTCACAATGACCCGCACTATATGAATAGACAAACTTGCGACGAACGAATGGAAATGCCTTGTGAAATATCTACAAGCAGGATGTCCCTGGTCGCATCTATCGATCTGGTCGTGAAGATCCTCTTGACGATTTGTCTTTCCATGATGCCACGTGGAAAGCTTGAGATAAATGCATCATTAACTTGCCATGTCAGCTGCACGTATGTCAAAACTATTGCCTCATCTTCTACGCCAACTATCCCTCGATCTCTACAGAAGATTTCGGCGGCAAATCTTCCGAGATCTTGATTTTCTCGCCTTCATTATCATTACGGGGTTTCTCGAGGAGGAACCTTCCCCTTAATGTAAATGTCAACCCCTAAGGAGGAGAGAGAGAAATCCAAAAAAAAAATTTCTTTTTCGTCTTCAAGCCTCACTTCTTCTCGTTTTCTCCATTGTTGTCGCCAGGTCGATGGACATCGTTCAGAGGTTGCGATCCTCCTTATGCATCCCTGATTCCATCACTATCACACCCACTTCACACAAATTCTTAGTCGACATGAAGAAATCAGGATTCTGACATGCTCTACATGTATCCTTCTCAAATGCTAAGAAGTTCCCTTTCTTTTCCTCTCCCCCAACTAGTTAAGGATTTCATGTGCCGGTTCAAGCTTCATCCGACACAATGCTCCAACTTGCTGAGGGTTTTGATGTGTGTTGTCACCATCAACCGTTCATTGCATCTTGACCTTGGGGTAGATGACATTTACCATCTGTACGACCTGAGGAAGTCAGAGCATGCTTTCTACCTCCGGGCCAGAAAAGATGCGGTTCCTCTCGTGGAAAAACTTTCCTCTTCTGACAGTGGGTGGAGGGATGAGTGCCTTGTGCAGCTGTCCTGCCTTTGGGAATTTCCAACCCCCGGACCGCATGATGAGCCTAGGGTGCCTTTTGTCTTTGTCTGATGAAACTAGGTAAGCATAAAAGCGATTGAACCTTTAAACCCTTTCCTTCTTTGTGATGGCTAATGTGCCCCATCTGTTACTCGTAGATGACTATGAACGGGCGACCCCAGACCCATATGTGGTGAAGTTCAGTCAAATCGCTCGTGCCCAAGAGTTGGAAGAAAAAGATTTTCGTAAAATCCTTCAACTCCTTGCCCCAAGGGCTATTGGTTCTTCTTCGATGGTTGTTGGTACATCATCAAAGATCGGCACACCTTTTGCTCCTTCTCCTACTGTCAATGAAGTGGTTGAGCAGCTTACTGTTCTTAAGGCCAAATCTGCCTCCGTTTTGAAGAGAGAGCTGAGGAAGCTGCTTCCCTTGAAACGAAGGATCAAGTCTTTACGCACGATTTCAACAGTCAGTGAGACAGAAGGTGGAGCAATTGCTTTGTCTAATGTATCTCTAGCTTCTCCTTCTGAGAGTATGGGTGATCTGCCCGTAAGTGCTACTGTTGTGGGACCTATTCTGCCTTCCATTGAGGAGGGATGTCTACCAAGTCCTACCGTCAACTAGTTGCTAGAGGCGGTAGTTGTTCCCTCCTGTCCAGAAATCGAAGTGGTCATGGCATCCTGTTTCAATGTGCCGGTAGCGATGGCCGGTTCAACGGTCGATTTGACCCGTGTCGAGCCGTCACCAGCCAAGGTGGTACAAGTCGTGTCTCCTTCAGTTGTTACGCCAAGGGTCCCCCCAACCGCAGTGATGGAGTCAGCACCTCCTTTAGTAGTCTTGTCGGAGTTGCCCCCAGTCGTTGTAGTGGAGACCACTATTGTGCCTGTGTCATTTGGAGCACTCGGATTGAAAATTTGATATTTGGATTTGATTTTGTTCAAATCCAAGATGAAGAGGTTTAAATATGATTTTATTATGAGATGTCCAGTTTTGAGTTAGCTTTCGTACAGAAGTGGAATTAGGTCAACTGGATTCTTGTAGTAAAAGTTATGGGTATTTTACCAAGTATACCCCGGGGAGGGAAATTCTGGCAGCAGCCCTGCTCTATGTTTAGCTCTAATTTCGGAATAGCTGGAGAGATTATTTGATCTTGGCATGAACATTAAAGTTGTAGATAATCTTCTTGGCTTTCCAACGGAATTGGAATTGTGCAATTCGGAGCTATATCGAGGAAGTTATGGCTGTTCCAGTGAAGCATGCGCAGAATTTCTAAGTCAGGGATGAAATGGTCATTTCCATCCCTCTTTAGATATTTGTGTGCAACAAATATCTTCTCTCTCTCTCTCTCTCTTCCCCTCCCATTCCCCACGTCTACACATCTTGCTCTCTCTTCCTCTCTCTCAAGGCCCCCAAGTGTTTGTGTTTTTTCCCCAAAGAGAAGGAGAAGGTGAAGGAAAAAGAGAAGGTTTGTGTGGGTGTGTTGTGTTGTTGATCCTCCTCTCTCAAGTCCATTTTCATGATCCTCCCCCCCTGATTTGCAACCATGAAGGAGGCTGAGGAGAGGCTGAAGGTGGTGGTATTGATGGTGGTGGTTGAGGTGGTAGCGGGTGTGTCGAGGGCCCCCGAACCTCCCCCTTTCTTTTCCCCTCCCAAGGTGAGCCCTTCCTCTTCTGTTCTTGGTTTTTATGGCTTAGGGTTGGTTGGGAGGGTCATGCATGTTGGGTAGATGTGTTAGGGTGTGTGCGAGGGGTTGGGAAGGGTTAAAATGGGGTTAGGGTTGGCTGGGGTTGTCTGCGCGCGTGCGCGTGCAGGCGCGTGCACAGGCGGGCGCTGGCAGGAGCTGGCTGGCGTGCGGGCGCGTGCGGGCGCGTGCGCGCGAGTGCACGGGTGTGCGCGGAGTGGGCGCGTAGGTGCTAGTGCGCGCGGGGGTGCACGCGGGAGTGCGCGCGGGCACGCGCGAGCGTGCAGCGCGCGGGGCAGTGCACCTGGGCATGCGCCTGGGCGCGGGGCTGGGGACCAGTGTGCGCGCGCGCGTGCGTGCACATGCGTTGGCATGCGCGCGCGGCAGCGCGTCTGGGCGCGCGGGTAGGCGCGCGACAGTGCGCCGAGGGTGCTGGGGCGCGTGCGTGCGTGCATGCGCGTGCGGGGGCCATGCGTGGGGCTGCCCGAGGGTTTGGGTAGGTGTCGGGGCACTCGGACTTGCGCGCGTACGTGCGTGCTCGCATGCGTGCGAGTCCGTATGCATGCTTGTCCGAGAATTTGGTATTTCTAGTAAATTTCTATGTGTAAATTGTGTTGTTACTCACCAGATTCGATGCCCCTACCTTGCAGATCTCGTCAGATGGGATGCGCGAGGTCCCGGGTCGTATGGTGAGTGGTTTGATACCAATCCCCCCCCCCCTCTGGCAGGATGCGCTCGACGTGCGTAGACGCGGGTCGCGCATTGATGGGGCCCCCTAGCTATAGTATGAAAAACGATGTTAGTACATGTTTGCTATGATATAATCATGCCTTGTTAGACATTATATGCTAGGGATATACATCCATGATACATGTATAGAGGCCCATACATGCCTAGACACCCTGTCCCATGCTTGAAAAGCCTCGATCTACCCATGTTTCCCATTTAGTTTATTTTATTTAAATCAAATGAGAATATATTGTTATGAGCCTGTCTTAGAGAATATTATAACCTTGTTGTTATAATATATGTTTCCCCCGCATCTTAGTTATGCGCATGTTAAAACTAATTAGGCCTAGCTAGAATAGGCGTGGGTATGACCCGCTGTCGGGTTGTACCTTATTAGTTAGAGCGCTAGCAATGTAATCGCCCCGTGCATCCGAGCGATGCCCTCGTTTGGAATTCGGGAGAATTCATTAGCTTATGGGTTTACTTCTACGTGAGAGCAGAGGTAACCCCTTTGTGTCTGAGCGACGCAACGGTGTGGGAGTACAGTAGTATTCTATATCTCGATAAGTGAGTATCGAGAGTAGTTGTTTTCCATTGGGTTCGCTTTGTGAACATGTGATCGTTCTCCCCTTCGTTGGATCTGATGTAGGAACTTCTCGGGTTTAGCTGTCCTGACAAAGGGCTCCCATCCGTAGGTACCACCGATGCATTCGGAAGCGTACTGATCGTGGGAGTATACCAGGTAGAGGCTACCCGGAGAAAGGGCTACCGGTGGACTAAGGGTGTAGAGCGGTGAGTTGAGGAGACCGGGTTGTAGCTGTCCTGACAGAGGGCTCCCATCCGTAGGTACCACCGATGCATTCGGAAGCGTACTGATCGTGGGAGTATACCAGGTAGATACCACCCGGGATAGGGTTAATGAATAATGTTGCGGGCATGGGAATCGTTCTCCCCTTTGTTGGATCCGAGTAGGGACTCCCCGGCGTTGGAAAGCTGTCCTGACAGAGGGCTCCCATCTGTAGGTACCTCCAATGCGTCGGACAGTGCTGATCGTGGGAGTATACCAGGTAGAGGCTACGGAGTGTGGGAGAGGCTACCGGGTGGACCAAGGGTGTAGAGCAGTCTAAATCTCTTCCAAAAGTCCCAAGAGTCTCCCTCCAGGAGTGAGGGTAAGGATGAGGTGAAGAATATCGCCGCGTGACCCATTCGTTGTTCGACCGTTCCCATAGTTGTTGGGTCCGGTCTTGTATCGATGTTTAAAGGCATCGTTTGAGCAATTATCTAGATGTAGATGATCCAGTAGTGTTGTGTAGACCAGTAAATCCGGGTCTCTTCGATCGACGGTATGGTCTCTCCCCAAAAGTCCCAAAAGACTCCCTCCGGGAGTGAGGGTGGGGGTGAGGTTGGTCGCGCCGCCGCATGACCCAGTTATCCATGGGTTTCCACCCATGTTTTCCTTGAAAGGAAATTGATTATGTATTGAACTGTAGTATGGTGATTAGTTTCCAGCCACTCACTGAGCTTGTAGCTCACCCCTCGCATACTGTTTCTTTTCAGGGGCAGTGTTGGGCGTGGAGCTGGAGCTTTCCTGTGGCGTGGTCTTATGGGCGTGGAGCGTTCTGCCGGCGGGTGGCGAGTGCGAGGCTGTCAGCATTCCTAGTCATTTTATGCTTTGTAAATCGTGCATGTGGCACAGGTTGTATTTTCTTTGGTCTAGACTTGGCTCTCACAGGACAGTGATTGTGTATTCGAGTCTGTAATAATGTTTTTGATTTACAGACATTGTTTATATATTATGCTTCCGCTTTTCAGTCAGTTATCATTATCTTGCTTTGCCACCTTGTGTATTGTTGTTGGAGTCTTTATTGACCTCAGGTATTGATAGCTGATATTTTATTTTGCCACGTCTCGGGGACGCCTGGGGCGTGACAAAAAAGTTGGTATCAGAGCCTGGTCCTGTCAGAGCCTAAGTCTAGTCGTATAGATGATGAGTCATAGGATTGTCATCCGAGTACTCTTGTTTTAGAAGTTATCTTAGGTTGCTGACATGCCTCCTCGCATCCGTTGACGTGGACGTGACCCCCTGGACCCACCCTTAAGTTGTTGACTGGGTCGACTGGTTAGGGTCAGTTGTTAGATCTCTTGTGCGGGATTAAGGTTTGGGTAGGAGATTCCAGCCCAGTAGTGTGATAGTGATGAATTGGTTGTAATTTCTAAGGTATGGATTGCATCTCGATAATGGAGCTTCTTTCCCGTGTATCGGTATCGCTGGTAGCCATGGAGTTCGCGTGCGGCGCCAGTGTAAAGTGTTGAGGATGTGGGGTATTGCTCATTAAGGGATGATGTCTTCTTCTAATCTTCCTACTCAGGATAAGGGGCCTTGCAGGGTCAGCGTTGAGACCCCGGCTAGGGTACTCCGTGTTCCTTGTTTAGTTGTCGGGATATCCTATTTCGGGACCTCATGGTGCCCTTTTGAGGTTTCTTTTCCCAGTCAAGGAATACCTTTGAAGCATCATATTGATGGTGGATTTTTCCCTCTCACTTGGAAGGTGCTGTAGCGAGTGGTGATGCGTACGATCAGGATTGGGTGCATCCTATTGCAGCTTGGTGGGCGATTGCTTGTGGACTGGGTTCCATAGTGGCATCTGGAGTCGCTTCGATATATCATTGTGGGTTGTAGCTGCCCGGTTGAGGCCAGAGCCCTGTGAGGTGCTCCCAGATGCTATGCTTGTTGGTGCGCCCATATGGCAGAGATAGCGTGTCACGCCCCATGGCGGCCGTCCCCGGGACGCGGCAAGGGTATATATGATATCAGCAGTCTATACAAGAGGTCAATAATATACTCTGAACAACATCAACAATGACAACACAGATAACAAAGAGGGTGACATAATATGTACACAAATAGCGGAAGCTAAAGGACTGAATCTGTAATTCAAAGACATATTACAGAATCGATACATAATCAACTGTCCTGTGAGAGCCAATATATACATGACATCCAAATATAATACAAACGCATGCTCAAGCACGGAATACAATACATACAAGCAAAGGGGGATGCTGAGTGGCCTCTCACACGAAGAACGTGACGCTGCTCCGCTACTGCTGACGTGCCTCGGGGAGCTCCTCCTGCTGATCCGACTCAGATATCACTGGAGAAAAATATATGCGAGGGGTGAGCCACACGCTCAGTGAATAGCACAACCCATGCATCACAATTCATATTAACCTCAAATCAATCATAGCCTCTAAGTGGCAATAACTACACAATCTAGTGGGTCGCTCATCGCCAACCCACTACACCCTCACCCTCACCCCCAAACTGGTGACATGGTCTTTTGGGACTGACTAGGCTGTTAATCAGCCTTGGTCCACCGATAGCCTCTCCTCCACACCGTAGCTCGCCTGGTCTACTCCCACGATTCAGCACAGTCCGAAACCAAATCAGGAGGTGCCTACTGATGGGAGCCCTCTGTCAGGATGGCCTGTCTAACGCTGAGAAGTCCCTACACGGATCCAACGAAGGGAAGAGGAACAGCCTACCCACACGGATACGATCCACTTGGATCCGCCGACACCGATCTCAACTCTACAAATGTCATGAATTCTTCAGAATTCCTCTAGGGCGCATAACTAAGATGCGGGGAAGCATATATTATAACCACAAGGTTATAATATTCTCTAAGGCATCCTAATTAAAAAACTCGCATTTGATTTAAATAAATTAAACTAAATGGGAAGCATGCGTAGGTCGAGGCTCTCCTAGCACGAAAACATGGTATCAGGATGCTTGGGCCTTTACACATATCATAAGGGTGCATATCCCTAACATGCAATGTCACACCCCAGGCGTCCCCGAGACGTGGCAATAATAAAATATAATATCAGCTATCAATACCTGAGGTCAATAAGGACACCAACAACAATACACAAGGCGGCAAAGCAAGATAATGATAACTGACTGAAAAGCGGAAGCATAATATATAACAATGTCTATAAATCAAAAACATTATTACAGACCCGAATACACAATCAATGTCCTGTGGAAGCCAAGTCTAGACCAAAGAAAATACAACCTGTGCCACATGCACGATTTACAAAACATAACTGACTCTAGGAATGCTGACAGCCTTGCACACGCCACCCGTCGGCAGAACGCTCCACGCCCATAAGACCACGCCACAGGAAGCTCCAGCTCCACGCCCAACACTGCCCCTAAAAAGAAACAGTATGCGAGGGGTGAGCTACAAGCTCAGTGAGTGGCTGAAAACCAATCACCATTCTACAGTTCAATACATAATCAGTTCCCTTTTTCAAGGAAAAACATGGGTAGAAACCCAATGGATAACAGGGTCACGCGGCGGTGCGACCAACCTCACCCCCACCCTCACTCCCGAAGGGAGTCTTTTGGGACTTATGGGGAGAGACCATACCGTCGGTCGAAGAGACCCGGATTTACTGGTCTAGAGACCATGCCGTCGGTCGAAGAGACCCGGATTTACTGGTCTACTCAACACTACTGGATCTACATCTAGATAATCGCCCAACGATGTCCTTCAACATCGATCACGAGACCGGACCCAACAACTATGGGGACGGTCGAACAACGAATGGGTCACGAGGCGACGCGTCTTCGCCTCATCCACACCCTCACTCCTGAAAGGAGGAAACTTGGGACTTTGGGAAGAGACTTAGACTGCTCTACACCCCTGGTCCACCGGTAGCCTCTCCCCGCTCCGTAGCTTACCTGGTATACTCCCACGATTCAGCACAGTCCGAAACACATCAGGAGGTACCTACTGATGGGAGCCCTCTGTCAGGACAGCCTGTCTAACGCCGGGGATGTCACTACACGGATCCAACGAAGGGGAGAACGATTCCACGCTCGCGACATCATTCATTAACCCTCTCCCGGGTAGTATCTACAACCCGATCTCCTCAACTCGAACAACCACTCTCGATACTCACTTATCGAGATATCACACACATGCATAGCAGCAACCAACACACTCATATTAACCTCAAAGTATTCATAGCCTCTAAGTGGCAACAACTACACAATCCAATGGGTCGCTACATCGCCGACCCACCCCACCCTCACCCTCACCCTGTTGTGCCTGTGTCATTTTGGAGCGCTCTGTTTGAAAATTGGGGTACATAATTTTTTTTCTTATAAGTTATGTATTCCTGATTTGGTATTTGGATTTGATTTTGTTAAAATCCAAGATGAAGAGGTTTAAATATGAGTTTACTATGAGATGTCCAGTTTTGAGTTAGCTTTCGCACAGAAGTGAATTAGATCAACTAGATTCCTATAGTAAAAGTTATGGGTATTTTTCCAAGTATACCCCGGGGATGGAAATTCTGGCAGCAGCCCTGCTCGATGTTTAGCTCTAATTTCGGAATAGCTGGAGAGATTATTTGATCTTGAAATAAACATGAAAGTTGTAGATAATCTTCTTAGCTTTCCATCGGTCTTGAAATCGTTCAATTCGGAGCTGTATCGAGGAAGTTATAGCTGTTCCAGTGAAGCTTGCGCCGAATTTCTAGTCGAGGGGCGACATAGTCATCCCCCCTTAGATATTTTGATAAATATCTCATCTCTCTCTCTCTCTCTCTCCCTCCCAATGTCGTCGACCAGCATCTGGTATCTCCTTCTCTCTTTTCATTTGCCCCCCCATGTGTTTGTGTTTTTGGTTCAAAGAGAAGGAGATGGTGGTGGAGGAAGTGGTGGTGGTGGATCTGTTGTTGTGTTGTTGTCTCCTCCTCTCTCTCAAGCTCCCTTTGCATGTTCTCCCCCCCCTGTTTTGCTGCCATGGAGGGCTGAGGAGGCCGAGGAGAGGTGGTGGTGGTGGTGGTGGTCTCGGTGGCGGCGTTTCGGTGCGCGAAGGGCCCTTGAACCTCCCCCTTTCGTTCCCTTTCCAAGGTGAGCTCCTCCCCTTCTTTCTTGGTTTTCTTGGCTTAAGGGGTTTGTTGGGAGGTCATGCTTGCTAGGTTGTTGGGTTTGGGTGTGTGTGAATGGTTGGGATGGGTGAAAAAGGGGTTAGGATGGCTTGGGTGGGCACTGGGCGCGGTCTGCGCGCGCAGGCGGGCGCTGGCGGGCGCAGTCGGGCGCGCAGTCGAGCCCGGGTGAGTGCGCACAGGTGCAGGCGCGAGCGGGGGTGCGCGCGGGTGTGCGCGTGCGCGGGCAGGGAGCCTGGGCACTGCGCCTGGGAGAGGGGCAGGGCGCCTGGGGATGCGCCTCGGGGCGGAGCTGGGGACCAGTGCGGGCGCGTGCGTGCGTGCGCGTGCGTGCGCGTGCTGGGGCGTGAGCGGGGTGCTGCGCGGGGGGCGCAGTGCGCGCGGGGGCGCGCTGGGCTGGACGCGCAGTGCGCGCGGGCGTGCGCGAGGGTGCGCATGCGTGCGGCAGCGCATCTGGGCTTGCGGGCAGGCGCGTGGCAGTGCGCCGAGGGTGCCGGGGTGCGTGCGTGCGTGCGCATTCGTGCGTGCGCGTGCGGGGGGGCCATGCATGTGGCTGCCCGGGGGTTCGGGTAGATGTCGGGGAACTCGGACTCGCGTGCGTACGCGCGTGCTCGCATGCATGCGAGCCCGTATGCATGCTTATCCGAGTTTTGGGTATTTCTAAGCATTTCTTTGTATAAATTGTGTTGTTTCTCACCAGTTGGAAGCCCCTACCTTGCAGATCTCATCAGATGGGATGCGCGAGGTCCCGGGTCGTAAGGTGAGTGGTTTGATTCCAATCCCCCCCTCTCTAGGGATGCGCTCGACCCGCGTAGACGCGCGTCGCGCATCGATGGGGTCCCCTAGCTATTTTATGTAGGGGTGCAACTTGGGCGGGTTGAACCCGACCCAACCCGACTCGTGGGCGGGTTTGGGTTGGGGTTTTTTCCCCTCGGGTTCAACCCGACTCGAACCCGAACCAACCCGAACCCAATTCGGGTCGGGTTCGGGTTGAGGTCTCGGGTTGACCGGGTTGAACCCGAACCCGAAGATGATTGTGATTTGTGGGGGCTAATGGTATGTACAGATGCACCAAATCTTGACCATCCATCCCATAATAAGATAAAATCACAACCCTTCAAATCTAACCCTAATTTTATCCTCTCTTTTCACTCATCCCTCTCTTTCACGCCGTCACAAACACACACACCCAAAAAAAAAGAAAAAAAGAAGCTCTCACTCTCTCTGAGATCTCACAACACCCATGCCGACCCTCAACCCTCCCCGAGTCTCGCCGACCCTCAGCCCTCAGCGACCATCGCCGACCCTCCTCGCCTGACCGTCCATCACCGTCGATGCTTCCGGGAGGAGAGGTGGAAAAGAGAGGTTTGTCCATTTGTTCATGTGAATATGTGATTTCATTGTTGTTGGTTATTTGTTGTTTTGTTGAGTACTTGAGTTATTGATTTGGGATTCAATGATTCATGGATCTTTTTTTTTTTAACAAAACCCTAGATGAAGATGACTTTTTTTTTTTTAAATCTAAGGGGACAACCATTCAAATTTCAACAAATCATTCCTTACAAAAGCCTAGATTGAAATTTTTTTGTTCTCTTCTCATGTGTTTTGTAGGGATATAATGAAGTTGTGAGGCACTGAAGATTGAAGAACATTATATCCTACTCTTTTTTTTTTTGTGGATTGTATGGTGACATTATGTCTATTTTGTAGGGATTTTTTTTTTGTATGTTTTTATCCATCAAGATGATGACACAGATGTGTTTTAAATTTGTGTGGACTCAGTTACTTATGTTTGTAGTATACTTAAACCTTGAAACTATTCAAGATTTAGAAAAAACTGTTTCAAACATTGAAGTTGAATGTTTATATAATATGTTTTTTTTTGTTTTGTTAAAGTTTAAATCCGAATTCGGGCTCAACCCGAACCCGACCTGAACCCGCGGGTTGAGGTCGGGTTCGGGCTCGGGTTGCATCCTTCGGGTTAAGGTCGGGTTCGGGCTCGGGCTCGGGTTGGGCTTTGTGCATCGCGGGTTGGGTTTGGACATGCCTTCAACCCGACCCAACCCGCCCGAGTTGCACCCCTAATTATATGTAGAAGCTATGCATGCACCCTTATATGATCAATATGATGCTATGCATGCCACCCTAGACTTGTATGCTAGGAATATGCACCCATACATCATGTATAGAGGCATGTACATGCCTGGACACCATGTCCTGTACTTAAAGGCCTTGATCTATGTATGCATGATCATTATGTAGTATCCATGCCACCCTAGAGCCTGTATGTTAGGGATACGTGCGTGCAGGCGTGCTCGCGGGTGGAGCAGGAGTGTGCGGGTGCTGCGCGCTGGGCGCCGTGCTGGGGCGTGCGCACAGGGCCGCGTGCGGGTGCTGCGCGCAGGGGGCCGTGCAGGGGCGTGCGCGCGGAGCGCTGTGCAGAGGCGCAATACGTGCTGTGCGCGCACGCAGAGGCGAGCGGGTGGTGCGCGCGGGGTGCTGCGCTAGGGCGCAGGGCGTGCGGGTGTGCGCGTGAGTTGCTGCGCTGGGGCACAGTGAGCGCGCGGTGCACCCGGGGGGCTCGGCAGTGCGTCTGGGTGCGCGGGCTGGGGCGCGGCTGTGCGCCTGGGTCGGGTGGCCGTGCGTACGGCTGCCCGGGGGTTCGGGAGTGAGTCGGGGTGCTCGGACTCGCGTGCGTACGGGCCGTATGTACGCTTGTCTGAGTGTTGGGTATTTTAGTGTATTTTTGTATATATTTGTGTATTTTACTCACCGAGTTGATTACCCTGTCTTGCAGATCTTGATGGACGGTCGCGCGACGACCCGGTTATCGGTGAGTGGGACAACCCAACCCAGTAGGGAGGCGCTATATGCACTTGGGCGTGTACCGTCCTCCCCTGGGGCACCGTAGTTTAATATTAACTCGTGTAATATGTAATCCATGCAGCATGATTAATATGTAGTATGCATGCTACCCTAGACCTTGTATGTTAGGGACTTGCACCCTTAGGATATGTGTAAGAGCCATGCATCCTGTCACCATGTTCTCATGCTAGGAAGCCTCGACCTATGCATGTGTCCTACTAGTTTAATTTATTAAATTAAATGTGAACTTATAGTATTTTAAGCATGCCTTAGGGAATATTAAGGGGCCTTGCGAGGTCAACATTAAGACCCGGGCTAGGGTACTCCGTGTTCCTTGTTTGGTTGTTGGGATATCCTATGTAGGGACCTCATGGTGTCCTCCCAAGGTTTCTTTTTCCGATAATGATATAATATGTGTTTCCCCGCATCTTAGTTATGCGCCCTAGAGGAATTCTGAGGAATTCATGACATTAGAGTTGATGAGATGTGTTGCCGACGGATCCGAGTGGATCGTATGCGTATGGATAGGCTGTTTCTGTTCCCTTCATTGGATCCGTGTAGAGACTGCCCCAGCGTTAGAAAGGCCGTCCCGTGAGAGGGCTCCCATCAGTAGGTACCTCCTGATTTGGATTCGGACTGTGCTGAAGTGTGGGAGTAGGCCAAGCGGCCTACGGAGGGGAGGAGAGACTATCGGTGGACCAAGGGTGATTAACAGCCTAGTCAGTCCCAATATCCTATGTCACCTATTGAGGGGTGAGGGTGAGGGTGTGGTGGGTCGGCGATGTAGCGACCCACTGGATTGTGTAGTTCTTGCCACTTTGAGGCTTTTAATAATTATTGTGGTTAATATGAATTGTGATGCATGGGTTGTGCTATTCACTGAGTGTGTGGCTTACCCCTCGCATAATTTTTCTCTAGTTATCACTGAGTCGGACTTGAAGGAGGAGCTCCCCGAGAGACTTCATCAGTAGCGGAGCAGCGCCACGTCCCGCGAGTATTAGAGGCCATCAGCATCCTTTCTTTTGATTGTATGTATTATATTTCCGTGCTTGGGCACTCGTTTGTATATTATCTGGATGTATGTGTGTATATTGGCTCTCACAGGACAGTTGATTATGTATTGAGTCTGTAATATGTCTTTGAATTACAGACTCAGTCTGTTATATATGTGTCACTTTTAACCTGCTGGTAACCATTGGAGAGTTCTGGCAGTTTTTTATTTTTTTCGGTTTTCGATCGAAACCGCTAATTTTTGGACTGTTAGCTATTGTCCTGAGTTAGAGGACTCCGATTGGAAATCTAACTGCATATTTGGTGTCCTGGTGCCATTTTAAGCCTCTCACGAAAATTTCATCGAATTCCGGTAACGTTCCCGAAATTTCGAAGTTCCGGGGCGTATCTGGGTATTTTAAGTGACTCGCTATATAAAGGAAATCTAATTTTTGAGTGAGCACTATTCATCATCCCTACCATTTGGATTTTCTCTCTCCCCTCTCTCCTTTTCTCACTTTTGAGCCCCCTAGACCCCTCAAACCTAAAAACCTAAAGCATAGGAAGTGTAGATCGGGTCCCGATCTACACCTCGGTGCTTTCAAATCCCGATTCCAGTGAGATTTGCCCCTCCGTCCCCCCTCTCTTCTCCTCTGTTTTGGACCATTTCGAGGGCCAAGATAGATCCGGGCGGTGGAAGCCTTTTGGGAGAGGTTTCGGTGCGCGGAGAGCAACCGGACTTCCCTTCTTCCCCTCGGTAAGCCCTCTTTCCCCTCTTTTATTGCATAGATGCTTGTTAGGAGGTCGGATTTGGGGTTGGGAGGCGGTGGGCGGCGGTGGGTGGCCGTCGGAGGGCTGTGGTGGTGGTCGAAGGCCTTGGGGTGGTCGGTGTTGGTGGTAGAGGAGCTCGGGTAGGGAGCTAGGCTGTCCGGGCAGGGTGTTGGGCAGCCCCGGGAGGTTTGGCAGCAGGCGCAGCAGGTGGGCACACCAGGTGGCCGGGCGCGCGGGTGCGTGTGCGCAGGCGTGCGCGCGGCGTGCGCTCGGGTGGTGCTGCAGGCGTGCTGGGCGTGCAGGGTAGACTGGCAGGGCTAGCTTGGGTAGGATGGCTGGGCTGTGCGCGCGGGCAGGTTGGGCTGGCAGGCTGGGCGCGCAGGCGAGCAGGGCAGGAGGTGCTCGGGCATCAGGCGAGCAGTGCCGGGCGTGCAGGCGAACGGTGCTCGGGCCACTCGGCGACGCGTGCAGGCAGACAACGCGGGCAGCAGCGTGGGCATGCTGGCAGGCGCGCTGGGTGCGTGTTGCGCGTGCGTGCGCGTGGGCGCTGGGTGAGGGTCCCGGGTGCTGGGCGCTGAGCGCTGGGAGCTGGTCGCGGATACCGGGTGTGCTGGGCGAGGGTGCGGAGCGTTGGGCGCAGGGGCGCTGGGCGCTGGGCACCGCAGTGGTGTATGCGCGCGGGGCGCTGGGTTGAGGCGCAGTCGTGCGCGCGGTGAGGAGGGTAGAGGCTGGTGGTGCGCGCGGGGTGAGCGCGGAGCGAGGTGGTGCGCGCGGGGTGCGCGGGGGGCGAGGCGCTGCGCGCGGGGCGTGCGGGGTGCTCGCGGGCCAGCGCGAGGCGTGCGGGGTGTGCGCGGGCGGCTGCGCTGGGGTGCAAGGGGCGCGCGGTGCACCCGGGAGGTTCGGTGGAGCCTCTAGGCGGCGGGCGGGGGCCCGGCGGTGCGTGGGGTGCGTTGGCTGAGGCGCGGCGGTGCACCCGGGCAGTCGGGCGGCCATGCGGGTGGTTGCCGGCCGTGCGGGTGGTTGCCGGGGTGCTCGGGCTAGCGTGCGTGCGGGTCGTATGCACGTTTGCCGGAGTGTTGGGTGTTTGATTTAGGATTTTGGGTAATTATTTGTGTATGTTGTGTGTTTTGGGGTATCTGTGGATTTTAACTCACCGTATAAATGTCTGTCTTGCAGATCTTGACGGGCGGTCGCGACAACCCGATCTTCGGTGAGTGGGACAATCCAACCCAGTGGAGAGGGGTCATACGCATTTGGGCGTATACCGACCTCTCCTGGGGCACCATGGATGTATATTAACCAGCAGTAATATGTAATCTATGCTTGCATGATTTAAAGGTAGAATGCATGCTACCCTAGTCTTTGTATGTTAGGGACTTGCACCCATAGGATAGGTGTAAGAGCCATGCACCATGCCCCCTGTTTTCATGTTAGGAAACCTCGGCCTATGCATGCGTCCTACTAGTTTATTTGTTAAATTAAATGCTAGTGTATGTTAAATCGCATGCCTTAGATAATATTATAGGGAGGAGCCTTGCGAGGTCAACATTGAGACCCGTGTTAGGGTACTCCATTTTCCTTGTTTGGTTGTCGGGATGTCCTGTATCGGGACCTCATGCTGCCCTCCCAAGGTTTCTAGTCCCAGTAATATTATAAGTAATGTTATATAACTGGTATGATTATTAGCATATTAGTGAATATTATAGGGGAGGGGCCTTGCGAGGACAGCGGTGAGACCCGGGTTAGGGTACTCCGTGTTCCTTGTTTGGTTGTCGGGGTATCCTATATCGGGAACTCACGCCGCCCTCCCGAGTTCTTTCCCCCAATGATATTACAACCTTGCTTTTATTGTACATATTCCCCGCATCTTGGTTATGCGCCCTGGAGGAACTCTGAAGAGTTCATGGCATTAGAGTTGTAGAGATGTGTTGTCGGCGGATCCGAGTGGATCATATGCGTATGGATAGGCTGTTCTGTTTCCCTTCATTGGATCCGTGTAGAGACTGCCCCAGCGTGATAAGGTCGTCCCTTCCGAGGGCTCCCATCAGTAGGCGCCTCCCGATATTTGTGACGGACTGCGCTGAAGTTATGGGTGAAGGCCAGCGGCCTACGGAGTGGAGGAGAGACTATCGGTGGACCAAGGGTGACCAACAGCCTAGTCAGTCCCAATATCCTATGTCACCCGTGGTAGGGTGAGGGTGAGGGTGTAGTGGGTTGGCGATGAGCGACCTACTGGATTTGTGGTTGGATGATTATCAGTCCCAATAGCCTATGTCACCCATTGATGGGTGAGGGTGAGGGTGTGGTGGTTCGGCGAGGTACGAACCACTGGATTATGTTGTTATGTCACTTAGAGGCTGGATAAATAATGGAATTGTGGTAAATATTGTCTGTGATGCATGGGTTGTGCTGTTCACTGAGCGTGTGGCTCACCCCTCGCATATGTTTTTCCCCAGTGGTCACTGAGCCTGAGCTAGAGCCGGAGCAGCAGTTGGAGCTTTCCGAGGGATTCCTTCAGTAGCGGAGCAGCGCCACGTTCCGCGAGTGCCAGAGGTTATCAGCATCCCTTCTTGACTGTATGTATTTGATTTCCGTGCTTGGCACGTGTTTGTATATGTTCAGTTGTATTTATGTATATTGGCTCTCACAGGACAGATGATTGAGTATCGAGTCTGTAGAATGTTTATTTACAGATTCAGTCTTTTGCTTCCGCATTTGGTGTATATATCATGTCAGCCCCTTTGTTATCTGTGTGTCATTCTGGTTGTTTGTGTATGATATATTATTGACCTCCTGTGTAGATTCTGATATTTTATATACACTTGCCGCGTCCCGGGGACGGCCGCCCTGGGGCGTGATAAAAAGTTGGTATCAGAGCCTGGTCCTGTCAGAGCCAATGGTCCTCTTTTCGTAGAGATGAGTCCTAGGATTTCTATATGAGTATTCTGATCCTAGTGTCTGGTTTTCTTAGGGTGCTGATATGCCTCCTCGCAGAGGACGGCGCGGACGAGGTCCCTCTCGGTCTTTGGAGGTTTCCGGACCTACCAGAGACGAGGATGCTACCGGAGAGCCCTTGACGCAGGAGCCTCCTGCTTGGGAGCGTGCTTTCGCTCGGTTGGCTGATTTGGTGGAGACACAGACGAGGATGTTGGCAGAGCAGGCTAGGGAGATTCAGGAGCTGAGGGTGACTCGCGAGGCAGTTCCGCAGGTCCCCTTGGCGGCAGATCCGCCTGTGGTACCCGAAGTACCCACAGTTCCAGTGGCGATTCCGGCGGTAGGAGTTCGGGGTCCCCTGCAGAGGGAGGAGGAGCTAGAGGCGGCGGCGCGAGTGCAGCAGAGTGGCCTCAACGCCTTTCTGAAGCTCCATCCTCCCGAGTTTCATGGGCAGTCGGCAGATCCTCTTGCGCCAGAGCGTTGGTTGAGGGAGGTGGACACGATCTTCGCGGCCATGCTTTGCACTGATCGCCAGCGAGTCCCCTTGGCCACCTTTATGCTGAAGGGTAACGCCGCTGACTGGTGGGCTACCCGAGTGGTGGACATCCCAGAGGGAGTGGAGCAACTTTCTTGGGTAGGATTCCGGAGGTATTTCTTGGAGGAGTACTTCCCGTTCTCGACGCGCCAGATCGTGATGCGGGAGTTCGAGCAGTTGACGCAGGGCTCCATGTCGGTTGCTGACTACTCTACGCGCTTCACGAGGCTCTCCAGATTTGCTCCAGCGTTGGTGATGGACGAGGAGTCGAGGTGCCGTCGATTCGAGCTCGGTCTCAGCAGCGCTATCCGGGTGCACGTCACCGCCCACGCTTTCACGAGGTACTCCGACTTAGTGTCTCGAGCGAAGACCGTCGAGAGAGACCTCGGGATCCAGGTGAGGGCTCCGACCCCTTCTGCAGATCAGGGTCCTTCCGGGAGTCGGGACCAGGGGCAGCGCAAGAGGAAGAGGCCCCGCTTCGATCAGTCAGCGGCTGCCTCTCCTCCAGCTGATGCGGTGCCAGGGTGGGATCCAGCACCCATTGCAGCAGTGCCCATCCAGTCCATGCAGCCGGAGAGGCGGCGCTGTTTTCATTGTCAGCGCATCGGGCATATCAGATACCATTGCCCTGATGCTGGCCGACCCCGAGTGCCACCTCAGCAGCCGCAGTTCTTACAGCAGCAGCTTCCGCGCCAGCAGCAGCAGCAGCAGCCTCAGTGTCAGCAGCAGCCAGTGCAGCCGGCGAGGCGTGCCCCTGCTCCTCAGCCGCGGTTGGTCCAGGGCAGAGTTGCAGCGCTTACGGCCGAGGAGGCGCAGCCTTCGGGTGTCATGGTTCGAGGTATTATCCTAAGTTCCCAGCTCTCTAGTATAAAGCTAAGTGTGTGTGTAGTTGGTGGTAATTATGCAAGTGTGTGGGGTATCTGGATGAGTGAGTATCAAGAGTGGTTGTTTGGGTTAAGGAAGCCGGGTTATAGCCGTCCTGGCAGAGAATTCCCATCAGTAGGTACCACCGATGCAGTCGGAGGGGTACTGAATTTGGGAGTATGCTAGGTAGGGGCTACCCGGTAAGAGATTATTGAATGGTGCCGCGAGCGTGGAATCGCTCTCCCCTTCGTCGGATCCGCGTAGTACAGCCCCGGCGTTAGACAGGCTCCCGGTCAGAGGACCAGGCGAGCTACGGAGCGGGGAGAGGCTACCGGTGGACCAGGGGTAGAGAGCAGTCTAAGTCTCTCCCAAAGTCCCAAAATGTCTCCTTTTGGGAGTGAGGGTGTGGATGAGGCGAAGACGGGTCGCTCGTGACCCAAGTTCTGTTGGACCATTCCCAATGATGTTGGGTCCGGTCTTGTAGTGGATGTTGAAGGACATCGTTGGGTGATCATCTAGAGGTAGATGATCCGGAGGGGTTAGTGGTGTTCTTTAAAATGATGTCTTCTTCCAGTGTTCCTTTCTGGATTAAGGGGCCTTGTGAGGTCGGCGTTGGAACCCGGGCTAGGGTACTTCGTGTTCCTTGTTTGGTTGTCGGGGTATCCTATATCGGGATTTCATGGTGCCCTCCCGAGGTTTCTTTTCCCAGGTAAGGGATGCCATGGAAGCATCAGATAGATGAGAGATCAAGTGCGAGTTTTGGTTAGAGGTTAAGGCCTTTTGGGCTGGGTGATTTCTGGTGAAGGCATATCTGTGGACCCGGGCAAGACGCTCGTCGCGTCAAATTGGCGCCGACCGTCGAACCCCGCAAGGATTCGGAGCTTCCCGAGTTGGAGGGTTATTGCAGGAAGCTTGACGAGGGACTCTCGAAGATAGCTGTTCCTCTTAACCGCCTTACTCGGAAGGATGTCCGGTTCGAGTGGTCCCCGTCTTGCGAGGAGAGCTTCCTGGAGTTTTATCGGAGGCTCACCTCAGCGCCAATTCTTACCTCTCCGTCTTGGAGTGGTGGGTTCGCAGTTGGGTAAAGGTGTGTCCGCGATCCTGCTCACGTCATCCCGTTCGAGCCGCTCGTCTCTGAGCCGGACAGTCATTCGTGGAGCAGTCGATTGAGATCATGGACCGCCGCGTGAGGAGGCTCTGCACCAAGACCGTCCAGTTGGTCGAGGTGCGATGGCAGCACCGTTCCGGTGTCGAGGACACTTGGGAGCTCAAGGATGCCAGGTGTGACGCGTATCCGCATCTTTTCCCCTCCTAGATGTTTTTGCATATTTTGAGGACAAAATTTCCTAAGGGGGGAAGAATGTTATATATGTGTCACTTTTAACCTGCTGGTAACCGTTGGAGCGTTCTGGCAGTTTTTCATTTTTTTTCGGTTTTCGATCGGAACCGCTAATTTTTGGACTGTTAGCTATCGTCCTGAGTTAGAGGACTCCGATTGGAAATCTAACTGCATATTTGGTGTCCTGGTGCCATTTTAAGCCTCTCACGAAAATTTCATCGAATTCCGGTAACGTTTTTGAAATTTCACAGTTCCAGGGCGTATCTGGGTTTTTAAGTCGCTTGCTATATAAATGATCTAATTTTTGAGTGAGCACTATTCATCATCCCTACCATTTGGATTTTCTCTCTCCCCTCTCTCCTTTTCTCACTTTTGAGCCCCCTAGACCCCTCAAACCTAAAAACCTAAAGCATAGGAAGTGTAGATCGGGTCCCGATCTACACCCCGGTGCTTTCAAATCCCGATTCCGGCGAGATTAGCCCCTCCGTCCCCCCTCTCTTCTCCTCTGTTTTGGACCATTTCGAGGGCCAAGATAGATCCGGGCGGTGGAAGCCTTTTGGGAGAGGTTTCGGTGCGCGGAGAGCAACCGGACTTCCCTTCTTCCCCTCGGTAAGCCCTCTTTCCCCTCTTTTATTGCATAGATGCTTGTTAGGAGGTCGGATTTGGGGTTGGGAGGCGGTGGGCGGCGGTGGGTGGCCGTCGGAGGGCTGTGGTGGTGGTCGGAGGCCTTGGGGTGGTCGGTGTTGGTGGTAGAGGAGCTCGGGTAGGGAGCTAGGCTGTCCGGGCAGGGTGTTGGGCAGCCCCGGGAGGTTTGGCAGCAGGCGCAGCAGGTGGGCGCACCAGGTGGCCGGGCGCGCGGGTGCGTGCGCGCGGCGTGCACTCGGGTGGTGCTGCAGGCGTGCTGGGCGTGCAGGGCGTGCAGGGTAGACTGGCAGGGCTAGCTTGGGTAGGATGGCTGGGCTGTGCGCGCGGGCAGGCCGGGCTGGCAGGCTGGGCGCGCAGGCGAGCAGGGCAGGAGGTGCTCGGGCATCAGGCGAGCAGTGCCGGGCGTGCAGGCGAACGGTGCTCGGGCCACTCGGCGACGCGTGCAGGCAGACAACGCGGGCAGCAGCGTGGGCATGCTGGCAGGCGCGCTGGGAGCGTGCTGCCAGGCGCGCTGGGCGCGTGTTGCGCGTGCGTGCGCGTGGGCGCTGGGTGAGGGTCCCGGGTGCTGGGCGCTGAGCGCTGGGAGCTGGTCACGGATACCGGGTGTGCTGGGCGAGGGTGCTGAGCGCTGGGCGCAGGGGCGCTGGGCGCTGGGCACCGCAGTGGTGTATGCGCGCGGGGCGCTGGGTTGAGGCGCAGTCGTGCGCGCGGTGAGGAGGGTAGAGGCTGGTGGTGCGCGCGGGGTGCGCGCGGAGCAAGGTGGTGCGCGGGGGGCGAGGTGGTGCTCGCGGGGGCGAGGCGCTGCGCGCGGGGCGTGCGGGGTGCTCGCGGGCCACCGCGAGGCATGCGGGGTGTGCGCGGGCGGATGCGCTGGGGCGCAGGGGGCGCGCGGTGCACCCGGGAGGTTCGGCGGCGCGTCCAGGTGGCGGGCGGGGGCTCGGCGGTGCGCGGGGTGCGTTGGCTGAGGCGCGGCGGTGCACCCGGGCAGTCGGGCGGCCATGCGGGTGGTTGCCGGCCGTGCGGGTGGTTGCCGGGGTGCTCGGGCTAGCGTGCCTGCGGGTCGTATGCACGTTTGCCCGAGTGTTGGGTGTTTGATTTGGGATTTTGGGTAATTATTTGTGTATGTTGTGTGTTTTGGGGTATCTGTGGATTTTTAACTCACCGTACAAATGTCTGTCTTGCAGATCTTGACGGGCGGTCGCGCGACGACCCGATCTTCGGTGAGTGGGACAATCCAACCCGGTAGAGAGGGGTCATACGCATTTGGGCGTATACCGACCTCTCCTGGGGCACCATGGATGTATATTAACCAGCAGTAATATGTAATCCATGCTTGCATGATTTAAAGGTAGAATGCATGCTACCCTAGTCTTTGTATGTTAGGGACTTGCACCCATAGGATAGGTGTAAGAGCCAGGCACCATACCCCCTGTTTTCATGTTAGGAAACCTCGGCCTATGCATGCGTCCTACTAGTTTATTTATTAAATTAAATGCTAGTGTATGTTAAATCGCATGCCTTAGATAATATTATAGGGAGGAGCCTTGCGAGGTCAACATTGAGACCCGTGTTAGGGTACTCCATGTTCCTTGTTTGGTTGTCGGGATGTCCTGTATCGGGACCTCATGCTGCCCTCCCAAGGTTTCTAGTCCCATTAATATTATAAGTAATGTTATATAACTGGTATGATTATTAGCATATTTAGTGAATATTATAGGGGAGGGGCCTTGCGAGGACAGCGGTGAGACCCGGGTTAGGGTACTCCGTGTTCCTTGTTTGGTTGTCGGGGTATCCTATATCGGGAACTCACGCCGCCCTCCCGAGTTCTTTCCCCCAATGATATTACAACCTTGCTTTTATTGTACATATTCCCCGCATCTTGGTTATGCGCCCTGGAGGAACTCTGAAGAGTTCATGGTATTAGAGTTGTAGAGATGTGTTGTCGGCGGATCCGAGTGGATCATATGCGTATGGATAGGCTGTTCTGTTTCCCTTCGTTGGATCCGTGTAGAGACTGCCCCAGCGTGATAAGGTCGTCCCTTTCGAGGGCTCCCATCAGTAGGCGCCTCCCGATATTTGTGACGGACTGCGCTGAAGTTATGGGTGAAGGCCAGCGGCCTACGGAGTGGAGGAGAGACTATCGGTGGACCAAGGGTGACCAACAGCCTAGTCAGTCCCAATATCCTATGTCACCCGTGGTAGGGTGAGGGTGAGGGTGTAGTGGGTTGGCGATGAGCGACCTACTGGATTTGTGGTTGGATGATTATCAGACCCAATAGCCTATGTCACCCATTGATGGGTGAGGGTGAGGGTGTGGTGGTTCGGCGAGGTACGAACCACTGGATAATGTTGTTATGTCACTTAGAGGCTGGATAAATAATGGAATTGTGGTAAATATTGTCTGTGATGCATGGGTTGTGCTGTTCACTGAGCGTGTGGCTCACCCCTCGCATATGTTTTTCCCAGTGGTCACTGAGCCTGAGCTAGAGCCGGAGCAGCAGTTGGAGCTTTCCGAGGGATTCCTTCAGTAGCGGAGCAGCGCCACGTTCCGCGAGTGCCAGAGGTTATCAGCATCCCTTCTTGACTGTATGTATTTGATTTCCGTGCTTGGCACGTGTTTGTATATGTTCAGTTGTATTTGTGTATATTGGCTCTCACAGGACAGATGATTGAGTATCGAGTCTGTAGAATGTTTATTTACAGAGTCAGTCTTTTGCTTCCGCATTTGGTGTATATATCATGTCAGCCCCTTTGTTATTGTGTGTCATTCTAGTTGTTTGTGTATGATATATTATTGACCTCCTGTGTAGATTCTGATATTTTATATACACTTGCCGCGTCCCGGGGACGGCCGCCCTGGGGCGTGACACAGTCTTTTAGCTTCCGCTATTTGTGTATATATCCTGTCAGCCTTGCTTTCGTCTGTGTTGTCATTTTAGTTGTTGTTTAGAGTATATTATTGACCTCCTATATAGACTGCTGATATCATGTATACACTTGCCGCGTCCCGGGGACGGCCGCCCTGGGGCGTGACAGAAATGAAGTTCAGTTAGCCTTTCAAACCCAAAGAGAGATGAAAACAACAATGAAAGGAGGTGATAGGCAGTGAAATAAGAGAGTTGAGAAAAACCGAGCAAATGAAAATCCAACGGTTGCTATAGGAGCCGTCGGTAAGGAAAAAGAAATCAAAGTAAACCAAAAGAGTTTTCAAAACAGAGTTGCAAATCGATGGCTCGGAGAGCATCTGCCAAACAGAAAATAAAATAAATTGAAAACAAAATGCTTCTTTGAGCAAATCTCAGATTTAAAAAACCTAAATCAACGGCTCTGATGCTAGCCGTCGATATGGAGATTTCAAAAGCAAACCAGATCCAAAATTACAAGAGAATATGCAAATTTAATTAAGCGTAATGTCAGACAAGTTAACGGAAACTAAAAAAAAGAAAACTCAGGGAATAGAACTTGATTAATATAGCACCCAGGTCGACGGCACTTGCGAGAACCGTCGATATGCAAGTTAAGAAAAGGAAAAGCAATTTCAAAACAACACAATGGAATGCAAGCACGAAGAACAAAACCGATAGGTCCTGGTGGAGCCATCGCTCAAGAAAACTTCAAAGTTTTAATAAAAAGCAGGAAAGCAACAGTTATTTAGTGTATCTAAGCAATAAATATAAAGGAAATGTGCATAAATTGAAATAAACAGTAATGAAACAAGGCAAAAAGAAAAATAAAACAAAGAAAGAGTAAGTGGTCCTTGGGGTTCAAACCCAAAATTGATGAAGAGCTAAAAGGGAGAGTTCCAAATGGTCCTTAGACCAACTGATTGACGGCCTCAGATAAGGTGGTCCATCAGGTGAATCTCGTTTCTAAATGGACAATTTATGTTCAATAAAAAAGCTTCCACACTCACAAATTATTTAAAACCTAAACTTGTATATAGATTGATCTTAAAGTGGTTCACAAAGGAGTAGATACAATACTTCAATTAGTGAGAAAAGCTCAAGCTCTTCACTTGAATTCTTTAGTGAAGATTAAAGAAAGAAAAAAGGGCAACATGACTTAAGGTAGACATGGTGAATGGAAGAGGGGTTTCTTCTACTAAAATCCTATTTTTCTCTCTGGTTTCCGATGGTGGGAAAGCTGCCTACGACTTCTACAGGGTTAGGGACGCATACATGGATATGGATATGTGTGGATGGATGACAATGGATGGGATTCTCTTCACCATTGCCCTCTATTTATAGAGGTATTGGGCCAATGGTGTGTAGACAACACACAAGGGGCATCATCACGCCTTTCTCGTCAATCAGGTGCTGGCAAGAGCGAAGGACGGCATCTTCAGTCAAAAGGAGGAGCGCCACTGCAAGTTTTGCCAACTGTTGGGACCCAGACATGCCGACGGCTCTGACCAGTGCTGTCGGGAGGTTAGGGTTGCATGTGCTACTATCGACGGCTCCTTTGGCATCCATCGTCCACTTATGAGACGGCTCTTTGGCCATCCGTCCGGGACTGATCCGACGGCACCTCTATCATCTGTCGCATGGGAAAGCTCTTGCTTTGGTTGGTTCTCCTCAGGGTTCTTTCTCCAACTCTTTGATCTTATGGCTTTGTTGGTTTCTTTATTTCTTTTAATGCCTCCCAATGGGGTTTTGGTCACATGCCTATAAATAGAAATATTATTAGTGATATGTATTTCATTATCCTGATAGGTCAAAAATGGGGTATCTACACACACCTTCCACGGTGCCATCACCAAGGATGCCCCCAATCGTTTTGACTGCGGCTGTCTCCTCAACGCCTTCTCGTCCGGATGTTCCCTCCATTGGAATGTCGGAGGCTTCTCCTTCTGCTAACATGGCAGCTGATGTCTCTCACTCGGCCTCTATAGAGGCTACTTCAGTCACAGCCACCGGTGCTTTTCATTCTACGGCTCCTGCAACGGTGGCTTCAGCCCGTGCTCCTTCAGGTTGTCCTTTAGCTTGGCATGTCAACAAGGAAGTTTCATGTGCCCAACTCAAGGGTTGTCTTCTTGATGATGATCTGGAAAGCGCTCGCCAGGCTACAACTGAGGCGCTCTTCATTAGGCTCAGTTGGAGCATTTACAATGTAAGCAGCTCAACCTTTTCCTTCAAATTCCTTTCTCAGTGTCCTGACAGATTTGTTATTTAGAACTCTGTCCTTCTTCAAGCGCTCAGCGAGTGAGAATTTGGTGCGAGGAAGGCTGAGTGCCTCTTGAAGACAGCGCAGAAGTTTGCTCATCGCAGAGAAGCACAGTTGAAGGTTGATGTGTTATATATGCGTCATTTTGAGCCTATGGTCTTAATTGTGTAAATGTTGGCCATTTCTTTTTTCAATCAGAGTCGCTAAAATTTTGGCCTTTCACTATCTGCATGAGTTTGAGTACTCCGATTGAAAATCTAACTGCATATTATTGTTCGTGGTACCATCAACTACTGCCCATAAAAATTTCATCGAATTCCCATAACGTTTTAAAAAAATTATGCAGTTCCGAACCATATTCGGGTTTTGGGCGTTACTGGTTTGATGGATGGCATAGTGTCAAGATATTTTGGTGGATGTGGTGACCTTTGGTAACCTCACCCCCCTCTTGCTTAATAGCCAAGGAATCCTTGGTTATTTTGTGCATTAGAGGGTGAGTGTAAGTTAGGTTTACCCCCCGTTTTCCATTGCACTCACCCACCCCCCCCCCCAAAGAGAACTTTTGCACTCTCTCACACACTCTCACTCATGTCTCTCCATCTCCCTCTTTGTTTTGTGTGTGTGTTGATTGAAGAAGGAAAGGAAGAAGAAGAAGCACAAGAGAAAGCTCAAGGTGTGTGTGTATGTTGTCGTTGTTGTTGATTCTTTCTCTCTTTCTCTTCTCTCTAGCTCCCCCTCATACTTTCATGGATTTCTCCCCCCTATTTTCAGCCATTAATAGGAGTGAAGGAGCTTGAGGGGTTGTGGTGGTTGTGGTAGCCGTGGGTACACCCGAGGACCCCCGAATCTCCCCTTCCATTCCCCTCCTCTGGTAAGCTCTTCCCCTCCCTTATCTTTGAATTTTCTTGTTGTTGGGGCTGTTAGGGATGTCAAGCATGCTAGGTAGTTGGTTTAGGGTGTGTTGGAGGGTTGGGGAGGGGTTAAAAAGGGGTCTGGGTGCGCGCGCGGGTCTGTCCGTGCGTGTGCCCGCTCAGTCGCGCGCAGTCGGGCGCAGGCGGGCCTGTGCGCGTACGCACGGGTGCGTGCAAATCGTGCACGCAGGTGCGTGTGGGCGTGTGCGGGGCAGCGCGTTTGGGCGCGCGGCAGGGCGCGTGTGCGTGCGAGGCACGCGCGGGGCTGCCCGAGAGCTTGGGTAGGTGCTGGGGCACTTGGGCATGCATGCGTACGTGCATGCTCGCATGCGTGCGAGCCCGTATGCGTGCATGTCTAAGTCTTTGGCATTTCTAGTTGATTCTATGTGTTTTTATGTAGATAAACTCACCATTTTGGATACCCTTGTCTTGCAGATCTTGGCGTACGGTCACGCAATGACCCAGGAGTGGGTTGATCCAACTCAGTAGGGAGGTGATCGATGCACGTTGACGTGCATTGCCCTCCCTTGGGACACCATAACTGCATATTAACTTGTTTGCATATATATATGTTATTGCCTGTCTTGCTAGGTTGCACCCATGCCATGTTAGACAATGTATGCTAGGGCTACACATCCATGTATCATGTATAGGGGCCCATATTTACCTAGATACCATGTGACATGTTAGCATAATCATGATTCATATAAGTTCCCATCTAGCTTAATCCTAAATTAATCTATATGAGGCTACATAAGTGCAAGCATGCCTTAGATAATAATGTAACCTTGTTGCCATATTTATTTAATGCCTCCATGAATAATTTCTTGTTTAATTATTATGCATGTTATATTTATGCATGTTGTATCTTCTATATATGCTAATAATTAAGCCTGGAGCCTTTTGTAATGAGTTTAGGCAAGTGTATGACCTCTTATGGGGTCATACCAGGGCATTGACACTTCGAATAATATGTTACCCTTATCGGTGTCTAATAACCAATGACGACAGATCCATGAGGATAAATTCACGATTGTCGAGTGTTCTCCCCTTCGTCGGATCTGTGTTGTAGCTGTCCTGCGAGTTTCTCCCAGATACTACTCATGACGCCCGTTGGTGTGCCCATACAGTAGAGGTAGTGGTCATGGAAGGCTACCAGGTAGAGGCTCCCTGGGAGAGGGCTACCGGATGACGAATGGTGTAGACCAAGCGAACTTCTCCCGAAAGTTTTATGTCACCCTATGAGGGTGAGGGTGAGGGTGTGGTGGGCTCGGGTTGATACTCGACCCACCAGCTTCAGTAGTTGTTTCCATCTGTTGGAACCTTAAATTGCTTAGAATGATTAATATGAGTTGTGTTGCATGGATTGTACCATTCACTGAGCGTGTGACTCACCCCTCGCAATTGTTTCCTCCAATCGGCATCGAGTCGGATTCGAAGGAGGAGCTCCCTTAGGCGCAGTACCAGCAGCAGTGCAGCATCCGTGTTTTGGGTCTTGCGAGTGAGAGGCCATCAACATCCCCCCTTCTCTTGTATGTATTTAATACTCGTGCTTGTGCACAGTATATGTATATTGATGTCTTTTGGTTTATATTGGCTCTCACAGGACAGTTGATTATGTAAATCTGGTCTGTAATATGTTTTGAATTACAGACTTAGTCGTTTAGCTTCCGCTATATATATAAATATATTATGATAGCATTCACTTGATAAATTGCGTTGTTTCCTTGGATGTTGTGTAGAGTCTTTATTGATCTCATTTTAGGTAGCTGATATTCTATATTTGCCACATCTTGGGGACGGCCACCCTGGGGCATGACAAAAGTTGGTATCAGAGCCTGGTCCTGTTAGAGCCAAGTATTGTCTTAGAGATGAGTCCTAGGATTTCTATATGAGTATTCTGATCCTAGTGTCTATTTCATAGGTTGCTGATATGCCTCCTCATAGGTGGATACATGGACGTGGTCTCCCTCAGGCCCCAGAGGTTTCCGAACCTGCCGGTGGCGAGGTGTCTGCTGGAGAGTCCTCAGCCATCGGGCCAGAACCTGCGCAGGAGCCTCCTGCATGGGAGCGTGCTTACGCTCGTATGGTAGATCTTCTAGAGACTCAGACCAGGGCACTAGAGGCACAGACGCGGGTGCTAGCAGAGCAGGCACGTGAGATCTACAAACTGCGGGTGGCCCACTAGGCGGTCCCGCAGGTACCATTAGCAGCAGGTCCACCGGTGGTGCTCGGGGTACCCCTGTACTGGTGGAGATTCCTATGGAGGGAGTCCAGGGATCCCTAGAGAGGGAGGAGGAGCTCGAGACTGTGGCGCGTGTGCATCAAGCCGGCCTCACGACCTTTTGATGCTTCACCCACCTAAGTTCCATGGCTTGTCTTGCTCCTGAGCGTTGGTTGATGGAGATAGTCAAGATCTTCTCGACCATGCACTGCATCGACCGCCAACGTATCTCGTTGGCCAACTTTATGTTGAAGGGTGACCCTGCCGACTGGTTGGCCATCCGATCGGTGAACATCCCTGAGGGTGTGGGGCGACTTCTCTAGACTAGATTCCGAGTTACTTCTTTGCGTGCCCCTGCTCCTCAGCCGCAGCTTGTTCAGGGGCGTGTTGCAGCACTTACGGCCAAGGAGGCGTGGGCTTCAGGTAGTGTTGTCTTAGGTATTGTTCTAATCTCCCTGCTTTCTGCTTATGTGCTATTTGATTTTGGGTCCATGCACTCGTTCATGTCTCTAGTTTTCGCAAGACGTATGGGTGTTGTGTCAGCCCCGCTGGATGCTATGCTGGAGATTTTGTTACCAGTCGAAGACCGTATTTTCCTTCGTTTTGTATATCGGGGGTGTACCGTGGTGATCGAGCATGAATTTTTGGTGTACTTGATTGAGCTTGCCATGACAAACTTCGATGCCATCCTGGGAATGGATTGGCTCTCAGCGAGTAACGCCAGTATTGACTGTTTTGCTAAGTCGGTGTCCTTCCGCATCCCTTGTCGGAGGTCTTTCCAGTTCATGGATGATCGGGACATAGCTCCTTTGGGGTTCGTATCGTCCATCCAGGCGTGGAGACTCCTTCAGGGAGGATGAAAGGGTTTTTTGGCATGCATCACTGATGATGATGCATCATTGGGGGCAGATATCAGTTAGACTCTGGAGGTTTTTCCTGATGATCGTCCGGGTCTACCACCGGATCGCGCGATTAAGTTTGAGATTAATCTAATTCCGGGGACCGAGCCAATTTCGAGGGCTTCATACCGGATGGCCCCAACGGAGCTGAAGGTGCTCAAGGAGCAACTGGAGGAGTCGCTCGAGAAGAGGTTCCCACGTCTGAGTGTCTCTCCGTGATGATCCTCTGTGCTGTTTGTTCAGAAGAAGGACAGTTCGCTGCGTCTTTGTATTGATTACATGCAGTTAAACAAGCGGACTGTAAAGAACAAGTAACCCTTACAGCGGATTGATGATCTGTTTGACCAGCTCCACGAAGCGTGTGTCTTTTCAAAGATCGATCTCTGTTCAGGCTAATATCAATTGACGATCTGGGAGTCGGATATTGTGAAGACGGCCTTTTGTACCCGTTATGGGCACTATGAGTTTCGAGTACTGCCGTTAGGGTTGACGAATGCGCAGCAGCCTTCATGGATCTGATGAACCGGGGGTTTCAGCCTTTCCTCGACTCCTTTGTGGTAGTCTTCATTGTTGATATTCTGGTGTTCTCAAGGAGTCTTGAGGAGCACGCTGACCATCTTCGCACTGTCTTGGAGACCTTGGCCCGACATCAGTTATTCACCAAGTTCAGTAAGTGCGAGTTCTGGTTGGAGCGTGTGGCCTTCTTGGGCAATGTGATTTCTAGTGAGGGCATATCTATGGACCCAGACAAGACGCTCGCTGTGTCGAATTGACGATGACCGTCGAACCACTGAGATTCAGAGCTTCTTGGGTTTTGCGGGTTATTATCGGAGGTCTGTCGAGGGTTTCTCGAAGATAGCCGTCCCTTTCACCCGCCTCACGCAGAAGGATGTTCGGTTTGAGTGGTCCCCATCTTGCCAGGAGAGCTTCTTGGAGTTGAAGTGGAAACTCACCTCAGTGTCCATTCTTACCATTTCCATCTGGGAGTGGTGGATTTGCAGTTTACTTCGATGCGTCGCGGCGGGGTTTGGGTTGCGTCTTGATGATGTACGGTAAGGTTGTTGCTTACGCATCTTGTCAGTTGAAGCCCTATGAGCATAATTATCCCACCCACGACTTCGATTTTGCAGTGATCATCTTTGCGCTGAAGATATGGAGGCATTACCTCTATGGCGAGGAGTTCGAGCTCTTCACGGATCACAAGAGCCTTACTTATTTGCAGTCCCAGCCGGAACTCAACATGCGTTAGCGATGTTGGGTCGAGTTCCTAAAGGACTATGATTGTGACATCGCTTACCATCCGGGTAAGGCGAATGTCGTGGCCGATGCTCTGAGTAGGCAGCCCTTGGGCATGGCCGCCCACTTGGTTGTACGTCGTTGGAGGCTTCTGGAGGAGGCCGCATGCTAGATCAGCGTTCGGGAGATGCCTTCTGGTGGCTTTTTGGCCAGGCTAGTTGTGCAGTCTTTTCTCCTCGATGAGTCCGCACAGCTCAAGGGCGGGATCCTCACTTTCTAGTCCTTTCTAAAGGTGTTGCCTGGGGCAAGCGACCGGATTACCAGATTCATGAGGACAGAATCGTGCGGTTCAGAGATCGAGTATGTATTCCTAACGACGCAGAGCTGAAGCAGAAGATCTTGGACGAGGCCCATCGTTCGAGGTACACAGTGCATCCTGGTGGCACAAAAATGTACAGGGGCTTCGTCGTGGCTACTGGTGGCGCAGGATGAAGGTGGATGTTGGCCGTTTTGTTGCCTGTTCCTTAGTATGCTAGCAGGTGAAGTCGGAGCATCAGCGTCCTTCAGGGAAGTTGCAGTCCATTGAGATTCCGCAGTGGAAGTCAGAGAAGATCACTAGGGACTTCATTTTGGGTTTGTCGAGGTTACGTTCGGGTCGCGATGCTATCTGGGTGATCATCGATCAACTGACTAAGTCCGCTCATTTTCTCCCCATCCGACTCACCGATTCTCTGGACACCTTGGCGCAGTTGTTTGTCTCTGAGATTGTTCGACTCCATGGCACTCTTGTCAGCATTATTTCTGATCGGGACGCGAGGTTTACTTTGAGGTTCTGGCGTAGCCTTCAGCACGCCCCTGGTACGAACCTCCACTTCAATACAGTGTTTCATCTGCAGACGGACGGCCAGTCGGAGAGGATGATCCAGAATCTAGAGGACATGCTGCCTGCCTGCATTCTCGACTTTGGGGGTAGTTCGGAGAGGCATCTCCCGTTGGTGGAGTTTGCCTACAACAGCAGCTACCGCTCGAGTATTTAGATGGCACCGTATGAGGCACTCTACAGCCGCAGCTGCAGATCTCCCTTGTGTTGGGACGAGGTTGGAGAGCGCCAGTTAGAGGGGCTAGAGATCATTCTTCAGACCTCAGAGAAGGTGAAGACGATTCGTGAGCATATATGCATTTCTCAGAGCCATCAGAAGAGCTACGCCGATCATCGTCGTCGTGAGCTCACCTTCGAGGTTGGTGACCATGTTTTCTTAAGGGTGTCCCCGTCGAAGGGCATCTTCCATTTTGGTGTGTGGGGCAAGTTGAGTCCGCGTTTCATTGGGCTATTTCTAGTCCTTGAGCGGATTGGAGAGGTGGCCTATCGCATAGCCTTGCCCCCACAGTTGGCTCACGCCCATGACGTCTTCCACGTCTCTCAGCTGAGGCGATACGTCCATGATCCTGCTCACATCATTCAGTTCGAGCCGCTCGTCTTCTAGCCAGACTTGTCGTTCGTGGAGCAGCCGATCGAGATCCTGAACCGACACAATGAGAGGCTTTGCACCAAGACCGTCCAAGTTGTTAAGGTGCGTTGGCAGCATAGTTCTAGTGCCGAGGCCACCTAGGAGCGCAAGGACGCCATGCGTGATGCATATCCGCATCTTTTCCCTTCCTAGATGTTTTTGTTTTAAATTTTGTGGACAAAATTTCCTAAGGGGGGAAGAATGTAATATATGTGTCACTTTTAGCCTATGGTCTTAATTGTGTAAATGTTGGCCATTTCTTTTTTCAATCAGAGTCGCTAAAATTTTGGCCTTTCACTATCTGCATGAGTTTCAGTACTCCGATTGGAAATCTAACTGTATATTATGGGTCCGGGTACCATTTAGTGTTGCCCATAAAAATTTCATCGAATTCCGGTAACATTTTAAAAATTATGCAGTTCCGAACTGTATTCAGGTTTTGGGCGTTACTGGTTTGGTTGGTGGCATAGTGTCAAGATGTTTTTGTGAATGTGGTGACCTTTGGTAACCTCACCCCCCCTCTTTCTTAATAGCTAATGAATCCTTGGTGATTCTGTGTATTAGAGGGTGAGTGTAGGTTAGGTTTACCCCCCCCCCCCCGCCCCATTTTTTCCATTGCACTCCCCACCACCCAAAGAGTTACTTTTACTCTCTCACACACCCTCTCACATCACTCCCTCTCCCTCTTCGTTTTGTGTGTGTGTTATATATGTGTCACTTTTTAGCCTTCTGGTAACCATTGGAACATTCTGGCAGTTTTTCGATTTTTTTCGTTTTTCGATCGGAACCGCTAAAATTTTAGACTGTTAGCTATCATCCTGAGTTTGAGGACTCCGATTAAAAATCTAACTGCATATTATGTGTCCTGGTGCCATTCCAAGCCACTCACGAAAATTTCATCGGATTCTGGTAACGTTTCAGAATTTTGCAGTTCCGAAGCGTATACGGGTTTTGACGGAGCGAGAAGTCATTGGGAGACTTGACTTGGTCAAAGTGGGTCCATGACTTGGTCAAATGAGTTTGGCTTTTTGTGTGGTTGGGTTGACTAGGGTCAAACCTAGCTTAAACCTAATTAAACCTAGCCTAATCCTAGTTTAACCTAATCTAAGTGGGGGTTGACTTATAAGTGAATCTAAAAATATCTCCATCCACTATTCATCATCTTCTCCTCCAAGATTTCTCTCTCCTCCTCTCTTTAAATCCTTGGTTTGACCTAGCTAAGGTGGTTGAAACCAAAAACCCTAAGAAGAGAAAAGATAGGTGAGCTCCCGATCTACCTTCCGGTGGTCTCGGATTCGAGTTCCCACATGCGTGACCCCTTCTCATGCCCTTTTTTCTCCTCTGATTTCAGCTGTTTTTAGGGCTGAAGGAGACCTTGGTGGTGGTGGCCTTGGAGGAGGTGTTTCGGTGCACGAAGAGCAACCAATCTTCCCTTCCTTCCTTGCCTTCCTTGGGTGAGGTTTCCTTTCCTTCCTTTCTTGTTTAGATGATTGTTAGGAGGGTGTTTTTGAGTAGGGGTGGCTGTCGGTGGCGGTGGGTGGCCGTTGGTGGCGGTCGGTGGCGGTTGGTGGCCATGGGTGGCCGTCGGGGAGGTGGTAGGGCTGTCCCGGGTTGGCTGGCAAGCAGGTAGGGCAGCGCAGGCAGGCGCAGGGCTGGGCGTTGTCGGGCGTGCTGGCAGAGCAGCGTGGCAGTGCGCGCGGGCGTGCGCGCGGGTGGAGCAGGAATGTGCAGGTGCTGCGCACTGGGCGCCGTGCGAGGGCGTGCGCGCGGAGTGCTGCGCAAAGGCGCAGGGCGTGCTGCGCGCGCGGAGCCGCGTGCGGGTGCTGCGCGCAGGAGCTCGTGCGGGGGCGTGCGCGCGGAGCGCTGCGCATAGGCACAGGGCGTGCTGTGCGCGCGCGGTGGGGCGAGCTGGTGGTGCGCGCGGGATGCTACGATGGGGCGCTGGGCGTGCGTGTGTGCGCGCGGGTTGCTGCGCTGGGGCGCAGTGAGCGCGCGGTGCACTGGGGGGGGGGGGGGCTCGGCAGGGTGTCCGGGCGTGCGGGCGGGGGGGGGGGGTCGGCAGTGCGCTGGGAGCGCGGGCCGGGGCTCGGCTGTGCGCCCGGGGCGAGTGGCCGTGCGTACGGCTGCCCGGGGGTTCGAGTGAGTCGGGGTGCTCGGGCTCGCGTGCGTACGGGCCGTATGTACGTTTGCCCGAGTGTTGTGTATTTTTAGAGTATTTTTGGTTTATTTGTGTATTTTACTCACCGATTTGATTACCCTGTCTTGCAGATCTTGACGGACGGTCGCGCGATGACCCGGCTATCGGTGAGTGGGACAATCCAACCCAGTAGGGAGGCGTATATGCACTTGGGCGTATACCATCCTCCCCTGGGGTACCATGGTTAATATTAACTTGTGTAATATGTAATCCATGCAAGCATGATTAATATGTAGTATGCATGCTACCCTAGACTTTGTATGTTAGGGACTTGCACCCTTAGGATATGTGTAAGAGCCATGCATCCTGTCACCCTGTTCTCATGCTAGGAAGCCTCGACCTATGCATGTGTCCTACTAGTTTAATTTATTAAATTAAATGCTAGCATATGATTATTAGCATGCTTAGATAATATTATAGGGAGGGGCCTTGCGAGGTCAACATTGAGACCCGGGCTAGGGTACTCCGTGTTCCTTGTTTGGTTGTGGGATGTCCTATATCGGGACCTCATGCTGCCCTCCCAAGGTTTCTTTTCCCAATAATATTATAACCTTGTTATTGTAATATATGTTCCCCGCATCTTGGTTATGCGCCCTGGAGGAATTCTGAAGAATTCATGACATTAGAGTTGTTGAGATGTGTTGTCGGCGGATCCGAGTGGATCATATGCGTATGGATAGGCTGTTCTGTTCCCTTCGTTGGATCCGTGTAGAGACTGCCCTAGCGTTAGAAAGGCCGTCCCGTGAGAGGGCTCCCATCAGTAGGCACCTCTGATTTGGGACGGACTGTGCTGAATGTGGGAGTGGCCAAGCGGCTACGGAGTGGAGGAGAGACTATCGGTGGACCAAGGGTGACCAACAGCCTAGTCAGTCCCAATATCCTATGTCACCATATTGGGGGGTGAGGGTGAGGGTGTGGTGGGTCGGCGATGTAGCGACCCGCTGGATTTGTGTAGTAGCCAATCCCAATATCCCATGTCACCATATTGAGGGGTGAGGGTGAGGGTGTAGTGGGTTGGCGAGATAGCGACCCACTGGATTGTTTAGTTCCTGCCACTTTGAGGCTTGAATGATTATAGTGGTTAATATAAACTGTGATGCATGGGTTGTGCTATTCACTGAGCGTGTGGCTCACCCCTCGCATAATTATTATTCTCCAGTGTTATCTGAGTCGGACCTAAAGGAGGAGCTCCCCAAGGGACTTCATCAGTAGCGGAGCAGCGCCACGTCCCGCGAGTTTCAGAGGCCATCAGCATCCTTTTTATTGTATGTATTATATTGCGTGCTTGGGCACGCGTTTGTATCATATTTGGATGTCATTGTATATATTGGCTCTCACAGGACATTTGATTGTGTATCGAGTCTGTAATATGTCTTTGAGTTACAGATTCAGTCTTTTAGCTTCCGCTATTCGTGTATATATCATGTCAGCCTCATTGTTGTCTGTGTTGAAATTGTTGATGTTGTTTAGGGTATATTATTGACCTCTTGTATTGACTGCTGATATCATATATACACTTGCCGTCCGGGGACGGCCGCCCGGGGCGTGACAAAAGTTGGTATCAGAGCCTGGTCCTATCAGAGCCAATTGTCTTCTTTTTCGTAGAGATGAGTCCTAGGATTTCTATATGAGTATTCTGATCCTAGTGTCTGGTTTTCTTAGGTTGCTGATATGCCTCCTCGCAGAGGACGGCACGGACATGGTCCCTCTCGACCTTTGGAGGTCTCCGGACCTACCAGAGGCGAGGATGCTACTGGAGAGTCCACGGCTGTGAGGCCCGGATCGGCGCAGGAGCCTCCTGCATGGGAACGTGCGTTCGTTCGGATAGCGGATTTGGTGGAGACTCAGACCAGGGCACAGGAGGCCCAGACCAGAGTGTTGGCAGAGCAGGCGCGAGAGATTCAGGAGCTGAGGGCGGCCCGTGATGCAGTTCCATAGGTCCCCTTGGATGCAGATCCGCCTGTGGTACCCGACGTACCCCCAGTCCCCGTGGTGGTTCCGGCGGTGAGAGTTCAGGATCCCCAGGAGAGGGAGGTGGGGCTAGAGGCTGCAGCGCGAGTGCAGCAGAGTGGCCTCGCTGCCTTTCTGAAGCTCCACCCTCCCGAGTTTCATGGCCAGACGGCGGATCCCCTTGCCCCAGAGCGTTGGTTGATGGAGGTGGATACGATCTTCTCGACCATGCTTTGCACCGATCGCCAGCGAGTCTCCCTGGCCACCTTTATGCTGAAGGGTAGCGCTACCGACTGTGGGCTACCCGAACAGTGGACATCCCGAGGGATTGGAGCAGCTTTCATGGGCGGGATTCTGGAGGTATTTCTTGGAGGAGTACTTCCCGTTCTCGATGCGCCAGATGGTGATGCAGGAGTTTGAGCAGTTGACGCAGGGCTCCATGTCTTTCGCCGACTACTCCACACGCTTCACGAGGCTCTCCAGATTTGCTCCGGCCTTGGTGTTGATGAGGATACGAGGTGCCGTAGTTTCGAGCTTGGTCTCTGCAGCGCCATTCGGGTGCATGTCACCTCCCAGGCTTTCTCGAGGTTCTCAGACTTGGTGTCTCGGGCGAAGACAGTCGAGCGAGACCTCGGGATCCTCGTGAGGGTTCCGACCCCTTCTGCAGATCAGAGTCCTCCCAGGAGCCAGGACCAGGGACAGCGCAAGAAGAAGAGGCCCCGCTTTGATCAGTTAGCGGCTGCCTCTCCTCCAGCAGATGTGGTGCCAGTGCAAGGTTCAGCACCCATTGCGGCGGTGCCAATCCAGGCCAGGCGACCGGAGACGCGGCGCTGCTACCACTGTCAGCGCATCGGGCATATCTCGTATAATTGCCCAGATGCTGGCCGACCCCGCGTGCAGCCTCAGCAGCAGCAGCAGCAGCAGCCACAGGGTGGCCGAGTTGACCAGTGGAGGCAGCCAGTGCAGCCTGCGAGGCGTGCCCCTGCTCCTCAGCCGCAGTTTGTTCAGGGCAGAGTTGCAGCACTTTCGGTCGAGGAGGCGCAGGTTCCGGGTATCATGGTCCGAGGTATTGTTTTGTTTTCCCAGCTCCCTATATATATTTGTGTGTGTGTTGTTGGTTGCTGTTATGCATGTGTGTGAATTATCTCGATGAGCGGGTATCGAAAGTGGTTGTTCGAGTTGAGGAGGCCGGGTTGTAGCTGTCCTGGCAGAGGGCTCCCATCCGTAGGTACCACCGATGCAGTCGGAGGGGTACTGATCATGGGAGTATGCCAGGTAGGGGCTACCCGGAAGAAGATTAATGAATGATGTCGCGAGCGTGGAATCGTTCTCCCCTTCGTTGGATCCGTGTAGTACAGCCCCGGCGTTAGACAGGCTATCCTGACAGAGAGCTTCCATCAGTAGGCACCTCCTGATTTGGTTTTGACTGTGCTGAATCGTGGGAGTAGACCAGGTAAGCTACGGAGCGGGGAGAGGCTACCGTGGACCAGGGGGTAGAACAGTCTAAGTCTCTCCCAAAGTCCCAATATGTCTCCTTTCGGGAGTGAGGGTGTGGATGAGGTGAAGACGCGTCGCCTCGTGACCAATTGTTGTTCGACCGTTCCCAAAGATGTTGGGTCCGGTCTTGTGATGGATGTTGAAGGACATCGATGGGCGATTATCTAGATGTAGATGATCCAGTGGGGTTGGTAGTGTTCTTTAAGGGTGATGTCTTCTTCTAGTGTTCTTTTTCTGGTTTAAGGGGCCGTGTGAGGTCAGCGTTGAGACCCGGGCTAGGGTACTTCGTGTTCCTTGTTTGGTTGTCGGGGTATCCTATATCGGGACCTCATGGTGCCCTCCCGAGGTTTCTTTTCCCAGTCAAGGAATACCCTGGAAGCATCAGCTGATGGTGGATTAAGTGTGAGTTTTGGTTGGAGCGTATGGTTTTTCTGGGCCACGTAAATTTCTGGCGAGGGCATATCTGTGGACCCGGATAAGATGCTCGCCGTGTCAAATTGGCGTCGACCGTCAAACCTGCAGAGATTCGGAGCTTCCTGGGCTTGGCGGGTTATTGCGGGAGGTTTGTCGAGGGTTTCTCAAAGATGGCTGTACCTCCTAACCGCCTCGCTCGGAAGGATGTCCGGTTCGAATGGTCCCCGTCTTGCGAGGAGAGCTTCCTGGAGTTTAAGCGAAGGCTCACCTCAGCGCCAGTTCTTACCCTTCCGTCTGGGAGGGGTGGGTTCGCAGTGTGCTCCGAGGCATCGCGGTTGGGTGTAGGTTGTGTCCACGATCCTGCTCCCGTCATCCCGTTCGAGTCGCTCGTCTGCGAGCTGGACTTGTCATTCGTCGAGCAGCTGATTTAGATCATGGACCGCCGCGAGAAGTGGCTCCGCCCCTAGACCGTCCATCTAGTCAAGGTGCGATGGCAGCACCGTTCCGGTGCCGAGGCCCCTTGAGAGCTCGAGGACGCCTTGCGTGACGCGTATGCGCATCTCTTCCCTTCCTAGATGTTTTTGTATTATTTTGAGGACAAAATTTCCTAAGGGGGGAAGAATGTTATATATGTGTCACTTTTAACCTTCTGGTAACCATTGGGACATTCTGGCAGTTTTTCAGTTTTTTTCGTTTTTCTATCGGAACCGCTAAAATTTTGGACTCTTAGCTATCACCTTGAGTTTGAGGGCTCCGATTGAAAATCTAACTGCATATTATGTGTCCTGGTGCCATTCCAAGCCACTCACGAAAATTTCATCGAATTCCGATAACGTTTTAGAATTTCGCAGTTCCGAAGCGTATCCGGGTTTTGACCGAGCGAGAAGTCATTGGGAGACTTGACTTGGTCAAAGTGGGCCCATGACTTGGTCAAATGAGTTTGGCTTTTTGTGTGGTTGGGTTGACTAGGGTCAAACCTAGCTTAAACCTAATTAAACCTAGCCTAATCCTAGTTTAACCTAATCTAAGTGGGGGTTGACTTATAAGTGAATCTAAAAATATCTCCCCCCACTATTCATCATCTTCTCCACCAAGATTTCTCTCTCCTCCTCTCTTTAAATCCATGTTTGACCTAGCTAAGGTGGTTGAAACCAAAAACCCTAAGAAGAGAAAAGATAGGTGAGCTCCCGATCTACCTTCCGGTGGTCTCGGATTCGAGTTCCCACATGCGTGACCCCTTCTCATGCCCTCTTTTCTCCTCTGATTTCAGCTGTTTTTAGGGCTGAAGGAGACCTTGGTGGTGGTGGCCTTGGAGGAGGTGTTTCGGTGCGCGAAGAGCAACCGATCTTCCCTTCCTTCCTTTCCTTTTGGGTGAGGTTTCCTTTCCTTCCTTTCTTGTTTAGATGATTGTTAGGAGGGCGTTTTTGAGTAGGGGTGGCTGTGGGTGGCGGTGGGTGGCCGTTGGTGGCGGTCGGTGGCGGTTGGTGGCCATGGGTGGCCGTCGGAGAGGTGGTAGGGCTGTCCCGGGTTGGCTGGCAAGCAGGCAGGGCAGCGCTGGCAGGCGCAAGGCTGGGCGCTGTCGGGCATGCTGGCAGGGCAGCGTGGGCATGCGCGCGGGCGTGCGCGTGGGTGGAGCTGGAGTGTGCAGGTGCTGCGTGCTGGGTGCCGTGCGAGGGCGTGCGCGCGGAGTGCTGCGCAAAGGCGCAGGGCGTGCTGCGCGCGCGGAGCCACGTGCGGGTGCTGCGCGCAGGAGCTCGTGGGTGGAGCTGGAGTGTGCGGGTGCTGCGTGCTGGGTGCCGTGCGAAGGCGTGCGCGCGGAGCGCTGCGCAGAGGCACAGGGCGTGCTGCGCGTGTGGAGCAGCGTGCGGGTGCTGCGCGCAGGAGGCCGTGCAAAGGCGTGCACGCGGAGCGCTGCGCAGAGGCACAGGGCGCGCTGTGCGCGCGCGGTGGGGCGACCTGGTGGTGCGCACGGGGTGCGCGGGGGATGCTGCGATGGGGCGCTGGGCGTGCGAGTGTGCGCGCGGTGCACCGAGGGGGGGTGGGGGCTCAGCAGGGTGTCCGGGCGAGGGGGGGTCGGCAGTGCGCTGGGCGAGCGGGCCGGGGCTCGGCTGTGCGCCCGGGGCGGGTGGCCGTGCGTACGGCTGCCCGGGGGTTCGAGTGAGTCGGGGTGCTCGGGCTCGCGTGCGTACGGGCCGTATGTATGTTTGCCCGAGTGTTGTGTATTTTTAGAGTATTTTATTTGTGTATTTTACTCACCGAATTGATTACCCTGTCTTGCAGATCTTGACGAACGGTCGCGCGACGACCCGGCTATCGGTGAGTGGGACAATCCAACCCAGTAGGGAGGCGCTATATGCACTTGGGCGTATACCGTCCTCCCATGGGGCACTATGGTTAATATTAACTTGTGTAATATGTAATCCATGCAAGCATGATTAATATGTAGTATGCATGCTACCCTAGACTTTGTATGTTAAGGACTTGCACCCTTAGGATATGTGTAAGAGCCATGCATCCTGTCACCCTGTTCTCATGCTAGGAAGCCTCGACCTATGCATGTATCCTACTAGTTTAATTTATTAAACTAAATGCTAGCATATGATTATTAGCATGCCTTAGATAATATTATAGGGAGGGGCCTTGCGAAGTCAACATTGAGACCCGGGCTAGGGTTCTCCGTGTTCCTTATTTGGTTGTCGGGATGTCCTATATCAGGACCTCATGCTGCCCTCCCAAGGTTTCTTTTCCCAATAATATTATAACCTTGTTATTGTAATATATGTTCCCCGCATCTTGGTTATGCGCCCTGGAGGAATTCTAGAGAATTCATGACATTAGAGTTGTTGAGATGTGTTGTCGGCGGATCCGAGTGGATCATATGGGTATGGATAGGCTGTTCTGTTCCCTTCGTTGGATCCGTGTAGAGACTGCCCCAGCGTTAGAAAAGCCGTCCCGTGGAGGGCTCCCATCAATATGCACCTCTTGATTTGGGACGGACTGTGCCGAATGTGGGAGTGGCCAAGCGGCTACGGAGTGGAGGAGAGACTATCGGTGGACCAAGGGTGACCAACAGCCTAGTCAATCCCAATATCCTATGTCACCATATTGAGGGGTGAGGGTGAGGGTGTGGTGGGTCGGCGATGTAGCGACCCGCTGGATTTGTGTAGTCAGTCCCAATATCCTATGTCACCATATTGAGGGGTGAGGGTGAGGGTGTAGCGGGTCGGCGAGATAGCGACCCACTGGATTGTTTAGTTTCTGCCACTTTGAGGCTTGAATGATTATAGTGGTTAATATAAACTGTGATGCATGGGTTGTGCTATTCACTGAGCGTGTGGCTCACCCTCGCATATATTTTTCTCCAGTGTTATCTGAGTCGGATCTAGAGGAGGAGCTCCGCGAGGGATTTCATCAGTAGCGGAGCAGAGCCACGTCCCATGAGTGTTAGAGGCCATCAGCATTCCTTTTGATTGTATGTATTATATTCCGTGCTTGGGCACGCGTTTGTATATTATTTGGATGTCATTGTATATATTGGCTCTCACAGGACATTTGATTGTGTATCGAGTCTGTACTATGTCTTTGATTTACAGACTCAGTCTTTTAGCTTCTTCTATTTGTGTATATATCATGTCAGCCCCTTTGTTGTCTGTGTTTAAATTGTTGATGTTGTTTAGGGTATATTATTGACTTCCTGTATTGACTGCTGATATCATATATACAATTGCCGCGTCACGGGGACGGCCGCCCTGGGGCGTGACAGTGTGTGTGTTGACTGAAGAAGGAAAGGAAGAAGAAGAAGCACAAGAGAAAGCACAAGGTGTGTGTGTATGTTGTTGTTGTTGTTAATTCTTTCTCTTTCTCTTCGCTCTAGCTCCCCCTCATGCTTTCATGATTTCTCCCTCCTGTTTTCAGCCATTAATAGGAGTGAAGGAGATTGAAGGGTTGTGGTGGTGGTGGTTGTGGTAGCTGTGGGTGCACCCGAGTACTCCCCAAATCTCCCCTTCCTTTCCCCTCTTTTGGTATGCTCTCCTCCTCACTTATCTTTGATTTTCCTTGTTGTTTGGGCTGTTAGGGATGTCAAGCATGCTAGGTAGTTGGTTTAGGGTGTGTGGGAGAGCTAGGGAGGGGTTAAAAAGGGGTCTGGGTGCGCGCGCGGGTCTGTCCACGACTCATCTATACGTCTTGACATAGGCTCTGACAGGACCACGCTCTGATACCAACTTTTGTCACGCCTCAGGGCAGCCGTCCCCGAGACGTGGCAATATATAAAGTATCAACTATCAAGTACAAGAGGTCAACAATGACTCCAATACACACACAAGCTGGCAAAGCAATGATAACTAATAACTCAACTGAAAAGCGAAAGCATAAAAATATCAATAAATTTGTAAACCAAAAATATCATTACAGACTTGAATACACAATCAATGTCTTGTGAGAGCCAAGTCTAGCCAAATAAAATACAACCTATGCCACATGCATGATTTACAATACATAAAATGACACTAAGATTGCTGACATCCTCGCACTCGCCAACCGCCGGACGGGACACTCCACGCACTCGAACCCCGCCACAGGGAAGCTCCAGCTCCACGCCCAACACTGCCCCTAAAAAAGAAACAGTATGTGTGTCACGCCCCAGGGCGGCCGTCCCTGAGGCGCGGCAATGGTATATATGATATCAGCAGTCTATACAGGAGGTCAATAATATACTCTAAACAATATCAACAATAACAGCACAGACAACAAAGAGGCTGACATAATATATACACAAATAGCGGAAGCTAAAAGACTAAGTCTGTAATTCAAAAGACATATTACAGACCCGATACATAATCAACTGTCCTGTGAGAGCCAATATATACACGACATCCAAATATAATACAAACGTGTGCCCAAGCACGGAATACAATACATACAATCAATGGGGGATGCTGATGGCCACTCACTCGCAGAACGTGACGCTACTCCGCTACCGCTGATGTGCCTCGGGGAGCTCCTCCTTCAGATCCGACTCAGATATCACTGTAGAAAAATATATGCGAGGGGTGAGCCACGCTCAGTGAATAGCACAACCCATGCATCACAATTCATATTAACCATATATAATTTATAGCCCCTAACACGGGCGCAACGTCAACATTCTAATGGGTTATATCATCGCCAACCCACCTCCCACCCCCCCTCACCCTCACCCTTTCCTGGGGGTGACATGGGCCTCTTGGGGCATACTAGACCGCTTCCAACCCCTGGTCCCACCGAGTAGCCTCTCCCACCCTCATAGCATTCACCTGGTATACTCCCACGATTTAGCACTGTCCGAAACACATCAGGAGGTACCCACAGATGGGAGCCCTCTGTCAGGCCAGCTAATGCCGGGGAGTTCCTACCTCGGATCCCAACCAATAAGGAGAAGACAGCCTAGTCACGCGGATACGATCCTCATGGATCCGTCGACACCGATGGTAACTCTACTAATGTCATGAATTCACAAGAATTTTTCCAGGGCGCATAACTAAGATGCGGGGAGACACATATTATAACAACGAGGTTATAATATTCTCTAAGGCATGCTCACACTTGATTTAATCAAATTAAACTACTTGGGAACATGCACAGGTCAGGCAAGGTGTCTAGGCAGGCACGGGCCTCTAACATGGTGTAAGGGTGTATATCCCTAGCATACAAATCTAAGGTGGCATGGACACCTCATAATAATCAATATAAGGGTGCATATCCCTAACATGCAGGTCTAAGGGGGGCATAGATACAACATAATATTCATGCAAGGCATAGTTTACAGTTAATACTAGCTAATATGCAACTATGGTGCCCCAGGGGAGGGCAATGCACGCCTACGTGCATCGAATGCCTCCCTACTGGGTTGGATTGTCCTACTCACCAATACTCGGGTCGTCGCGTGACCGCTCGTCAAGATCTGCAAGACATGGAAAATCAAAATGGTGAGTAAAATACATAAATACACAAGAAATACGCTAGAAATACCCAACACTCGGACAAGCATGCATACGGGCCCGTACGCACGCGAGCCCGAGTGCCCCGACACACTCCCGCAACCCCAGGCAGCCATGCGCACGGCCACCCACACGCACGCGCACTGGTGCGCACGCACGCACGCAGCCCCGCGCCCCGGGCGCACTGTCGAGCCCCTACCTGCACGCCCAGACACGCTGCCGCGCGCGCGCACTCTCCCGCGCGCCCGCGCGTCTAGCCTTGCGTCTACCCGCGCGTACTGCGCCCCTGCGCAGCACCCCGCGCGCACCCCTGCGCGCACCGCATGCACTGCGCCCCTACACAGCGCTCCGCGCGTACGCACGCACGCACTCGCCCAGCCCCCCCCCCCCGACTGCGCGCCTGCTTTGCCTGCGCGCGCGGATGACCCCGCACGCGCGCTCGAGCAAAACCTACACCCTTCCTCAGCCCTCCACACCCCCACACACATGCATACCATGCATACACCCTATGCACACCCTAACATGCATCTAAAACAAGGAAATAAGGGGGAGGAAAGCTTACCCAAGGGAGGAAAGGAAAGGAGGGATCTTCGGGTGCTCTTCGCACACCGATTTGCCACCACCAAAGCCATCACTACCAAGACCTCTTCTCAGCCCAAGAATGGCTGAAAACAGAGGAGAAAAGGAGCCATGAGAGGAGGTCACACAAAGGGGAAATCAAAACCAAGACCATAGGAAGATAGATCGGGACCTCACCTTCCTTTTCTCCTTCTAGGGTTTTCCAAACCAACACCTTCTACTAGATCAAAAGGTGGAAAAAGAGAGAAGATGAGAGAGCTTGAGAGAGATGAAGAAGAAGATGAATAGGAGGGGGTGCACTATTCTTGGGCGTGGACCTTAAGTCACCACACACACTCACACACTCACACACTTAGAATTAATTAGGTTAAGTTAGGTTTAGGTGATCTTTGACCCTAGTCAACCCAACCACACTAGAAAACAAAAGATTTTGACCAAGTCAAGGGTCAAACTTGACTTGGTCAAAGTCCTCTTTGACTTGGTCAAGTCTCCCAATGACTTTTCGCTTGGTCAAAACCCGGATACGATTCGGAACTGCGAGATTCTGAAACGTCACCGGAATTCGATGAAATTTTCGTGAGTGGCTTGAAATGGCACCAGGACACATAATATGCAGTTAGATTTTCAATCAGAGTCCTCAAGCTCAAGGTGATAGCCAAAAGTCTAAAATTTTAGCTGTTCCGATCGAAAAAAGAAAAAGTTGAAAAACTGCCACAATGCTCCAATGGTGACCAGAAGGCAAAAAGTGACACATATACAACAATGTGAGTTGTGAGCTACAAGCTCAGTGAGTGGCGGAAACCAAGCACCATTATAACAATTAAATGCTAAGGATTATTCCTTTTAAGGAAGAACATGGGTGGAAACCCAATGGATAACAAGGTCATGTGGTGGTGGGACCAATCTCACCCTCACCCTCACTCCCGGACGGAGACTCTTGGGACTCTTGAGGAGAGACCATACCTGTTGTGCCTGTGTCATTTGGAGCGCTCTGATTGAAAATTTGGGTACATAATTTTCTTTCCCTAGAAGTTATGTTTTCCCAATTTGGCATTTGGATTTGATTTTGTTAAAATCCAAGATGAAGAGGTTTAAAAATGATTTTATTATGAGAGGTCCAGTTTTGAGTTGGATTTCGTGCAAAGTAGAATTAGATCAACTGGATTCATGTAGTAAAAGTTATGGCTATTTTACCAAGTATACCCCGGGGATGAAAATTCTGGCAGCAGCCCTGTTCTATGTTTAGCTCTAATTTCGGAATAGCAGGACGGATTATTTGATCTTGGTGAAAACATGAAAGTTGTAGATAATCGTCTTGGCTTTTCAGCGGACTTTGAATTGTGCAATTCGGAGCTATATTGAGGAAGTTATGGCTGTTCCAGTGAAGCATGCGCAGAATTTCTGGTCAAGGACGACTTAGTCATTTCCATCTTCCTTAGATATTTATGTGCCAAATAAATATCTTCCTCTCTCTCTCTCTCTCCCTCCCAACCCCACGTCAACCTTCTTCTTGGCCTCTCTTCCTCTCTCTCAAGCCCCCCAAGTGTTTGTTTTAATTCCCCAAAGAGAAGGAGATGGTGAAGGAAGAAGAGAAGGGTTGTTCATGTGTTGTTGTTGTTGATCTTCTCTTCTCTCAAGCTCCCTCTCATGATCCTTCCCCCTGATTTTCAGCCAAGAAGGAGGCTGAGGAGGCTGAAGAGGTGGTGGTGGTGGTTGAGGTGGTCGTGGGCGCGTCGAGAGCGTAAGTCCTCTTCCCCTTCTTTTTTATTTTTAGGACTATTGGGATGGTTGGGGAGGTCATGCATGCTATGCATATGGTTTAGGGTGTGTGTGAGGGGTTGGGAAGGGTTAATAAAAGGTTAGGGTTGGCTGGGCGCGCGTTGGGGGCTGTCTGCGCGCGTGCGCGCACAGGCAGGCGCTAGCGGGCACGCAGACGCCAGCGGGCGCGTGCGCGCGGGTGAGTGCGGAGTGGTCGCGCCGGTGCGCGCAGGCGCTGGCACCGGCGGGGGTGCCGCGGGGAGTGCACGGGAGTGCACGTGAGCGTGCGCGCGTGCGGGAGTGCGCGCGCGCCTGGGCATGCGCCTGGGCACGGGGCTGGGGGCCAGTGCGTGCGCGTGCTAGGGCAAGCGCGGGGTTCTGCACGGGCGCGCAGTGGGCGCGAGGGCGCGCTTACTGGACGCGCAGTGCTCGCGGGCAGGCGCTCGACAGTGCGCCAAGGGTGCTGGGGCGCGTGCTGCGTGCGTATGCGTGCGTGCGCATGCGCAAGCGGGGGGCCATGCGTGTGGCTGCCCGAGGGCTCGGGTAGGCGTCGGGGCACTTGGACTCGCGTGCGTACGTGCGTGCTCGCATGCATGCGAGTCCGTATGCATGCTTGTCCGAGTATTTGGTATTTCTTGTACATTTCATGTATATTTGTGATGTTACTCACCAAATTTGATGCCCTTACCCTGCAGATCTCGTCGGATGGGATGCGCGAGGTCCCGGGTATGGTGAGTGGTTCGATTCCAATCCCCCCCCTCTCTAGGGATGTGCTCGACGCGCGTAAACGCGTGTCGCGCATCGATGGGGCCCCTAGCTATAATATGTAGATACGATGATAATGCATGTTTTGCTAGGATGTAACCCTGCCATATTAGACATTGTATGCTAGGGATATACATCCATGTATCATGTATAGAGGCCCATACATGCCTAGACACCATGTCCCATGCTTGAGAAGCCTTAACCTATGCATGTTTCCCATTTAGTTTATTTTAATTAAATCAAAATGAGATTATATTGGTATAGGCATGCCTTAGAGAATATTATGACCTTGTTGTCATAATATATGTTTCCCCGCATCTTAGTTCTGCGCCGTGGAGGAATTCCTTTGAATTCATGACATTAGTAGTGTTAGGAATCATTGTCGACGGATCCAAGAGGATCGTATCCATGTGGGTAGGCTGTTTTCTCCCCTTCGTTGGATCCCAGTAGGGACTCCCCAGCGTTAGAAAGCTGTCCTGACAGAGGGTTCCCATCTGTAGGTACCTCCGATGCGTCGGAGGGTGCTGATCGTGGGAGTATACCAGGTAGAGGCTACGGAGTGTGGGAGAGGCTACCGGTGGACCAAGGGTGGAGAGCAGTCTAGTCTATCCCAAAAGGCCCATGTCACCCCTTAAAGAGTGAGGGTGAGGGTGGGGTGGGTCGGCGATGTTACAACCCACTAGCTTGTGTAGTTACTCCCGTTTAGGGACTTTAATTATTTTGAGGTTAATATGAGTGTGTTGCATAGATTGTTGTTATGCCTGTGTTTTGATATCTCGATAAGTATTTATCGAGAGTAGTTGTTTTCCATTGGGTTCGCTTTACGAACATGGGATCGTTCTCCCCTTTGTTGGATCCGATGTAGGAACTTCTCGGGTTTAGCTGCCCTGACAGAGGGCTCCCATCCGTAGGTACCATCGACGCATTCAGAAGAGTACTGATCGTGGGAGTATACCAGATAGAGGCTACCCGGGGAAAAGGCTACCGGTTGACCAAGGGTGTAGAGCAGTAAGTTGAGGAGATCGGGTTGTAGATACTACCCGGGAGAGGGTTAACGAATGATGTTGCGAGCGTGGGAATCGTTCTCCCCTTCGTTGGATCCGAGTAGGGACTCCCCGGAGTTGGAAAGCTGTCCTGACAGAGGGCTCCCATCTATAGGTGCCACCGATGAGTTCGGAGGGTGCTGATCGTGGGAGTATACCAGGTAGAGGCTACGGAGTGAGGAAGAGGCTACCGGTGGACCAAGGGTGTAGAGTAGTCTAAATCTCTTCAAAAAGTCCTATGTCACCCCTAAAGGGTGAGGGTGAGGATGAGGTGAATAATATCGCCGCGTGACCCATTCGTTGTTCGACCGTTCCCATAGTTGTTGGGTCCGGTCTTGTATCGATATTTAAAGGCATCGTTTGACCAATTATCTAGATGTGGATGATCCAGTAGTGTTGTGTAGACCAGTAATCCCGGGTCTCTTCGACCGACGGTATGGTCTCCCCCCAAAAGTCCCAAGAGTCTCCCTCCGAGAGTGGTGAGGGTGAGGTTGGTCGCGCCGCCGCGTGACCCTGTTATCCATTGGGTTTCCTACCCATGTTTTTCCTTGAAAAAGGGAATTGATTATGTATTCAACTGTAGTATGGTGATTGGTTTCCAGCCACTCACTTGTAGCTCACCCCTCTCATACTCTTTCTTTTCAGGGGCAGTGTTGGGCGTGGAGCTGGAGCTTTCCTGTGGGGTGGTCTTATGGGCGTGGAGCGTTCTTCCAGCGGATGGCGAGTGCGAGGCTATCAGCAGTCCTAGAGTCATGTATGTATTGTAATTTGTGCATGTGGCACAGGTTGTATTTTTCTTTGGTCTAGACTTGGCTCTCACAAGACAGTGATTGTGTATTCGAGTCTGTAATAATATTTTTGATTTATAGACATTGTTTATATATTATGCTTCCGCTTTTTAGTCAGTTATGATTATCCTTGCTTTGCCACTTTGTGTATTGTTGTTGGAGTCTTTATTGACCTTGTTATATATGTGTCACTTTTAACCTTCTAATCACCGTTGGGACATTCTGGCAGTTTTTCAGTTTTTTTCATTTTTCGATCGGAACCGCTAAAATCTTGGACTGTTAGCTATCGTCCTGAGTTTGAGGACTCCGATCGAGAATCTAACTGCATATTATGTGTCCTGGTGCCATTCCAAGCCGCTCACGAAAATTTCATCGAATTCCGGTAACGTTTCAGAATTTCACAATTCCGGGGCGTATCCGGGTTTTGACCGAGCGAGAAGTCATTGGGAGAGTTGACTTGGTCAAAGTGGGCCCATGACTTGGTCAACCCCTTTTGTTTTTTTGTGTGGTTGGGTTGACCCAAGTCAAATCTCACTTAATCCCCTCTAATGCTAGCTTAAACCCTAATTAACCTAGCTTAGCCTAATCTAAGTGGGGATTGACTTATAAGTGAGCTAAATATCTTTTCCCCCACTATTCATCATCTTCCCCAATTAAATTTCTCTCTCCCCCTCTCTCTTTTTCTTGGTTTTGACCTAGCTAGAGGGGTTAAAATCAAAAGCACAAAGAAGAGAAAGGTTAGATCTCATCCCGATCTATCCACCGGTGGTCTCGGATTCGAGTTCCCGCGAGTTTGACCCCCTCTAACACCCTCTTTTCTCCTCTGATTTCAGTGGTTTTAAGGCTGTGGGGAGGTCTTGGTGGTGGAGGTCTTTGGGGAGGTGTTTCGGTGCACGAAGAGCTCCCGGTCCCCTTCCTTTCCTTCCCTTTCCTTGGGTAAGCTTTCTTTCCTTCCTTTTCTTGCTTAGATGCTTGTTTAGGAGGTGTTTTGGGTGCTGGTGGCTGTGGGTGGTGGTTGGGGGCGGTTGGAGGCCATTGGTGGCCGTTGGGTGGTGGTAGAGTGGCTCGGGTAGGCTGGGCGCGCAGGCAGGCAGGGCTCGGGTAGGCAGGCAGCGCGCAGGCAGGCAATGCTCGGGCAGGCAGGCATGAACTGAGCAAGTTGATGCGATTTCCTGCTCGACTCAGGTTCGTTTGGAATATTGGCATGTACCTGTTAGTGCGCGAGATCGCGCTTGACCCTTCCCTTTTAAGTTGGTGATATCCAACGCATGCTTAAGTTATGCCTTGAGTTTGCTTATATGATTAATGACCATGTATGCATGTTGTATGATTTGTTGTTTATGATGTAAATCCATGTTAGGGAGTATCCTTATAATTATTTGATAGGTTATGGTGCATATAGTTTATGTACATACCTATGATATAATTCTCCTGGATATATATATGCGCATGTTAAAACTGATTAGGCCTATCTGAAATAGGCGTGGGTATTGTCACGCCCCAGGGCGGCCGTCCCCGGGACGCGGCAAGTGTATATATGATATCAGCATAAACATGAGTTCAATAACATACTCACACAACAGCTAAAATGACAACACAAACAACAAAAGAGGCTGACATGATATATACACAAATAGCGAAAGCTAAAAAGACTGAATCTGTAACTCAAAGACATATTACAGACTCGATACATAATCAACTGTCCTGTGAGAGCCAATATATACAATGACATCCAAATACAATACAAACGCGTGCCCAAGCACGGAATATAATACATACAATCAAAAGGGATACTGATAGCCTCTGATACTCGCGGGACGTGGCGCTACTCCGCTACTGATGAAGTCCCTCAGGGAGCTCCTCCTCCAGATCCGACTCAGATGACACTGGAGAAAAATATTATGCGAGGGGTGAGCCACACGCTCAGTGAACAGCACAACCCATGCATCACAATTTATATTAACCACCAGATTTATTAACCACAACTCATTGTTCAAGCCTCAAACTGGCAAGAACTACACAAGTCCAGTGGGTCGCTACATCGCCAACCCACTACACCCTTACCCTCACCCCTCAATAGGTGACATAGGATATTGGGACTTACTAAGCTGATAATCATCATCACACAAATCCAGTGCAGCACAACCCATGCATCACAATTTATATTAACCACCAGATATTATTAACCACAAACTCATTATTCAAGCCTCAAAGTGGCAAGAACTACACAAGTCCAGTGGGTCGCTATCGCCAACCCACTACACCCTTACCCTCACCCCTCAATAGGTGACATAGGATATTGGGACTTACTAAGCTGATAATCATCACAACACAAATCCAGTGGGTCGCTATCGCCAACCCACTACACCCTCACCCTCACCCCTCAATAGGTGACATAGGATATTGGGACTGACTAGGCTGTTGGTCACCCTTGGTCCACCGATAGTCTCTCCTCCACTCCGTAGCCGCTTGGCCACTCCCACATTCAGCACAGTCCGTCCCAAATCAGGAGGTGCCTACTGATGGGAGCCCTCTCACGGGACGGCCTTTCTAACGCTGGGGCAGTCTCTACACAGATCCAACGAAGGGAACAGAACAGCCTATCCATACGCATATGATCCACTCGGATCCGCTGACAACACATCTCAACAACTCTAATGTCATGAATTCTTCAGAATTCCTCCAGGGCGCATAACCAAGATGCGGGGAACATGCATAATAATAATAACAAGGGTATAATATTATTGGGGAAGAAACCTTGGGAGGGCAGCATGAGGTCCCGATATAGGACATCCCGACAACCAAACAAGGAACACGGAGTACCCTAGCCCGGGTCTCAATGTTGACCTCGCAAGGCCCCTCCCTATAATATTATCTAAGGCATGCTGAAATACTATAAGTTCGCATTTAATTTAATAAATTAAACTAGTAGGACACATGCATAGGTCGAGGCTTCCTAGCATGATAACAAGGTGACAGGATGCATGGCTCTTACACATATCCTAAGGGTGCAAGTCCCTAACATACAAAGTCTAGGGTAGCATGCATACTACATATTAATCATGCTAGCATGGATTACATATCACACAAGTTAATATTGACCATGGTGCCCCAGGGGAGGACGGTACACGCCCAAGTGCGTATAGCGCCTCCCTACTGGGTTGGGTTGTCCCACAAACCGATAGTCGGGGCGTCACGCGACCGTCCGTCAAAATCTGCAAAATAGGGTAGTCAACTCACTGAGTAAAATACACAAATACACCAAAAATACACTAAAAATACACAACACTCGGGCAAACGTACATACGGCCCGTACGCACACGAGCCCGAGCACCCCAACTCAATCCCGAACCCCCGGGCAGCCGCACGCACGGCCACCCGCCCCGGGCGCACAGCCGAGCCCCGGTCCGCGCGCCCAGACGCACTGCCAAGCCCAACCCGCACGCCCGGACACTCTGTCGAGCCCAGCCTGCACGCCCAGACCCGCCGCACGCCGCGCGCACTCTCGCGCGTGCCCGCGCGCACCGCCAACCAGCCCCAGGTGTAACCGCGCGCACTGCGCCGCAGCGTAGCACCCCGCAGGCGCGCGCGTAGAGGGGCCCTGGCAGGCGCAGGCGGGCGTGTGCGCGCTGGTGCGCGCGGTTGCGCACGGATGCTGGCAGCGAGCGGGGTGCGCGCAGGACGTGCGCGCGAGCGTGCGCGCGCGTGGGGCAGTGCGCCTGGGCGTGTGTCTGGGCGCGCGGCTGGGTGCCAGTGCGCGCGCGTGCGTGCGTGCGTGCGCGTGCTGGGGCATGCGTGGGCATGCGTGGGGCTGCCCAGGGTCTCAGGTAGGTGCTGGGGCACTCGGGCATGTGTCCGTACGCGCGTGCTCGCATGCGTGCGAGGCCGTATGCGTGCATGTCTAAATCTTAAGTAATTCTAGTGATTTCTAATTATTAAATTGTGATGTTACTCACCAAATTTGATGCCCTTACCTTGCAGATCTCGTCGGATGGGATGCGCGAGGTCCCGGGTAATGGTGAGTGGTTCGATCCAATCCCCCCCCCTCGGGATGCGCTCGACGCGCGTAGTCGCGCGTCGCGCATCGATGGGGCCCCCTAGCTATACTACTATTGTAGATAAGTAGTATGGCCATGCTTAAGCTATAATATGTAGATATCTTGCATGCTAGGCTTATATACATGATTGTGTTGCATGCACCCCTCTAGTATGGGCATGTATTAATGTGTATGGATGTATAGAATATGGCATGCCTTAGGTAGTATTGTAATACTACTCCCACCATATTAATTGGAATATCCAGTATGATTAAGTCTGGGTTAATAACGGGCACCTGCCTAATATTCCCTTGCGATAAGACTCGAGGGCGTGGTGTAGTTGTTGCGCCCATGCTAATGGGGCAAAGCTATGACCAGTTTCATGAGATGATGATCTTTCTCGCCCTCTCCTCTGAACGAACTAAGTAAGTAGATGCTATTTCTTACTTGACTCAGGTTCGTTTGGAATATTGGCATGCACCTGTTAGTGCGTGAGATCGCGCTTGACCCTTTCTTTTAAGTTGGTAATATCCAACGCATGTTAGAGTATATTTTGTATGTTTATACTATTAGTGCCCTCATATGCATGTGTATTTAGGTCTTGCCTTGCATGTATGTTGCATGATGTGTTGTTTATGCCATATACTCATGTTAGGGAGAACCCCTATAGTTAAGCATAGGTTATTGTGCATGTGGATAAAGTTCCTTCAGTGATAGAATTCTCTTGTAATAATTATGCGCATGTTAAAACTGATTAGGCCTATCTGGAATAGGCGTGGGTATGACCCGCTGTCGGGTTGTACCTTATTAGTTAGAGCGCTAGTGATGTAATCGCCCCGTGCATCCGAGCGATGCACTCGTTAGGAATTCAGGAGAATTCATTATCTTATCGGTTTTGATAAGCCGGTAGTTGGGGCGTGACACCCCCCTGTGTCCGAGCGATGCAACCGTGTGGGAGTGCAATAGTGTTCGCTATCATCGATATGTGATTATCGAGAGTAGTTGTTTTTCCATTGGGTTCGCTTTGCGAACATGGAATGTTTACTCCCAATGTCGTCCATGTTGAAGAGGCCCGGGTTGTAGCTGTCCTGATAGAGGGCTCCCATCGTAGGTACCACCGATGCGTTCGGGAGCGTACTGATCGTGGGAGTGTACCAGGTAGAGGCTACCCGGGAGAGGGCTAACGAATGATATTGTGAGCGTGGAATCGTTCTCCCCTTCGTTGGATCCGATGTAGGAACTTCCCGGCGTTGGAAAAGCTGTCATGACAGAGGGCTCCCATCCGTAGGTACCATCGAGGCATTTGGAAGCGTACTGATCATGGGAGTATACCAGGTAGTGACTACCTGAGGAAAGGGCTACCAGTGGACCAAGGGTGTAGAGCAGTCTAAGTCTCTTCCAAAAGTCCCAAGAGTCTCCCTCCAGGAGTGAGGGTGAGGATGAGGTGAAGACACGTCGCCGCGTGACCCATTCGTTGTTCGTCCGTTCCCATAGTTGTTGGGTCCGGTTGCGTATCGATGTTCAAAGACATCGTTGGGCAGTTATCTCGATGTAGATGATCCGGTAGTGTTGTGTAGACTAGTAATTCCGGGTCTCTTCGACCAACAGTATGGTCCCTCCCCAAAAATCCCAAGAGTCTTCTCCGGGAGTGAGGGTGAGGGTGAGGTTGGTCGCGCCGCCGCGTGACCCTTTTATCCATGGGTTTCCACCCATGTTTTCTTTGAAAGGAAAGTGCTTATGTATTGAACTGTTGTATTGTGATTGGTTTCCAGCCACTCACTGAGCTTGTAGCTCACCCCTCGCATACTGTTTCTTTTCAGGGGCAGTGTTGGGCGTGGAGTTGGAGCTTTCCTGTGGCGTGGTCTTATGGGCGTGGAGCGTTGTTTTCGGCGGGTAGCGAGTGCGAGGCTGTTAGCAGTCCTAGAGTCATTGTATGTATTGTAAATCGTGCATGTGGCACAGGTTGTTTTTTTATTTGGACTAGACTTGGCTCTCACAGGACAGTGATTGTGTATTCGAGTCTGTAATAATTTTTTTGGTTTACAGACATTGTTTATATATTATGCTTCCGCTTTTCAGTCAGTTATCATTATCCTTGCTGTGCCACCTTGTGTGTTGTTGCTTGAGTGTTTATTGATTTCAGGTATTGATAGCTGATATTTTATTATTGCCACGTCTCGGGGACGGCCGCCCTGGGGAGTGACAGTGCTTATGTGAGTAATGGAGACCTCATGATTCTGAACTTTCTCTCTGACAAAATAAGACTTGACTGTGATATGCTTAGAACAACTAGAGCACTTGGTGTTCTTAGCAAAACTGACTGCGGCTTGATTATTGATTATCACAATACATAGTGATAGGCATGTCAATAAAATCTGCTATGCACAGTCTAAAAAAATTTCTTAGACCAATTGCTTCAGTAACTACTTCATAACAAGCCACATATTCTGCTTCCACAGTGTTATGCCTGTGTCATTTGGAGCCTTGTTTTTTTATCGGAGTCGCTAAAATTTTTAACTTTTAGTCACCTACAGGAGTTGGAGGGCTCTGATTGAAAATTTGGCTCCATAATTTTTCTCCTAGAAGTTATGTATTTCCGATTTGGTATTTGGATTTAATTTTATTAAAATCCAAGATGAAGAGGTTTAAATATGGTTTTACCATGAGATACTTTTGTCACGCCCCAGGGCGGCCGTCCCCGAGACGTAGCAATAATAAAATATCAGCTATCAATACCTGAGGTCAATAAAGACTGTAACAACAACACACAAGGTGGCAAAGCAAGGATAATGATAACTGACTGAAAAGCGGAAGCATAATATATAAACAATGTCTGTAAACCAAAAATATTATTACATACTCGAATACACAATCACTGTCCTGTGAGAGCCAAGTCTAGACTAAAGAAAATACAACATGTGCCACATGCACGATTTACAATACATACAATGACTCTAGGACTGCTGACAGCCTCGCACTCGCCACCTGACGGAAGAACGCTCACGCCCCTAAGACCACGCCACAGGAAAGCTCTAGCTCCACGCCCAACACTGCCCCTGAAAGAAACAGTATGCGAGGGGTGAGCTACAAGTTCAGTGAGTGGCTGGAAATCAATCACCATACAACAGTTCAATACATAGACAATTTCCTTTCAAGGTAAACATGGGTGGGAACCCATGGATAACAAATGTCACGCGGCGGCGCGACCAACCTCACCCTCACCCTCACTCCCGGAGGGAGACTCTTGGGACTTTTTGGGAGAGACCATACCGTTGGTCGAGGAGACCCGGGATTACTGGTCTACGCAACACTACTGGATCATCTACATCGAGATAACTGCCCAACGATGTCTTTAAACATCGATACGAGACCGGACCCAACAACTATGGGAACGGACGAACAACGAATGGGTCACGAGGCGACGTGTCTTCACCTCATCCTCACCCTCACTCGAGAGGGAGACTCTTGGGACTTTTGGAAGAGACTTAGACTGCTCTACACCCTTGGTCCACCGGTAGCCCTTTCCCCACGTAGCCTCTACTTGGTATACTCCCACAATCAGTACGCTTCCGAACACATCGGTGGTACCTAGGGATGGGAGCCCTCTGTCAGGACAGCTTTTCCAACGCCGGGGAGTTCCTACATCGGATCCAACGAAGGGGAGAACGATTCCACGCTCGCAATATCATTCGTTAGCCCTCTCCCGGATAGCCTTTACCTGGTACACTCCCACGATCAGTACGCTCCCGAACGCATCGGTGGTACCTACGGATGGGAGTCCTCTGTCAGGACAGCTACAACCCGGGCCTCTTCAACACAGACGACATTGGGAGTAAACATTCCATGTTCCCAAAGCGAACCAAATGGAAAAACACTACACTCGATAATCACATATCGATGATAGCGAACACTATTGTACAACCACACGGTTGTGTCGCTCGGACACAGGGGGGTCACGCCACGACTACCGGCTTAACAATCCGATAAGATAATGTGTTATATATGTGTCACTTTTAACCTGTTGGTAACCGTTAGAGCGCCCTGGCGGTTTTTAAAATTTTTAGGGTTTTCGATCGGAACCGCTTATTTTCAGACTGTTAGCTATCGTCTGAGCTAGAGGACTCCAATTGGAAATCTGACCGCATATTTGGTGTCCTGGTGCCATTTTAGACCTCTCACGAAAATTTCATCGAATTCTGGCATCGTTTGCAAAAATTTTCCAGTTCCGGGGCGTATCCGGGTTTTTAAGTCGCGCTCTACTTAAAAGAAATCAAAAATCACCTCGTCACTATTCATCATCCCTCCCGACGTGATTTCCTCTCTCCTCTCCTCCGATTTTCTTCCGTTTGAGCCCCCTCCACCCCTCAAAATCAAAAACCTAAAGCACGGGAAGTGTAGATCGGGTCCCGATCTACGCTCCGGTGTCTTCAAATCCAAATTCCGACGACTCTAGCCTCCCCGACCTCCCCTCTCTCTCCTCTGTTTCGAGCCAAATCGAGGGCCGTGATAGATCGGGGCGTGAGAAGGCTTGTGGGAAGGGTTTCGGCGCGTGGAGATCCACCGGACACCTCCTCCTCCCCTCGGTAAGCCTCTTTTCCCTCTCATTTCTTGTCTAGATGATTGCTAGGGGAGGGTTTTGTGGTTGGGAGGTGGTTGGTGGCGGTGGGGGTCGTCGGAGGGTGGTCGGAGGTGGTTGGAAGTGGTCGGGGCAGTGGGAGGGGTGGTTGGAGGCGCTCGGCAGGTGGGGGGGGTGTTCTCGGGCAGCAGGCAGAGCAGCAGCAGCGCGCAGGCTGGGCGCGCGCGGTCATGCGCGCGTGCGTGCGCGCGGCGTGCAAGCTGGCGCGCGCGGGCGGCGTGCTGTGCTGGTCGTGCAGGTGTGCTGTGCCGGCGGTGCGAGGCGTGCGAGCTGCTCGGGTGGTGCTGTGCGCGAGGGGCTGATGGCGAGCTGGTCTGGGCGCGCGCGGAGGTGCTGGCCGGTGCTGGGCGAGCAGTGGCCGGTGCTGGGCGAGCAGAGGCCGGTGCTGGGCGAGCAGAGGCCGGTGCTGGGCGAGCTGGGCGGCTGGTGCGCGTGGAGCAGGTCGCGCGAGGTGCGCGCGGAGGTGCTGGACGCGCGAGGTGCGCGCGGAGGTGCTGCCAGAGGTGCTGGACGCGCGAGGTGCGCGCGGAGGGGTGGCGGAGGTGCGCGCGGGGTGCGCGCGGGGCGAGGAGGCGTGCGCGAGGCGTGCGCGGGTCGCGGCAAGGCTGGGATGGTGTGCGCGGAGGCGAGGCGCCGCGCGCGGGGGCGTGCGGGGTGCTCGCGGGCCAACGCACGGCGTGCGGGGCGCGTGCGGGCTGCCGCGGCTGGGCTCGGTGGACGCGCGGAGCCCCGGGCGGTGCGCGGAGTGCGCGGGCTGAGGCGCGGCGGCGCGTCCGGGCGGTCGGGTGGCCGTGCGGGTGGTGGCCGGCCGTGCGGGGGGTTGTCGGAGTGCTCGGGCTAGCGTGCGTGCGGGTCGTATGCACGTTTGCCCGAGTGTTGGGAGTTTAATTGTGGGTTTATGTATTTTGTAGTATTTATGGATTTTAACTCACCACATTGATTGTCTGTCTTGCAGATCTTGATGGACGGTCGCGCGACGACCCCGATTCTGGTGAGTGGGACAATCCAACCCAGTAGAGAGGCGTTGTACGCACTTGGGGCGTATACCGACCTCTCCTGGGGCGACATGGATAAATATTACCTGTAATAATATGTGATCCATGCTTGTGTGAATTATGTGTAGAATGCATGCTACCCTAGGCTTTTATGTTAGGGACTTGCACCCATAGGATATGCGTATGAGCCATGCAGCATGTCCCCTGGTTTTCATGCTAGGAAACCCCGGCCTATGCATGCGTCCTACTAGTTTATTTATTAAATTAAATGCTGGTATCTGTTAGATCGCATGCCTTAGGATAATATTATAGGGAGGAGCCTTGCGAGGTCAACGCTGAGACCCGTGTTAGGGTACTCCGTGTTCCTTGTTTGGTTGTCGGGATGTCCTGTATCGGGACCTCGGGCTGCCCTCCCAAGGTTCTAGTCCCAATAATATTATATGTAATGATTGTATGATTAGTATGATTATTAGCATGAGTAGTGAATATTATAGGGGAGGGACCTTGCGAGGACAGCGGTGAGACCCGTGTTAGGGTACTCCGTGTTCCTTGTTTGGTTGTCGGGGTATCCTGTATCGGGAACTCACGCCGCCCTCCCGAGTTTCTTTCCCCCAGTGATATTCCAACACTGCTTTTGATTGTACTGTTTCCCCGCATCGTGGAGATGCACCCGGTTGAATTCAGAGGAATTCATGACATTTGAGTTGCGATGATATGTAGTTGGCGGATCCGAGTGGATCATGTGCGTATGGATAGGCTGTTCTGTTCCCTGCGTTGGATTCGGTAGAGGCTATCCCCCAGCGTTAGACAGGGCCTTCCTGACAGAGGGCTCCCATTAGTAGGCACCTCCTGATTTGGTGACGGACTGTGCTGAACGTGGGAGTAGACCAGGCGGCCTACGGAGTGGAGGGAGAGACTATCGGTGGACTAAGGGTGACCAACAGCCTAGTCAGTCCCAAAATCCTATGTCACCCGTGGTAGGGTGAGGGTGAGGGTGTAGTGGGTTGGCGATGAGCGACCTACTGGATATGTGAATGGATGATTATCAGTCCCAAAATCCTATGTCACCCATGGATGGGTGAGGGTGAGGGTGTGGTGGTTCGGCGAAGTACGAACCACTGGATTGTGTTGTTATGTATTGATGGCTGGATAAAATAATGGAAAATTGGTAAATATTGTCTGTGATGCATGGGTTGTGCTGTTCACTGAGCGTGCGGCTCACCCCTCGCATATGTTTTTCCCCAGTTGCCACTGTGCCTGAGTTGGAGCCAGAGCAACAGTTGGAGCTTTCCGAGGGATTTCTTCAGTAGCGGAGCAGCGCTACGTCCGCGAGTACCAGAGGCTGTCAGCATCCCTTTCCTTGGCTGTATGTATTTTATTTCCGTGCTTGGCACGTGTTGGTATATGTTCAGTTGTATATTGTGTATATTGGCTCTCACAGGACGTATGATTGTGTATCGAGTCTGTAGAATGTTTATTCACAGATTCAGTCTTTTGCTTCCGCTATATTGTATATATATTATGTCAGCCCTATTTGATATGTGTTGTCATTTTATTTGTGGTTTAGAGTATATACACTTGACCTCCTGTGTAGGTTTCTGATATGATATATATACATTTGCCGCGTCCCGGGGTTGGCCGCCCTGGGGCGTGACATAATGAATTCTCCTGAATTCCGAACGAGTGCATCGCTCGGATGCACGGGGCGATTACATCGCTAGCGCTCTAACTAATAAGGTACAACCCGACAGCGGGTCATACCCACGCCTATCCCAGATAGGCCTATCAGTTTTTTTAACATGCGCATATAAATATATCCAAGAGAATTTTATATCTAGCTATGTGCATGAACCATATGCACAATAATCTAATAATTATAGGGACACTCCCTAACATGGATTTACATCATACAACATGCATACATGGTCATTAATCACATAAACATACAAAATATACTCTAACATGCGTTGGATATCGCCAACTTAAAAGAAAGGGTCAAGCGCGATCTCGCGCACTAACAGGTGCATGCCAATATTCCAAACGAACCTAAGTCGAGTAGAAAATCGCATCTACTTACTCAGTTCGTTCAGAGGGAGAGGGCGAGAGAGATCATCATCTCATGAAACTGGTCATAGCTTTGCCCCATTAGCATGGGCGCAACAACTACACCATGCCCTCGAGTCTTATCGCAAGGGAATATTAGGCAGGTGCCCGTTATTAACCCAGACTTAATCATGTTCGATATTCCAATTAATATGGTGGGAGTAGTATTACAATACTACCTAAGGCATGCCATATTCTATACATCCATACACATTACACAAATACATGCCCATACTAGAGGGGCTCATGCAACACAATCATTCATACATGGATACAATACATGTATATAAGCCTAGCATGCAAGATATCTACATATTATAGCTTAAGCATGGCCATACTACTTATCTACACAAGTAGTATAGCTAGGGGGGCCCCATCGATGCGTGACGCGCGTCTACGCGCGTCGAGCGCATCCCGAGAGGGGGGGATTGGATCGAACCACTCACAGATACCCAAATCGCTGCGCGTCCGGTCTACGAGATCTGCAAAACACAACCAATGATCCACAATTAAAATATGGAACCTCCTATCACACATATAAGCCTACTTCATGAAGGCCCTAACCCCTGATACTTCCATATTATCACCCAAGACACATGCAAACAACTCCTTGACACTCAACAAAGCAAAACTGCCAAACCTGCTGCAACCAGCCCTACTAATTGGTCTCCACAGCACCCAATATGTTATATATGTGTCACTTTTAGCTTCTGGTCACCATTGGAGCATTTTTGACAGTTTTTCAACTTTTTCTTTTTTTGATCGGAACCGCTAAAATTTTGGACTTTTGGCTATCATCATGAGCTTGAGAACTCCGATTGAAAATCTAACTGCACATTATGTGTCCTGGTGCCATTTCAAGCCACTCACAAAAATTTCATCGAATTCCGGTAACGTTCAGAATTTCACAGTTCTGAATCGTATCCGGGTTTTGACCAAGCGAAAAGTCATTGGGAGACTTGACCAAGTCAAAGAGGACTTTGACCAAGTCAAGTTTGACCATTGACTTGGTCAAATCTCTTTGTTTGTTTGTGTGGTTGAGTTGACCATAGTCAAAGCTCACCAAAAATACCCTAAGTTTCCTAATGTGAGTGTGTCAGTGGCTAAGTGTGTGTGTGTGCAACCAAGTGAGGTCCACGCCCACCAATAGTGCTTCTATTCATTATTCATCTCTCTCTCTCTCTCACACACCAAAATCTCATCATCCCTTCCCTTGTTTCCACCTTTTGATCTAGAAGAGCTTGAAATAAGAAGCCATTGAAGGAGAAAAGGAAGGTGAGGTCTTGATCTACCTTCCTATGGTTTCATTTTTTCTTTCCCCCTTGTTTGCCTCCCTCTCATGGCTTCCTTTTCCCCCTGATTTTCAGCCTTGCTAGGGCTTAGAAGAGGCTAGGTAGTGGTGGACTTGGTGGTGGCCTTTCGGTGCGCGAAGGGCACCTGAGTTCCTCCCCTTCCCTTCCTCTCTTTGGGTAAGCTTTCCTCCTCCCTATTCTTGTTTAGATGCTTGATTAGGGTGTGTATTTGGGTGTGCATGGTACGCATGTGTGTTAGGGGTGTGGGAGGGCTGAGGGAGGTGGTGGGAGGGACTCAGGCGCGCGTGCGGGGTCATCCGCGCGCGTGCGCACGAGTTTACGCACGCAGGCAGAGCAGGCGCGCGCAGTCGGGCGCCCTGGGGGCGTGCGCGCGGGCGCAGTGCGCGGGGTTCGCGCTGGGGGAGTGCTGCGGGGGCGGTGCACGCGGGGTGCGCGCGGGGTGCTACGCAGGGGCGCAGTACGCGCGGGTAGACGCAGAGCTGGACGTGCGGTGCGCGCGTACGCGGCAGCGTGTCTGGTCGCTCGGGTAGGGGCGCAGCAGCGTGTCTGGGCACGCGGGCTGGGGCGCGACAGTGCGCCCGGGGCGCGGGCGTGCGTGCGTGCGTGCGCACCCGTGCGTGCGCGTGCGGGTGGCCATGCGCATGGCTGCCGTGGGTGCGAGAGGGTGGTGGGGCACTCGGACTCGCGTGCGTGCGGGCCCGTATGCATGCTTGTCCGAGTGTTGGGTATTTCTAGCATATTTCTTATGTATTTGTGTAATTACTCACCATTTTGATTACCCATGTCTTGCAGATCTTGACGGGCGGTCACGCGACGACCCGGGTTTTGGTGAGTGGGACAATCCAACCCAGTAGGGAGGCGTTCGATGCACGTAGGCGTGCATTGCCCTCCCCTAGGGCACCATAGTTGCATATTAGCTAGTATTAAATGTAAACTGTGCTATGCATGATCATTATGTTGTATCCATGCCACCTTAGACTTTGTATGCTAGGGATACGCACCCTTATATCATGTATAGCGGCCTATGCATGCCTAGACACCTTGCCCCGAACTATGCATGTTCCCATCTAGTTTAATTTAATTAAATCAAATGTGAGCATATAGTTACAAGCATGCCTTAGAGAATATTATAACCTTGTTGTTATAATATGTGTCTCCCCGCATCTTAGTTATGTGCCCTGGAGGAATTCTGGTGAATTCATGACATTATTTAGCATTACAATCGGTGTCGACGGATCCAAGAGGATCATATCCGCGTGACTAGGTTGTCTTCTCCTTATTGGTTGGGATCCGAGGTAGGAACTCCCCGGCGTTAGCTGGCCTGACAGAGGGCTCCCATCTGTAGGTGCCTCTGATGCGTCGGACTGTGCTGATCGTGGGAGTATACCAGGTGGAGGCTACGAGGGTGGGAGAGGCTACCCGGTGGGGCCAGGGGTGGAAAGCAGTCTAGTATGCCCCAAGAGGCCCATGTCACCCCTCGGAAAGGGTGAGGGTGAGGGGAGGGAAAGTGGGTTGGCGATGAGACGACCCACTAGAATGTGTAGTTGCTCCCGTGTTAAGGGCTATAATTAATTGAGGTTAATATGAATTGTGATGCATGGGTTGTGCTATTCACTGAGCGTGTGGCTCACCCCTCGCATATATTTTTCTCCAGTTATATCTGAGTCGGATCTGAAGGAGGAGCTCCCCGAGCCACATCAGCAGTAGCGGAGCAGCGTCACGTTCTGCGAGTGAGAGGCCATCAGCATCCCCTTTTGATTGTATGTATTGTATTCCGTGCTTGGGCACACGTTTGTATTATATTTGGATGTCGTTGTATATATTGGCTCTCACAGGACAGTTGATTATGTATCGGGTCTGTAATATGCCTTTTGAATTATAGACTCAATCTTTTAGCTTCCGCTATTTGTATATATTATGTCAGCCACCTTTCTGTCTGTGTTGTCATTTTCGATGTTGTATAGAGTATTTTATTGATTTCATGTATAGACAGCTGATATCATATATACTAGCCGCGTCTCGGGGACGGCTGCCCTGGGGCATGACACAATACACTTCCAAAAATTATGAAATAAATCATGCCCATTCTCTGATATGCTGGGATCATAATCCATGAAGACATTAGAACCTAATTTTGCCTTTACAAGCCCGAAAAAAATTATTTCCAGAAGCAGGTCAATTCCTACGCGAATCTGGACAGGCCATGCAAAACATGTTCTAACTTACAACACAGATATCATAATGACCCCAAATTTCATATATAACATCTAGACACATAGATGATCAAATCATAAGAAGACATAATCCTAACAATATGCCTCTTCATACTAGATTCACTGAGATCTTTAAAAGACAGTGAGCTGCCTTACCGAAACAGAGGGAGGGAAATGGGGAGATGCGGGGTTATCGACACACCCACGACCACCTCAACCACCACCACCACTACCACCATCTATTCAGCATCTCCTCAGCCTTCTTTGGCTGAAAAACAGGGGGGGGGGGGAGACATGAGAGGGAGCTTGAGAGAGGAGAAACCACAACCACAACAACACATACACAAAACTCACCTCTTGCTTCCTTCTTCACCTTCACCTTCAATGGATTCTTCCTCCTCCTTCTCCACACAAAAAGAGGAAAAAAAAAAGACCAAGAGAGGGAGCTTGAGAGAGTTCCACGAAATGAAAGAGAGGTGGAGAGAGAGAGAGGGCAAAAATGTCATTTTCATGCCCAAATAGTGCCTATGGGTGACCTTAAGGGGGGGGGTGAGGTTAGGGTTAGGCTCACCCTCTCACATAACCAATAACCAAAGGTTTCTTCATCCCTAAGCAAGGTGGGGGTAAGTTTACCAAGGGTCACCATATTCCCAAAATATCTCACACTATTCAACCAACCAGGAACTCTTAAAACCCGGATACGGTTCGGAATTGCATATTTTTCAAAATGTTACCGGAATTCGATGAAATTTTTATGGGTAGTACTAAACGGTACCAGGACCCATAATATGCAGTTAGATTTCCAATCAGAGTACTCCAACTCCCGCAGGTGGCTAAAAGATAAAATTTTAGCGACTCCGATCGAAAAATTAAAAAGGCCCTGAATGACCCAGAAGTGACCAAGGCTTAACCGAAATGGCTCCAAATGACACAGGCATAACATGCTCAGTTTTGAGTTAGATTTCGTACAAAAGTGGAATTAGATGAACTGGATTCATGTAGTAAAAGTTATCGGTATTTTTCCGAGTGTACCCCGGGGATGAAAAATTCTGGCAGCAGCCCTGTTCAATGTTTAGATCTCATTTCAGAATAGTTGGAGGGAATATTTGATCTTGGCATAAACATAAAAGTTGTAGATAATCTTCTTGGATTTCCAAAGGATTTTGAATTGTGCAATTCGGAGTTATATCAGGGAAGTTATGGCTGTTCGAGTGAAGTCTGTCCAGAGATTTTTGGTCCCCGATTTGGTCATTTAAATCCCTCTTTTGGCTATTTAATCCCCGATTGTCTCTCTCGCCTAACACTCTCGACCAGCCCTTCCGTCTATGAAAAATGAAGAAGATAAAGTGGAGGTGGTGTTGAAGTCCCCTCTTCGGATGTCTTGGTATGTTTGTTGTTTGAAGGGAGGTTCGGGGCGTCGATGGTGATAAAGGTGGAGCTGTGGCGTGTGGGCGTGCCGGAGCCGCATATGGACCCCCCGCTCTCCGTGTTGGGTTCAGCCATGTCTTTTGTAGCTGATGGGGAGGAGTGGAAGCTCCATTGCTTTGTGTTGTTGTTGTGTATGCATGGAATTGAAGAGGATGAGGGAGAGAAGCCCATGTTCATGCGTTATGTGTTGTGTATGTGTGTACGCCACCCGTTTGTGGGTATGTGTGAGTGAACCTTGTATGCCTTTTCTTCTCTTCTTTCAAATGAGGTTCCTCATGCATCACTTGAACTTGTGTTTATAGGCTAAAAGGGGCGTAGGGTTGGCACATCGGGTGCTCGAGTGCATGCTTAGCATTCTCGCATGTGTGCGGAGCGCGTGGGAAGCGTGCACGGAGTGCTCGAGGACGTGCTGGGCGTTCACTGATGCGTGCAGAGTGCGTGGGCCGCGTGCACGCGGTGCTCGGGGGTGTGCTTGCAGTATTCGGACCCGTTCAGGGTGTGTTTCGGGGTATCGAGCACCTTGTTATAGCCCAATCCAAACCATTGGTCAATTTCAGGATTGGATGATTCTTGGCGGATTGGTATCATTCTTCGGATTCAATTGTTTTCGCCCTCTTGCGTTTCGCGAGCTGTGCGCTCGTTAGGTGAGTGGTTTGATCCAATCCCCCCCCCCCTCGGGATGCGCTCGACGCGCGTAGTCGCGCGTCGCGCATCGATGGGGCCCCCTAGCTATACTACTTGTGTAGATAAGTAGTATGGCCATGCTTAGTGTCACGCCACAGGCGTCCCCGAGACGTGGCAATAATAATATGTAATATCAGCTATCAATACCTGAGGTCAATAAGGACACCCACAACAATACACAAGGCGACAAAGCAAGATAAAGATAACTGACTGAAAAGCGGAAGCATAATATATAACAATGTCTGTAAATCAAAAACATTATTACAGACCCGAATACACAATCAATGTCCTGTGGAAGCCAAGTCTAGACCAAAGAAAATACAACCTGTGCCACATGCACGATTTACAAAGCATAAAAGACTCTAGGAATGCTGACAGCCTCGCACTCACCATCCGCCGGAAGAACGCTCCACGCCCATAAGACCACGCCACAGGAAGCTCCAGCTCCACGCCCAACACTGCCCCTGAAAACAAACAATATGCGAGGGGTGAGCTACAAGCTCAGTGAGTGGTCAAAAACCAATCACCATTCTACAGTTCAATACATAAATCAGTTCCCTTCTTCAAGGAAAAACATGGGTAGAAACCCAAAGATCACTGGGTCACGCGGCGGCGCGACCAACGTCACCCCCACCCTCACTCCCGAAAGGAGTCTTTTGGGACTTATGGGGAGAGACCATACCGCCGGTCGAAGAGACCCGGATTTACTGGTCTAGAGACCATGCCGTCGGTCGAAGAGACCCGGATTTACTGGTCTAGAGACCATGCCGTCGGTCGAAGAGACCCGGACTTACTGGTCTACTCAACACTACTGGATCATCTACATCTAGATAATCGCCCATCGATGTCCTTCAACATCCATCACGAGACCGGACCCAACAACTATGGGAACGGTCGAACAACGAATGGGTCACAAGGCGACGCGTCTTCGCCTCATCCACACCCTCACTCCTGAAAGGAGACATTTTGGGACTTTGGGAGAGACTTAGACTGCTCTACACCCCTGGTCCACCGGTAGCCTCTCCCACCCTCGTGGCCTCCGCCTAGTCCTCTGACAGGTATAGCCAACGCCGGGGAGTTCCTACATCGGATCCAACAAAGGGGAGAACGATTCCTTGCTCGCGATATCATTCGTTAACCCTCTTCCGGGTATTATCTACAACCCGATCTCCCCAACTCGAACAACCACTCTCGATACTTACTCATCGAGATATCACACATATGCATAACAGCAACCAACACACTCATATTAACCTCAAAGTATTCATAGCCTCTAAGTGGCAGCAACTACACAATCCAGTGGGTCGCTACATCGCCGACCCACCACACCCTCACCCTCACCCTCACAGGGTAACATGGTCTTTTGGGACTGACTAGGCTGTTAATCACCCTTGGTCCACCGATAGCCTCTCCTCCCCTCGTAGCTCGGTTGGTCTACTCCCACGATTCAGCACAGTCCGAAACCAAATCAGGAGGTACCTACTGATGGGAGCCCTTTGTAAGGACAGCCTGTCTAACGCTGAGGAGTCCCTACACGGATCCAACGAAGGGAAGAGAAACAACCTACCCACACGGATATGATCCTCTTGGATCCGTCGACATCGCTTCCTAACATTTCTAATGACATGAATTCTTCATATTTCCTCCAGGGCGCATAACTAAGATGCGGGGAAGCATATATTATAACCACAAGGTTATAATATTTTCTAAGGCATGCTAATAAACATATGCTCGCATTTGATTTAAATAAATTAAACTAAATGGGAACATGCATAGGTCGGGGCTTTCGAATCAAGGGGCAAGGTGCCTAAACATGCATGGGCCGCTATACATGATATAAGGGTGCATATCCCTAGCATACAAAGTCTAAGGTGGCATGGATACATCATATTAATCATGCATAGATCAAGGCTCTTAAGTATAGGACATGGTGTCCAGGCATGTACGGGCCTCTATACATGATGTATGGGTGTATATCCCTAGCCTACAAAGTCTAAGGTGGCATGGATACATCATATTGATCAGGCATGCACAGGTGTCTACATAATTTAGCTAGGGGCCCCCATCGATGCGCGACGCGCGCCTATGCGGGTCGAGCGCATCCCTAGAGAGGGGGGGATTGGAATCAAACCACTCACCTTATGACCCGGGATCTCACGCATCCCATCCGACGAGATCTGCAAGGTAGGGGCATCCAACTGGTGAGAAACAACACAATTTACACATTAGAAATACCCAATACTCGGACAAGCATGCATACGGACTCGCACGCATGCGAGCACGCACGTACGCACGTGAGTCCGAGTGCCCCGACACCTACCCGAACACAAGGGCAGCCATACGCACGGCCACCCGCACGCGCACTCCCGAAGGCGCACGCCTGCACGCGCCCCTGCGCCCCGGGCGCACTGCCGCGCACCTGCCCGCGCGCCCAGACGCGCTGCCGCACGCGCGCGCACCGCGCGTCCAGCCCAACGCACCCCCGCGCGCACTGCGCCCTCTGCGCAGCACCCCGCGCCACGTGCACGCACGCACGCGCACGCACTGGTCCCCAGCCCCGCGCCCAGGCGCATGCCTAGACGCCCTGCCCGCGCGCGCGCCCGCGCGCACTTGCGCGCACTCCCACGCACCCCCGCTCGCGCCTGCACCCGCGCGCACGCGTCCGCACACGTCTGCGTGCCCGCCAGGGCCTGCCAGCGCTCCCCTGCGCGTGCACGCGCGCAGACTGCACCCAGCGCGCGCCCAAGCCATCCTTACCCCATTTTAGCCCTTCCCAACCCCTCACACACACCCCAACCCATCTACCTAGCATGCATGACCTCCCCAACATCCCCTTAAGCCAATAAAATCAAGAAAAGAAGGGGAGGAGCTCACCTCGGAGGGGAGGGGGAACAAAAGGGGGAGGTTCGGGGGCCCTCGACGCACCCGCGACCACCTCAACCGCCACCACCACCACCTCCTCGGCCTCTCCTCAGCCTCCTCCTCAGCTGAGAATCAGGGGGGGATTCATGCAAAGAGAGCTTGAGAGAGGGGAGAACAAACACAACAACACACAAACCAACCTTCACTTCCTTCTCCACCATCTCCTTCTCTTTGGGGCAATTTATCAAACACATGGGGGCTTGAATGAGAGAAAGAGAGGGAGCTGGAAATGCAGTCGACGAGGGGATTTGGGAGGGGAGAGAGTGAGAGAGAGATTTATCAAAATATCTAAAGGGGAAAAGACCTAGTCGCCCTTTGACTAGAATTTCTGCGCAAGCTTCACTGGAACAGCCATAACTTCCTCGATATAGCTCCGAATTGCACAATTCCAAAACCGATGGAAAGCTAAGAAGATTATCTACAACTTTCATGTTTATGCCAAGATCAGATAATCTCTCCAGCCATTCCGAAATTAGAGCTAAACATCGAGCAGGGCTGATGCCAGAATTTCTCTCCCCGGGGTACACTTGGAAAAATACCCATAACTTTTACTACAAGAATCCAGTTGATCTAATTCTACTTCTGTCTGAAAGCTAACTCAAAACTGGACATCTCATAATAAAATCATAATTAAACCTCTTCATCTTGAATTTTAACAAAATCAAATCCAAATACCAAATTGGGAATACATAACTTCTAGGAAAAAAAATTATGTACCCAAATTTTCAAACAGAGCGCTCCAAATGACACAGGCACAACACTTAAGCTATAATATGTAGATATCTTGCATGCTAGGCTTATATACATGTATTGTATTCATGTATGAATGATTGTATTGCATGAGCCCCTCTAGTATGGACATGTATTTGTGTAATGTGTATGGATGTATAAAATATGACATGCCTTACGTAGTATTGTAATAATACTCCCAAGCATGAATAAGTCTGGGTTAATAACGGGCACCTGCCTAATATTCACTTGCAATAAGACTCGAGGATGTGGTGTAGTTGTTGCGCCCATGCTAATGGGTCAAATCTATGACCAGCTCCATGAGATGACGATCTCTCCCGCCCTCTCCCTCTGAACGAACTGAGTAAGTAGATACGATTTCCTACTCGACTCAGGTTCGTTTGGAATATTGGCATGCACCTGTTAGTGCGCGAGATCGCGCTTGACCCCTTTCTTTTAAGTTGGTGATATCCAACGCATGTTTAAGTTAGGCCTTGTGTGCTTATGTGATTAATGACAATGTATGCATGTTGTATGATTTATTATGATGTAAATCCATGTTAGGGAGTGTCCCTATAATTATTAGATGATTGTGCATATGGTTCATGCACATAGCTAGATATAAAATTCTCCTGGATATATTTATATGCGCATGTTAAAAACTGATAGGCCTATCTGGGATAGGCATGGGTATGACCCGCTGTCGGGTTGTACCTTATTAGTTAGAGCGCTGGTGATCTAATCATCCCGTGCATCCGAGCGATGCACTCGTTTGGAATTCAGGAGAATTCATTATCTTATCGGATTGTTAAGCCGGTAGTTGGGGCGTGACACCCCCCCTGTGTCTGAGCGACGCAACGGTGTGGGAGTACAGTAGTATTCGATATCTCGATAAGTGATTATCTAGAGTAGTTGTTTTTCCATTGGGTTCGCTTTGCGAACATGGAATGTTTACTCCCAATGTCGTCCGTGTTGAAGAGGGTCGGGTTGTAGCTGTCCTGATAGAGGGCTCCCATCCGTAGGTACCACCGATGCGTTCGGGAGCGTACTGATCGTGGGAGTGTACCAGGTAGAGGCTACCCGGGAGAGGGTTAACGAATGATATTGCGAGCGTGGAATCGTTCTCCCCTTCGTTGGATCCGATGTAGGAACTTCCCGGCGTTGGAAAAGCTGTCCTGACAGAGGGCTCCCATCCGTAGGTACCACCGAGGCGTTCGAAAGCGTACTGATCGTGGGAGTATACCAGGTAGTGACTACCTGGGGAAAGGGCTACCGGTGGACCAAGGGTGTAGAGCAGTCTAAGTCTCTTCCAAAAGTCCTATGTCACCTCTAAGGGGGTGAGGGTGAGGATGAGGTGAAGACACATCGCTGCGTGACCCATTCGTTGTTCGTCCGTTCCCATAGTTGTTGGGTCCGGTTGCGTATCGATGTTCAAAGACATCGTTGGGCAGTTATCCCGATGTAGATGTTTCAGTAGCGTTGTGTAGACCAGTAATTCCGGGTCTCGTCGACCAACGGTATGGTCTCTCCCCAAGAGACCCAAGAGTCTCCCTCAGGGAGTGAGGGTGAGGGTGAGGTTGGTGATCCAGTAGTGTTGTGTGGACCAGTAATCCCGGGTCTCCTCAACCAACGGTATGGTCTCTCCCCAAAAGACCCAAGAGTCTTCCTCCGGGAGTGAGGGTGAGGGTGAGGTTGGTCGCGCCGCCGCGTGACCCTGTTATCCATTGGGTTTCTACCCATGTTTTTCCTTGAAAGGAAATTGTGTTAGCATTGAACTGTTGTATGGTGATTGGTTTCCAGCCACTCACTGAGCTTGTAGCTCACCCCTCGCATACTGTTTCTTTTCAGGGGCAGTGTTGGGCGTGGAGCGGGAGCTTTCCTGTGGCGTGGTCTTATGGGCGTGGAGCGTTCTTCCGGCGGGTGGCGAGTGCGAGGCTGTCAGCAGTCCTAGAGTCATTTTATGTATTGTAAATCGTGCATGTGGCACAGGTTGTATTTTATTTGGACTAGACTTGGCTCTCAGAGGACATTGATTGTGTATTCGAGTCTGTAATAATGTTTTTGATTTACAGACATTGTTTATATATTATGCTTCCGCTTTTCAGTCAGTTATCATTATCTTTGCTTTGCCACCTTGTGTGTTGTTGTTGGAGTCTTTATTGACCTCAGGTATTGATAGCTGATATTTCATTATTACCACGTCTCGGGGACGGCCGCCCTGGGGCGTGACACATAGTGGATGAAGCGGTCAAACTCTGTTTAACACTTCTCCAAGTGACTGCAGCTCCTGCAAGCATAAAAACATAGCCTGATGTAGACTTCATGCTGTCCTGACAACCTGCAAAGTCAGCATCTGAGTAGCCTATCAACTCTAGAGGATCAGCTTTCTTATATACTAGCATGAATTCAGATGTACCACTGTCTTGAAGCCTGTCGAAGTCCACAAATAGACTTCAACTTGCAAACCAGGTTATCACCTTGTTCAAAACCTTCAGGCTGAGACATATAAATATTTTCATCCAATTAACCATTTAAGAAGGCTGTTTTCACATCCATCTAGTGCAGCTTCAGATTGAAATGTGCAACAAGTGCCATAACAATTCTAAAGAATTCTTCTGAGAGACCGGAGAGTAAGTCTCTTTGAAATCAATGCCTTCCACTTGAGTGAACCATTTAGCCACCAATCTAGCCTTTCTTCTCTCAATTCTGCCTTCTATAGTTCTTTTGGTCTTGAAGACCCATCGACTTCCAATTGGCTTCACTCCAGATGGCAAAGAAATCAATTCCCAAACATCATTTTTCTTCATCGATTCCAATTCCTCTTTCATAGCATGTATCCACTCTGCAGAACTCTCACTAGCCACTGCTTGAGAGTAGAAAATAGGATCTTCATCAATAGGAACATCAAAGTCAATTTCTTGCTGATATACAATGAAGTCATATGAAATAGTGGATCTTCTCAATATAGTCGAACCTCTAACACTTGTAATTGCACCTTGGCTTCCACCTTGAAGCACTGAAGTCTACTGATCTTCTTGTGGAATAGGAACAACAGGCACAATGAGAGGTTCTTCAGTCAATGTTATCTTCTTTTCTTCTAGTCTCCCACTGATCTCCTCATTCTCAAGAAATTTGGCATTGTTGGATTCTACTATCTCATTAGGTCTTGATGGATAATAAAATATGTATTCTTTGGACCTCTCTGAGTATCCAACAAAATAACAAGAGACAGTTTAGGATCCAACTTTCTTTCATGTGGATTGTAAATTTTAACTTTTGCAGGACATGTCACGCCCCAGGGTGGCCGTCCCCGAGACGTGGCAGGTATATATAATATCAGCAGTCTATACAGGAGATCAATAACATACTCTAAACAACATAAAAAATGACAGCACAGACAATAAGGTAGCTGACATAATATACACAAATAGCGGAAGCTCAAACGACTGAGTCTGTAATTCAAAGACATATTATAGACCCGATACATAATCAACTGTCCTGTGAGAGCCAATATATACAATAACATCCAAATACAAGTATGTGCCCAAGCACGGATAACAATACATACAATCAAAAAGGGATGATGATGGTCTCTCACTCGCAGAACGTGACGCTGCTCCGCTACTGCTGTGGTACCTCAGGGAGCTCCTCCTTCAGATCCGACTCAGATATCACTCTAGAAAAATATATGCGAGGGGTGAGCCACACGCTCAGTGAATAGCACAACTCATGCATCACAATTCATATCAACCTTATATAATTTATAGCCCCTTAAAACGGGAGCAACAACACATTCTAATGGGTCGTTTCATCGCCAACCCACCTCCCCCCTCACCCTCACCCTTTCCGGGGGGTGACATGTGTCACGCCCCAGGGCGGCCGTCCCCGGGACGCGGCAAGTGTATATAAAATATCAGAATCTACACAGGAGGTCAATAATATATCATACACAAACAACCAGAATGACACACAGATAACAAAGTGGCTGACATGATATATACACCAAATGCGGAAGCAAAAGACTGAATCTGTAAATAAACATTCTACAGACTCGATACTCAATCATATGTCCTGTGAGAGCCAATATACACAAATACAACTGAACATATACAAACACGTGCCAAGCACGGAAATCAAATACATACAGTCAAGAAGGGATGCTGATAACCTCTGACACTCGCGGAACGTGGCGCTGCTCCGCTACTGAAGGAATCCCTCGGAAAGCTCCAACTGCTGCTCCGGCTCTAGCTCAGGCTCAGTGACCACTGGGGAAAAACATATGCGAGGGGTGAGCCACACGCTCAGTGAACAGCACAACCCATGCATCACAGACAATATTTACCACAATTCCATTATTTATCCAGCCTCTAAGACATAACAACATAATCCAGTGGTTCGTACCTCGCCGAACCACCACACCCTCACCCTCACCCATCAATGGGTGACATAGGCTATTGGGACAGATAATCATCCAATCACAACTCCAATGGGTCGCTCATCGCCAACCCACTACACCCTCACCCTCACCCTACCACGGGTGACATAGGATTTTGGGAATGACTAGGCTGTTGGTCACCCTTGGTCCACCGATAGTCTCTCCTCCACTCTGTAGGCCGCTTGGTCTCCACCCACAACTTCAGCACAGTCCGTCACAATCATCGGGAGGCGCCTACTGATGTGGGTCCTCCGAAGGACGGCCTTTCTAACGCTGGGGCAGTCTCTACCGGATCCAACGAAGAGAACAGAACAGCCTATCCATACGCATATGATCCACTCGGATCCGCCGATAACACATCTCTACAACTCAAATGCCATGAACTCTTCAGAGTTCCTCCAGGGCGCATAACCAAGATGCGGGGAAACATGAACAATAAAAGCAAGGTTGTAATATCATTGGGGGAAAGAACTCGGGAGGGCGGCGTGAGTTCCCGATATAGGATACCCCGACAACCAAACAAGGAACACGGAGTACCCTAACCCGGGTCTCACCGTTGTCCTCGCAAGGCCCCTCCCCTATAATATTCACTAACATGCTAATAATCATACTAATCATACAACATTACATATAATATTATTGGGACTAGAAACCTTGGGAGGGCAGCATGAGGTCCCGATACAGGACATCCCGACAACCAAACAAGGAACACGGAGTACCCTAACACGGGTCTCAATGTTGACCTCGCAAGGCTCCTCCCTATAATATTATCTAAGGCATGCGATTTAACATACACTAGCATTTAATTTAATAAATAAACTAGTAGGACGCATGCATAGGCCGAGGTTTCCTAGCATGAAAACAGGGGACATGGTGCATGGCTCATACACATATCCTAAGAGTGCAAGTCCCTAACATGCAAAGTCTAGGGTAGCATGCATTCTACATTTAAATCATGCAAGCATGGATTACATATTACTGCAGGTTAATATACATCCATGGTGCCCCAGGAGAGGTCGGTATACGCCCAAGTGCGTATAACGCCTCTCTACTGGGTTGGATTGTCCCACTCACCAGAAACCGGGTCATCGCGCGACCGTCTGTCAAGATCTGCAAGACAGGTATTTATACGGTGAGTAAAATCCACAAATACCCCAAAATACATCAAAAATACTCTAAAAATACCCAACACCCGGACAAACGTACATACGACCCGTACGCACGCGTATCCGAGCATCCCGACTCATTCCCGAACCCACCGGGCAGCCGCACGCACGGCCACCCGCCTCGGGCGCACAGCCGAGTCCCGGCCCGCACGCCAAGGCGCCCTGCCGAACTCAGCCCGCACGCCCGGACAGCACCGGCGCACTGTCGCACGCCTGCCCGCGCGCCCTGACGCACCGCCGCACGCACGCGCACGCTCGCGCGCGCCCGCGCGCACCGCGCGTCCAGCCCAGCGCGCCCCCGCGCGCACTGCACGCACGCCCCAGCACGCGCACGCACTGGCCCCCAGCACCGCGCGCACTGGTCTCCAGCACCTCACCCAGGCGCATGCCCAGGCGCCCTGCCCAGCACCCAGGCACAGTGCCCAGGCGCCCTGCCCGCGCGCGCGCACGCTCGCGCCCACGCCCGCGCGCGCCCGCGCGCACTCCCGCGCACACCCCCGCTCGCGCAAGCACCCGCGCGCACCCGCGCGACCATTCCGTGCGCACCCGCGCGTAACTGCGCGCCCGACTGCGCCCGCCAGCGCCCAGCGTCATCCGCGCGCACGCCCGCGCGCGCGCCTCTGCCAGCTGTTGCGCCTGTGCTGCCTGTGCTGTTGCCTGCTACCCGGGATTGCCAGCCTGCCAGACCGAGCTCCTCTACCACCCACCTCCGACCACCCCAAGGACTCCGACCACCTCCCACAGCCCTCCGACGGCCACCCACCGCCGCCGACCACCACCCAACCCCAAATCCACCCTCCTAGCATACATCTATGCAAGAAAAGAGAGGAAAAGTGGCTTACCAAGGGGAGGAAAGGAAATCCGGTTGCTCTCCGCGCACCGAAACCTCTCCCAAAAGGTTTCCAACGCCCGGATCTACTCCCACCTCCGAATGGTTCAAATCAGGGAGAAGAGAGGGCGGATGGAGGGGCAAAACTCGCCGGAATTCGAATTTGAAAGCACCGGGGTGTAGATCGGGACCCGATCTACACTTCCTATGCTTTAGGTTTCTTGGTTTGAGGGGTCTAGGGGGCTTGAAAGTGAGAAAAGGAGAGAGGGGAGAGAGAAAATCAAGTTGGTAGGGATGATGAATAGTAATTTCGAAATTAGATCCCACCTTTATATAGTGTGCGACTTAAAAACCCGGATACGCCCCGGAACTGTGAAATTTCGGGAACGTTACCGGAATTCGATGAAATTTTCGTGAGAGGCCTAAAATGGCACCAGGACACCAAATATGCAGTTAGATTTCCAATCGGAGTCCTCTAACTCAGGACGATAGCTAACAGTCCAAAAATTAGCGGTACCGATCGAAAACCGAAAAAAATGAAAAACTGCCAGAATGCTCCAACGGTTACCAGCAGGTTAAAAGTGACACATATATAACATTCTTCCCCCCTTAGGAAATTTTGTCCTCAAAATATGCAAAAACATCTAGGAGGGGAAAAGATGCGGATACGCGTCACACCTGGCATCCTTGAGCTCCCAAGTGTCCTCGACACCGGAACGGTGCTGCCATCGCACCTCGACCAACTGGACGGTCTTGGTGCAGAGCCTCCTCACGCGGCGGTCCATGATCTCAATCGACTGCTCCACGAATGACTGTCCGGCTCAGAGACGAGCGGCTCGAACGGGATGACGTGAGCAGGATCGCGGACACACCTTTACCCAACTGCGAACCCACCACTCCAAGACGGAGAGGTAAGAATTGGCGCTGAGGTGAGCCTCCGATAAAACTCCAGGAAGCTCTCCTCGCAAGAAGGGGACCACTCGAACCGGACATCCTTCCGAGTAAGGCGGTTAAGAGGAACAGCTATCTTCGAGAGTCCCTCGTCAAGCTTCCTACAATAACCCTCCAACTCGGGAAGCTCCGAATCCTTGCGGGGTTCGACGGCCTACGCCAATTCGACATAGCAAGCGTCTTACCCGGGTCCACAGATATGCCTTCACCAGAAACCACTCAGCCCAAAAGGCCTTAACCTCTAACCAAACTCGCACTTGATCTCTCATCTATCTGATGCTTCCATGGCATCCCTTACCTGGGAAAAGAAACCTCGGGAGGGCACCATGAAATCCCGATATAGGATACCCCGACAACCAAACAAGGAACACGAAGTACCCTAGCCCGGGTTCCAACGCCGACCTCACAAGGCCCCTTAATCCAGAAAGGAACACTGGAAGAAGACATCATTTAAAAGAACACCACTAACCCCTCCGGATCATCTACCTCTAGATGATCACCCAACGATGTCCTCCAACATCCACTACAAGACCAGACCCAACATCATTGGGAATGGTCCAACAGAAATTGGGTCACGAGCGACCCGTCTTCGCCTCATCCACACCCTCACTCCCAAAAGGAGACATTTTGGGACTTTGGGAGAGACTTAGACTGCTCTCTACCCCTGGTCCACCGGTAGCCTCTCCCCGCTCCGTAGCTCTCCTGGTCCTCTGACCGGGAGCCTGTCTAACGCCGGGGCTGTACTACGCGGATCCAACGAAGGGGAGAGCGATTCCACGCTCGCGACACCATTCAGTAATCTCTTACCGGGTAGCCTCTACCTAGCATACTCCCAAATTCAGTACCCCTCCGACTGCATCGGTGGTACCTACTGATGGGAACTCGCTGCCAGGACGGCTATAACCCGGCTTCCTTAACCCAAACAACCGCTCTTGACACTCACTCATCCAGATACCCACACACTTGCATAATAACCACCAATTACACACACACACCTATCCTTATACTAGAGAGCTGGGAACACAAGATGATACCTCGAACCATGACACCCGAAGGCTGCGCCTCCTCGGCCGCAAGCGCTGCAACTCTGCCTTGGACCAACCGCGGCTGAGGAGCAGGGGCACGCCTCGCCGGCTGCACTGGCTGCTGCTGACGCTGAGGCTGCTGCTGCTGACTCCTGCTGAGGTGGCACTCGGGGTCGGCCAGCATCAGGGCAATGGTATCTGATATGCCCGATGCGCTGACAATGAAAACAACGCCGCTTCTCCGGCTGCATGGACTGGATGGGCACTGCTGCAATGGGTGCTGGATCCCACACTGGCACCGCATCAGCTGGAGGAGAGGCAGCCGCTGACTGATCGAAGCGGGGCCTCTTCCTCTTGCGCTGCCCCTGGTCCCGACTCCCGGAAGGACCCTGATCTGCAGAAGGGGTCGGAGCCCTCACCTGGATCCCGAGGTCTCTCTCGACGGTCTTCGCTCGAGACACTAAGTCGGAGTACCTCGTGAAAGCGTGGGCGGTGACGTGCACCCGGATAGCGCTGCTGAGACCGAGCTCGAATCGACGGCACCTCGTGTCCTCGTCCATCACCAACGCTGGAGCAAATCTGGACAGCCTCGTAAAGCGCGTAGAGTAGTCAGCAACCGACATGGAGCCCTGCGTCAACTGCTCAAACTCCCGCATCACGATCTGGCACGTCGAGAACGGAAAGTACTCCTCCAAGAAATACCTCCGGAAACCCGCCCAAGAAAGCTGCTCCACTCCCTCTGGGATGTCCACCACTCGGGTAGCCCACCAGTCGGCGGCGTTACCCTTCAACATAAAGGTGGCCAGGGGGACTCGCTGGCGATCAGTGCAAAGCATGGCCGCGAAGATCGTATCCACCTCCCTCAACCAACGCTCTGGCGCAAGAGGATCTGCCGACTGACCATGGAACTCGGGAGGGTGGAGCTTCAAAAAGGCGTTGAGGCCGCTCTGCTGCACTCGCGCTGCCGCCTCTAGCTCCTCCTCCCTCTGCAGGGGACCCTGAACTCCTACCGCCGGAATCGCCACCGGAACTGGGGGTACATCGGGTACCACAGGCGGATCTGCCACCAAGGGGACCTGCGGAACTGCCTCGCGGGTCGCCCTCAGCTCCTGAATCTCTCTAGCCTGCTCTGCCAACATCCGCGTCTGTGTCTCCACCAAATCAGCCAACCGAGCGAAAGCACGCTCCCAAGCAGGAGGCTCCTGCGTCAAGGGCTCTCCGGTAGCATCCTCGTCTCTGGTAGGTCCGGAAACCTCCAAAGACCGAGAGGGACCTCGTCCGCGCCGTCCTCTGCGAGGAGGTATATCAGCACCCTAAGAAAACCAGACACTAGGATCTGAATACTCATATAGAAATCCTAGGACTCATCTCTACGAAAGGAAGACTATTGGCTCTGACAGGACCAGGCTCTGATACCAACTTTTTGTCACGCCCCAGGGCGGCCGTCCCCGGGACGCGGCAAGTGTATATAAAATATCAGAATCTACACAGGAGGTCAATAATATATCATACACAAACAACCAGAATGACACACATGCAACAAAGGGGCTGACATGATATATACACCAAATGCGGAAGCAAAAGACTGAATCTGTAAATAAACATTCTACAGACTCGATACTCAATCATATGTCCTGTGAGAGCCAATATACACAAATACAACTGAACATATACAAACACGTGCCAAGCACGGAAATCAAATACATACAGTCAAGAAGGGATGCTGATAACCTCTGGCACTCGCGGAACGTGGCGCTGCTCCGCTACTGAAGGAATCCCTCGGAAAGCTCCAACTGCTGCTCCGGCTCTAGCTCAGGCTCAGTGACCACTGGGGAAAAACATATGCGAGGGGTGAGCCACACGCTCAGTGAACAGCACAACCCATGCATCACAGACAATATTTACCACAATTCCATTATTTATCCAGCCTCTAAGACATAACAACATAATCCAGTGGTTCGTACCTCGCCGAACCACCACACCCTCACCCTCACCCATCAATGGGTGACATAGGCTATTGGGACTGATAATCATCCAATCACAAATCCAGTAGGTCGCTCATCGCCAACCCACTACACCCTCACCCTCACCCTACCACGGGTGACATAGGATTTTGGGACTGACTAGGCTGTTGGTCACCCTTAGTCCACCGGTAGTCTCTCCTCCACTCCGTAGGCCGCTTGGTCTCCACCCACAACTTCAGCACAGTCCGTCACAAATATCAGGAGGCGCCTACTGATGTGGGTCCTCCGAAGGACGGCCTTTCTAACGCTGGGGCAGTCTCTACCGGATCCAACGAAGAGAACAGAGTTCCTCCAGGGCGCATAACCAAGATGCGGGAAAATATGAACAATAAAAGCAAGGTTGTAATATCATTGGGGGAAAGAACTCGGGAGGGCGGCGTGAGTTCCTGATATAGGATACCCCGACAACCAAACAAGGAACACGGAGTACCCTAACCCGGGTCTCACCGTTGTCCTCGCAAGGCCCCTCCCCTATAATATTCACTAACATGCTAATAATCATACTAATCATACAACATTACATATAATATTATTGGGACTAGAAACCTTGGGAGGGCAGCATGAGATCCCGATACAGGACATCCCGACAACCAAACAAGGAACACGGAGTACCCTAACACGGGTCTCAATGTTGACCTCGCAAGGCTCCTCCCTATAATATTATCTAAGGCATGCGATTTAACATACACTAGCATTTAATTTAATAAATAAACTAGTAGGACGCATGCATAGGCCGAGGTTTCCTAGCATGAAAACAGGGGACATGGTGCATGGCTCATACACATATCCTAAGAGTGCAAGTCCCTAACATGCAAAGTCTAGGGTAGCATGCATTCTACATTCAAATCATGCAAGCATGGATTACATATTACTGCAGGTTAATATACATCCATGGTGCCCCAGGAGAGGTCGGTATACGCCCAAGTGCGTATAACGCCTCTCTACTGGGTTGGATTGTCCCACTCACCAGAAACTGGGTCGTCGCGCGACCGTCCGTCAAGATCTGCAAGACAGGCATTTATACGGTGAGTAAAATCCATAAATACCCCCAAAATACAATAAAAATACTCTAAAATACCCAACACTCGGACAAACGTACATACGGCCCGTACGCACGCGTATTCGAGCATCCCGACTCACTCCCGAACCCACCGGGCAACCGCACGCACGGCCACCCGCCTCGGGCGCACAGCCGAGCCCGGCCCGCGCGCCAAGGCGCCCTGCCGAACTCAGCCCGCACGCCCGGACACCACGGCGTACTGCCGCACGCCTGCCCGCGCGCCCTGACGCACCGCCGCACGCACGCGCACGCTCGCGCGCGCCTGCGCGCACCGCGCGTCCAGCCCAGCCGCCCCCGCGCGCACTGCACGCACGCCCCAGCACGCGCACGCACTGGCCCCCAGCACCGCGCGCAGTGGTTCCCAGCACCTCGCCAGGCGCATGCCCAGGCGCCCTGCCCAGCACCCAGGCACAGTGCCCAGGCGCCCTGCCCGCGCGCGCGCACGCTCGCGCGCACCCGCGCACACTCCCGCGCACACCCCGCTCGCGCCAGCACCCGCGCGCACCCGCGCGACCACTCCGTGCGCACCCGCGCACCCGCGCGCACGCTCCCGCGCGCGACTGCGCGCCAGACTGCGCCCGCCAGCGCCCAGCGCCACCCGCGCGCACGCTCGCGCGCACGCCCTCGCTCACGCGCGCGCGCCCCTGCCAGCTGCTGCGCCTGTGCTGCCTGTGCTGCTGCCTGCTGCCCGGGATTGGCAGTCTGCCAGACCGAGCTCCTCTACCACCCACCACCACCACCCCAAGGACTCCGACCACCTCGCACAGCCCTCCGACGGCCACCCACCGCCGCCGACCACCACCCGACCTCAAATCCACCCTCCTAGCATACATCTATGCAAGAAAAGAGAGGAAAAGTGGCTTACCAAGGGGAGGAAAGGAAATCCGGTTGCTCTCCGCGCACCGAAACCTCTCCCAAATGGTTTCCAACGCCCGGATCTACTCCCACCTCCGAAATGGTTCAAATCAGGGAAGAAGAGAGGGGGGATGACGGGGCAAAACTAACCGGAATTCGAATCCGTGAACACCTAGGTGTAGATCGGGACCCGATCTACACTTTCTATGCTTTGGGTTTTTAGGTTTGAGGGGTCTAGGGGGCTCAAAATTGAGAAAAGGAGAGAGGGGAGAGAGAAAATCAAGTTGGTAGGGATGATGAATAGTAATCTGAAAATTAGATCCCACTTTTATATAGTGTGCGACTTAAAAACCCAGATACGCCCCGGAACTGCGAAATTTCAGAAACGTTACCGGAATTCGATAAAATTTTTGTGAGAGGCCTAAAATGGCGCCAGGACACCAAATATGCAGTTAGATTTCCAATCAGAGTCCTCTAGCTCAGGACGATAGCTAACAGTCCAAAAATTAGCGGTACCGATCGAAAACCGAAAAAAACACAAAAACTGCCAGAATGCTCCAATGGTTACCAAAAGGTTAAAAGTGACACATATATAACAACATGGGCCTCTTGGGGCATACTAGACCGCTCTCCACCCCTGGTCCACCCGGTAGCCTCTCCCATCCTCGTAGCCTCCACCTAGTCAACTCCCACTATCAGTACTGTCCGACACATCGGAGGTACCTACGGACGGAGCTCTCTGTCAGGTCAGCCAACGCCGGGGAGTTCCTACATTGGATCCAACCAATAAGGAGAAGACAGCCTACTCTCGCGGATATGATCCTCTTGGATCCGTCGACAACGATTTGTAACACTAAATAATGTCATGAATTCTCAATAATTCCTCCAGGGCGCATAACTAAGATGCAGGGAGACACATATTATAACAACAAGGTTATAATATTCTCTAAGGCATGCTTGTAACTAAATGCTCACATTTTGATTTAATTAGATTAAACTAGATGGGAACATGCATAGTTCGGGGCTTTCCAATCAGGGGACATGGTGACTAAGAATGCATAGGCCTCTATACATGATATATGGGTGCATATCCCTAGCATACAAAGTCTAAGGTGGCATGGATACAACATAATAATCATGCATGCATAGCTTTACATTTATTACATGTTAATACACAATTATGGTGCCCAGAGGAGGGCAATGCACGCCTACGTGCGTCGAACACCTCCCTACCGGATTGGATTGTCCCACTCACCGTAACCCGGGTCGCTACGTGACCGTCCGTCAAGATCTGCAAGACATGGGCATTCAATATGGTGAGTAAACTACACAAATACATAAGAAATTTACTAAAAATACCCAATACTCGGACAAGCATGCATACGGGCCCGCACGCACGCGAGCACGCACATACGCACGCGAGTTCGAGTGCCCCGACACCCTCCCGAACCCTCGGGCAGCCACACGCATGCCCCCCCGCACGCGCACGCGCACGCACGAATGCGCACGCCCGCACGCGCCACTGCGCCCCTGGCGCACTGCCGCGCCCCTGCTCGCGCGCCCAAACGCGTTGCCGCGCCCCTACCGCGCGCCCAGCCTGCGCTTACCCGAGCGCACTGCGCGCCTGCGCAGCACCCCACGCGCACGCCCGTGCGTCTGCGCGTACGGGCGCGCGCGCCCTCCAGCGCTCCCGTCTGCGCGCGCCAACGCCTGTCTGCTCGCGACGCGCGCTGACTCCGCACGGGCGCCCGAGCCCCTTCCACCCCCTCCTCAACCCTCCCACACCCCCCCCCCTAACACCCATGCAAGCATGCACACCCAATCACACACCCTAAACAAGCATCTAAACTAGCTAGGGGAGGAGGAAAACTTACCCAAAGAGAGGAAGAACAAAGGGAGGAACTCAAGTGCCCTTCGCGCACCAAATCGCCACCACCAAGACCACCTACACCACTCTCAGCCCTAAAATGGCTGAAAGCAGGGGAGAAGGGGAAGCCATGAGAGGAGGTAAACAAAGGGGAAAGCAAAACAAAAACCATGGAAAGATAGATCCAACCCTTACCTATCTTTTTCCCTTCAATGGCTTTCTATTTCAACCTCTTCTACTAGCTCTAATGGAAGAAAATAACAAGAGGGAGTGAGTGATTTTGTGTGAGAGGGATGAAGAAGAGAAGAGAAGAAGAAGAAGAAGAAGTGGGCGTCCAAGATGGTTGCACACACACAGACACTCACACACTCACACACTTAGGAAAAATTAAGTTTTTGGTGTTTGACTTTGAGTCAACCCAACCACACAAACAAACAAAATCATTTGACCAAGTCAATGGTCAAACTTGACTTGGTCAAAGTCATCTTTGACTTGGTCAAGTCTCCCCATGACTTTTCGCTTGGTCAAAACCCGGATACGATTCGGAACTGCCAAATTCTGAAACGTTACCGGAATTTGATGAAATTTTGTAGTGGTTTGAAATGGCACCAGGACACATAATGTGCAGTTAGATTTTCAATCGGAGTTCTCAAGCTCATGATGATAGCTAAAAGTCCAAAATTTTAGCGGTTCCGATCGAAAAAAGAAAAAGTTAAAAAACTGTCAGAAATGTCCCAAAGGTGACCAGAAGACTAAAAGTGACACATATATAATAGGACATCCCCATAAATGAAAATGATTTAGGCTGGGCTTTCTGTTGGTCCATAGCTCAAAAGGAGTCTTGTCAACTGATTTGTTGGGAACTCTATTTAGGATATATATGATAGTCTTAAGAGCTTCTCTCCAGAAAGACTCTAAAAGAGATGAGTGGCTCGGCATTGTTCTGACCATATCCATCAGAGTTTGATTTCTCCTCTCAGCTACACCATTCTGCTCAGGAGTACCAGGCATTGTGTATTGAAGAACAATTCCATGCTCCCTTAAAAATAGAGCAAATGGTCCAAGATTTTGACCCTCATTAGCATGCCCTCTGTCAGACCGAACTATCTTGATCTTCTTATCCAACTGATTCTCAACTTCAGCTTTATAAATTTTGAAGACATCCAGAGCTTCTGATTTTTCATGCATCAAGAATACATAGCCATATCTGGAATAATCATCAATGAATGTAATAAAATACTTCTGGCCTCCTCTGGATTGAGAAGGGAAAGAACCACATATATCTGTATGTATAATGTCCAACAACTCCTTGCTTCTATGAGCACCCTTCTTGGTTGTTCTAACCATTTTTCCTTTCAGACAATCAACACAAACAACAAACTCTGAAAAATCAACAGGATGCAGAATTTCTTGCTTGATTAACCTCTGAACACGTTCTTTGAAAATATGACCCAATCGCCTGTGCCGTAGGACAGATGAATTCTCACCAGTCCTATCATGTTTTCTGTTTGTCACGCCCCAGGCGTCCCCGAGACGTGGCAATAATAAAATATAATATCAGTTATCAATACATGAGGTCAATAAGGACACCAACAACAATACACAAGGCAGCAAAGCAAGGTAAATATAACTGACTGAAAAACGGAAGCATAATATATAACAATGCCTGTAAATCAATAACATTATTACAGATCCGAATACACAATCAATGTCCTGTGGAAGCCAAGTCTAGACCAAAGAAAATACAACCTGTGCCACATGCACGATTTACAAAGCATAAATGACTCTAGCAATGCTGACAACCTCGCACTCGCCACCCGCCGGAAGAACCCACCACGCCCATAAGACCACACCACAAGGAAGCTCCAGCTCCACGCTCAACACTGTCCGTGAAAAGAAACAGTATGCAAGGGGTGAGCTACAAGCTCAGTGAGTGGCTGGAAACCAATCATCATTCTACAGATCAATACATAAATCATTCCCTTTTTCAAGGAAAAACATGGGTAGAAACCCAAGGATCACTGGGTCACACGGCGGCGCGACCAACCTCACCCCCACCCTCACTCCCGGCAGGAGTCTTTTGGGACTTATGGGGAGAGACCATACCATCGATCGAAGAGACCCGGATTTACTAGTCTAGGGACCATGCCGTCGGTCGAAGAGACCCGGATTTACTGGTCCACTCAACACTACTAGATTATCTACATCTAGATAATCGCCCATCGATGTCCTTCAATCATCGATCACGAGACCGGACCCAACATCTATGGGAACGGTCGAACGTGTCACGAGGCGACGCGTCTTCGCCTCACCCACACCCTCACTCCTGAAAGGAGACATTTTGGGGCTTTGGGAGAGACTTAGACTGCTCTACACCCCTGGTCCACCGGTAGCATCTCCCCGCTCCGTAGCTCGCCTGGTCTACTCCCACGATTCAGTACAGTCCGAAACCAAATCAGGAGGTGCCTACTGATGGGAGCCCTCTGTCAGGACGGCCTGTCTAACACTGGGGGTGTCACTACATCGGATCCAAATGAAGGGGGAGAACGATCCCATGTTCGCAAAGCGAAACCCAATGGAAAACAACCACTCCCGATACTCGCTCATCGCGATATCACACACATGCATAACAGCAACTAATACACTCATATAAATCTCAAAGTAGTCATAGTCCCTAAACGGGAGTAACTACACAAGCTAATGGGTCGTTACATCGCCGACCCACCACACCCTCACCCTCAAGCTGGTGACATGGCCTTTTAGGACTGACTAGGCTGTTAATCACCCTTGGTCCACCGATAGCCTCTCCTCTACACCGTAGCTCGCCTCGTCTACTCCCACGATTCAGCACAGTCCGAAACCAAATCAGGAGGTGCCTACTGATGGGAGCCCTCTGTCAGGACGGCCTGTCTAACGCTGAGGAGTCCCTACCCGGATCCAATGAAGGGAAGAGAAACAGCCTACCCACACGGATATGATCCTCTTGGATCCGCAGACACCGATCTCAACTCTACTAATGACATGAATTCTCAAGAATTCCACCATGGCGCATAACTAAGATGCGGGAAAAGCATATATTATAACAACTGGGTTATAATATTCTCTAAGGCATGCTTGCAACTAAATGCTCACATAATCCCCTAAGATGCGGGGAGACTATATATCATAACCACAAGGTTACAATATTCTCTAAGGCATGCTCACATTCTGATTTAATTAGATTAAACTAGATGGAAACATGCATAACTCGGGGCTTGGTGTCTAAGAATGCATAGGCCGCTATACATGATATAAGGGTGCATATCCCTACCACACAAAGTCTAAGGTGGCATGAATACATCATAGCAAAACATGCATAGATCAAGACTCTTAGGTACAGGACATGGTGTCCAGGCATGTACGGGCCTCTATACATGATGTATGGGTGTATATCCCTAGCATGCAAGGTCTAAGGTGGCATGGATACATCATAATAATCATGCATGCAAAGGTGTCTACATAATTTAGCTAGGGGCCCCCATCGATGCGTAACGCGCGTCTAAGCGGGTTGAGCGCATCCCTAGAGAGGGGGGATTGGAATCAAACCACTCACCTTACGACTCAAGACCTCGCGCATCCCATCCGACGAGATCTCCAAGGTAGGGGCATCAAACTGGTGAGAAACAACATAATTTATACAAAGAAAACATTAGAAATACCCCATACTCGGACAAACATACATACGGGCTCGCACGGATGCGAGCACGCACGTACGCACGCGAGTCCGAGTGCCCCGACTGTTATATATGTGTCACTTTTAGCCTGCTGGTAACCGTTGGAGCGTTCTGGCAATTTTTTGTTTTTTTCGGTTTTTCGATCGGAACCGCTAATTTTTGGACTGTTAGCTATCTCCCTGAGCTAGAGGACTCCGATTGGAAATCTAACTGCATATTTGGTGTCCTGGTGCCATTTTAGGCCTCTCACGAAAATTTCGTCAAATTCCGGTAACGTTTCCAAAATTTCACAGTTTCGGGGCGTATCCGGGTATTTTAAGTGACTCGCTATATAAATGGAATCTAAAAATTAGAAAAGTACTATTCATCATCCCTACCACTTGGCTTTTCTCTCTCCCCTCTCTCTTTTTCTTTGATTTGAGCCCCTTAGAGCCCTCAAACCCAAAAACCTAAAGCATAGGAAGTGTAGATCGGGTCCCGATCTACACCCCGGTGCTTTCAAATCCGAATTCCGGCGAGTTTTGCCCCTCCATCCGCCCTCTCTTCTTCCCTGATTTGTACCATTTCAGAGGTGGGAGTAGATCCGGGCGTTGGAAGCCTTTTGGGAGAGGTTTCGGTGCGCGGAGAGCAACCGAACATCTCTTCCTCCCCTTTGGTAAGCCCTTTTTCCTCTCTTTTCATGCTTAGATGCTTGTTAGGGGGATGTTTTTGAGTTGGGGTGGCTGTGGGTGGCCGTTGGTGGCCGTCGGAGTGGTGGTTGGCCGGCTCGGGCAGGATGGCAGGCTGTCCCGGGTAGGCTGGCAGCACAGGCAGCAGGCAGCGCAGCAGGTGGCAGGGTGCGCGCGGGCGTGCGCGCGGGCGTGCGCGCGGGTGGCACTGGGCACTGGGCGCGGGTGCTGAGCGCTGGGCGCGGGCGGGCGCTGTCGCGCGCGCGGTGCGCGCGGAGTGGTCGTGCGGGTGCTGGCGCGAACGGGGGTGTGCGCGGGAGTGCGTGCGGGCGCGCGGGCGTGCGCGCGAGCGTGCCCGCGCGCGGGCAGGGCGCCTGGGCTTTGTGCCTGGGTGCTGGGCAGGGCGCCTGGGCATGCGCCTGGGCGCGGAGCTGGGGACCAGTGCGTGCGCGTGCTGGGGCGTGTGTGCAGTGCTCGCGGGGCGCGCTGGGCTGGACGCGCATTGCGCGCGGGCGCGCGCGAGCGTGCGCATGCGGCAGTGCGTTGGGGCGTGCGGGCAGGCGCGTGATAGTGCGCCGGTGGTGTCCGGGTGTGCAGGCTGGGCTCGGCAGTGCGCCTTGGTGCGCGGGCCGGGGCTCGGCTGTGCGCCCGAGGCGGGTGGCCGTGCGTGCGGCTGCCCGGTGGGTTCGGGAGTGAGTCGGGATGCTCGGACTCGCGTGCGTACGGGCCGTATGTACGCTTGTCCGAGTGTTGGGTATTTTAGAGTATTTTTGATGTATTTATGTATTTTACTCACCGTATAAATGCCTGTCTTGCAGATCTTGACGGACGGTCGCGCGACGACCCGGATTCTGGTGAGTGGGACAATCCAACCCAGTAGGGAGGCATACTACTCACTTGGGAGTGTATTGCCCTCCCCTGGGGCACCATGGATGTATATTAGCCTGTTATAAATATTAATCCATGCAGCATGATTTATGTGTAGAATGCATGCCACCCTAGACTTGTATGTTAGGGACTTGCACCCTTAGGATATGTGTATGAGCCATGCATCATGTCCCCCTGTTCTCATGCTAGGAAGCCTCGGCCTATGCATGCGTCCTACTAGTTTATTTATTAAATTAAATGCTAGTGTATGATAAATTGCATGCCTTAGATAATATTATAGGGAGGAGCCTTGCGAGGTCAACACTGAGACCCGGGTTAGGGTACTCCGTGTTCCTTGTTTGGTTGTCGGGGTGTCCTGTATCGGGAACTCACGCTGCCCTCCCAAGGTTTCTTGTCCCAATAATATTATAAGAAATGTTATACCAAATTATATGATTATTAGCATATTTAGTGAATATTATAGGGGAGGGGCCTCGCGAGGACAGCGGTGAGACCCGGGCTAGGGTACTCCGTGTTCCTTGTTTGGTTGTCGGGGGTCCTATATCGGGAACTCACGCTGCCCTCCCAAGTTTCTTTCCCCCAATGATATTCCACCCTTGCTAATTATTGTGTATGTTCCCCGCATATTGGTTATGCGCCTTAGAGGAATTCTGAAGAATTCATGACATTAGAGTTGTAGAGATGTGTTGTCGGCGGATCCGAGTGGATCATATGCGTATGGATAGGCTGTTCAGTTTCCCTTCGTTGGATCCGGTAGAGACTGCCCCAGCGTTAGAAAGGCCGTCCCTTCCAAGGGTTCCCATCAGTAGGCGCCTCCTGATTTGGTTTCGGACTGGGCTGAAGTTGTGGGTGAAAGCCAAGCGGCCTACGGAGTGGAGGAGAGACTATCGGTGGACCAAGGGTGACCAACAGCCTAGTCAGTCCCAAAATCCTATGTCACCCGTGGTAGGGTGAGGGTGAGGGTGTAGTGGGTTGGCGATGAGCGACCCACTGGATTTGTGGTTGGATGATTATCAGTCCCAATAGCCTATGTCACCCATTGATGGGTGAGGGTGAGGGTGTGGTGGTTCGGCGATGTACGAACCACTGGATTATGTTGTTATGCCACTTAGAGGTTGGATAAATAATTGCATTGTGGTCAATATTGTCTGTGATGCATGGGTTGTGCTGTTCACTGAGCGTGTGGCTCACCCCTCGCATATGTTTTCCCCAGTTGCCACTGAGCCTGAGCTGGAGCCGGAGCAGCAGTTGGAGCTTTCCGAGGGATTCCTTCAGTAGCGGAGCAGCGCCACGTTCCGTGAGTACCAGAGGTTATCAGCATCCCTTCTTGACTGTATGTATTTTATTTCCGTGCTTGGCACGCGTTTGTATATATTCAGTTGTATTTGTGTATATTGGCTCTCACAGGACAGATGATTGAGTATCGAGTCTGTAGTATGTTTATTTACAGATTCAGTCTTTTGCTTCCGCATTTGGTGTATATATCATGTCAGCCTCTTTGTTGTCTGTGTCATTCTGGTTGTTTGTGTATGATATATTATTGACCTCCTGTGTAGATTCTGATATTATATATACACTTGCCGCGTCCCGGGGACGGCCGCCCTGGGGCGTGACAAAAGTTGGTATCAGAGCCTGGTCCTGTCAGAGCCAATAGTCTTCCTTTCGTAGAGATGAGTCCTAGGATTTCTATATGAGTATTCTGATCCTAGTGTCTGGTTTTCTTAGGGTGCTGATATGCCTCCTCGCAGAGGACGGCGCGGACGAGGTCCCTCTCGGTCTTTGGAGGTTTCCGGACCTACCAGAGACGAGGATGCTACCGGAGAGCCCTTGACGCAGGAGCCTCCTGCTTGGGAGCGTGCTTTCGCTCGGTTGGCTGATTTGGTGGAGACCCAGACCAGAGCATTGGCAGAGCAGGCTAGAGAGATTCAGGAGCTGAGGGCGACTCGCGAGGCAGTTCCGCAGGTCCCCTTAGTAGCAGATCCGCCTGTGGTACCCGATGTACCCCCAGTCCCAGTAGCGATTCCGGTGGTAGGAGTTCAGGGTCCCCTGCAGAGGGAGGAGGAGCTAGAGGCGGCAGCGCGAGTGCAGCAGAGCGGCCTCAACGCCTTTTTGAAGCTCCACCCTCCCGAGTTCCATGGTCAGTCGGCAGATCCTCTTGCGCCAGAGCGTTGGTTGAGGGAGGTGGATACGATCTTCGCGGCCATGCTTTGCACTGATCGCCAGCGAGTCCCCCTCGCCACCTTTATGCTGAAGGGTGACGCCGCCGACTGGTGGGCTACCCGAGTGGTGGACATCCCAGAGGGAGTGGAGCAGCTTTCTTGGGCAGGATTCCGGAGGTATTTCTTGGAGGAGTACTTTCCGTTCTCGACGCGTCAGATCATGATGCGGGAGTTCGAGCAATTGACGCAGGGCTCCATGTCGGTTGCTGACTACTCTACGCGCTTCACGAGGCTCTCCAGATTTGCTCCGGCCTTGGTGATGGACGAGGACACGAGGTGCCGTCGATTCGAGCTCGGTCTCAGCAGTGCCATCCGAGTGCACGTCACCTCCCAGGCATTCTCGAGGTTCTCGGACTTGGTGTCTCGAGCGAAGACGTCGAGCGAGATCTCGGGATCATCGTGGGGGTTCCGACCCCTTCTGCAGATCAGGGTCCTTCCGGGAGTCGGGACCAGGGGCAGCGCAAGAGGAAGAGGCCCCGCTTCGATCAGTCAGCGGCTGCCTCTCCTCCAGCAGATGCGGTGCCAGTGTGGGATCCAGCACCCATTGCGGCAGTCCCATCCAGTCCATGCACGGAGAGGCGGCGCTGTTTCCATTGTCAGCGCATCGGGCATATCAGATACATTGCCCTGATGCTGGCCGACCCCGCGTGCCACCTCAGCAGCCGCAGTTCTTAGCAGCAGCTTCCGCACCAGCCTCCCCAGCACCCTCAGCGTCAGCAGCAGCCACAGGGTGGTCGGAGTTGACCAGTGGAGGCAGCCAGTGCAGCCGGCGAGGCGTGCTCCTGCTCCTCAGCCGCGGTTGGTCCAGGGCAGAGTTGCAGCGCTTACGGCCGAGGAGGCGCAGCTTTCGGGTATCATGGTTCGAGGTATTATTTTGTGTTCTCAACTCTCCAGTAATAGGATATAATTGTGGGTGTGTGTTTGGTTGCTGTTATGCAAGTGTGTGTGGTATTTGGTGAGCGAGTGTCAAGAGCGATTGATTGAGTTAAGGAAGCCGGGTTGTAGCCGTCCTGGTAGAGAGTTCCCATCAGTAGGTACCACCGATGCAGTCGGAGGGGTACTGAATTTGGGAGTATACCAGGTAGGGGCTACCCGGGAAGAGATTATTGAATGGTGCCGCGAGCGTGGGATCGCTCTCCCCTTCGTTGGATCCGCGTAGTACAGCCCGGCGTTAGACAGGCCCCCGGTCAGAGGACCAGGCGAGCTACGGAGCGGGGAGAGGCTACCGGTGGACCAGGGGTAGAGAGCAGTCTAAGTCTCTCCCAAAGTCCCAAAATGTGTCTAAGTCTCTCCCAAAGTCCCAAAATGTCTCCTTTCGGGAGTGAGGGTGTGGATGAGGCGAAGACGGGTCGCTCGTGACCAAATTGTTGATTCGACCATTCCCGATGATGTTGGGTCCGGTCTTGTAGTGGATGTTGAAGGACATCGTTGGGTGATCATCTAGAGGTAGATGATCCGGAGGGGTTAGTAGTGTTCTTTAAAATGATGTCTTCTTCTAGTGTTCCTTTCTGGATTAAGGGGCCTTGTGAGGTCGGCGTTGAAACCCGGGCTAGGGTACTTCGTGTTCCTTGTTTGGTTGTCGGGGTATCCTATATCGGGATTTCATGGTGCCCTCCCGAGGTTTCTTTTCCCAGGCAAGGGATACCATGGAAGCATCAGATGGATGAAAGATCGAGTGCGAGTTTTGGTTAGAGGTTAAGGCCTTTTGGGCTGGGTGATTTCTGGTGAAGGCATATCTGTGGACCCGGGCAAGACGCTCGTCGCGTCAAATTGGCGCCGACCGTCGAACCCCGCAGGGATTCGGAGCTTCCCGAGTTTAGCAGGTTATTGTAGGAAGCTTGACGAGGGACTCTCGAAGATAGCTGTTCCTCTTAACCGCCTTACTCGGAAGGATGTCCGGTTCGAGTGGTCCCCTTCTTGCGAGGAGAGCTTCCTGGAGTTTTATCGGAGGCTCACCTCAGCGCCAATTCTTACCCTTCCGTCTTGGAGGGGTGGGTTCGCAGTTGGGTAAAGGTGTGTCCACGATCCTGCTCACGTCATCCCGTTCGAGCCGCTCGTCTCTGAGCCGGACAGTCATTCGTGGAGCAGTCGATTGAGATCATGGACCGCCGCGTGAGGAGGCTCTGCACCGAGACCGTCCAGTAGGTCGAGGTGCGATGGCAGCACCGTTCCGGTGTCAAGGACACTTGGGAGCTCAAGGATGCCAGGTGTGACGCGTATCCGCATCTTTTCCCCTCCTAGATGTTTTTGCATATTTTGAGGACAAAATTTCCTAAGGGGGAAGAATGTTATATATGTGTCACTTTTAGCCTGCTGGTAACCGTTGGAGCGTTCTGGCAGTTTTTTGTTTTTTTCGGTTTTCGATCGGAACCGCTAATTTTTGGACTGTTAGCTATCGTCCTGAGCTAGAGGACTCCGATTGGAAATCTAACTGCATATTTGGTGTCCTGGTGCCATTTTAGGCCTCTCACAAAAATTTCATCGAATTCCGGCAACGTTTCCGAAATTTCGCAGTTTCGGAGCGTATCCGGGTATTTTAAGTGACTCGCTATATAAATGGAATCTAAAAATTAGAAAAGTACTATTCATCATCCCTACCAAAAAGCTTCTCTCTCTCCCCTCTCCTTTTCTTTGATTTGAGCCCCTTAGAGCCCTCAAACCTAAAAACCTAAAGCATAGGAAGTGTAGATCGGGTCCCGATCTACACCCTGGTGCTTTCAAATTCGAATTCCGACGAGTTTTGCCCCTCCATCCCCCCTCTCTTCTTCCCTGATTTGTACCATTTCAGAGGTGGGAGTAGATCTCGGTGTTGGAAGCCTTTTGGGAGAGGTTTCGGTGCGCGGAGAGCAACCGAACATCTCTTCCTCCCCTTGGTAAGCCCTTTTTCCTCTCTTTTCATGCTTAGATGTATGTTAGGAGGGTGGTTTTGAGGTTGGGGTGGCTGTGGGTGGCCGTTGGAGGCGGTTGGAGGCCGTTGGTGGCCGTCGGAGTGGTGGTTGGCCGGCTCGGGCAGGATGGCAGGCTGTCCCGGGTAGGCTGGCAGCACAGGCAGCAGGCAGCGCAGCAGGTGGCAGGGTGCGCGCGGGCGTGCGCGCGGGTGGCGCTGGGCACTGGGCGCGGGTGCTGGGCGCTGGGCATTGGCGGGCGCAGTGCACTGGGCGCGGGTGCGTGCGCGCGGGTGCGCTGGTGCGCGCGAGTGGTCGCGCGGGTGCGCGCGGTGCTGGCGCGAGCGGGGGTGTGCGCGGGAGTGCGCTCAGGCGCGGACGGGCGTGCGCGCGAACGTGCGCGCGCGCGGGCAAGGCGCCTGGGCACTGTGCCTGGGTGCTGGGCAGGGCGCCTGGGCATGCGCCTGGGTGTGGAGCTGGGGACCAGTGCGTGCACGTGCTGGGGCGTGCGTGCAGTGCGCGCGGGGGCGCGCTGGACTGGACGCGGTGCTCGCGCGAGCGTGCGCGTGCGTGCGGCAGTGCGTCGGCACGCGGCAGTGTGCCGGTGGTGTCCGGGTGTGCGGGCTCGACAGTGCGCCTTGGCGCGCGGGCCGGGGCTCGGCTGTGCGCCCGGGGCGGGTGGCCGTGCGTGCGGCTGCCCGGTGGGTTCGGGAGTGAGTCGGGATGCTCGGACTCGCGTGCGTACGGGCCGTATGTACGCTTGTCCGAGTGTTGGGTATTTTAGAGTATTTTTGATGTATTTATGTATTTTACTCACCGTATAAATGCCTGTCTTGCAGATCTTGACGGACGGTCGCGCGACGACCCGGTTTCTGGTGAGTGGGACAATCCAACCCAGTAGGGAGGCATACTACTCACTTGGGAGTGTATTGCCCTCCCCCGAGGCACCATGGATGTATATTAGCCTGTTATAAATATTAATCCATGCAGCATGATTTATGTGTAGAATGCATGCCACCCTAGACTTGTATGTTAGGGACTTGCACCCTTAGGATATGTGTATGAGCCATGCATCATGTCCCCCTGTTCTCATGCTAGGAAGCCTTGGCCTATGCATGTGTCCTACTAGTTTATTTATTAAATTAAATGCTAGTGTATGTTAAATGCATGCCTTAGGTAATATTATAGGGAGGAGCCTTGCGAGGTCAACACTGAGACCCGGGTTAGGGTACTTCGTGTTCCTTGTTTGGTTGTCGGGGTATCCTGTATCGGGAACTCACGCTGCCCTCCCAAGGTTTCTTTTCCCAATAATATTATAAGAAATGTTATACCAAATTATATGATTATTAGCATATTTAGTGAATACTATAGGGGAGGGGCCTCGCGAGGACAGCGGTGAGACCCGGGCTAGGGTACTCCGTGTTCCTTGTTTGGTTGTCGGGGTGTCCTATATCGGGAACTCACGCTGCCCTCCCAAGTTTCTTTCCCCCAATGACATTCCACCCTTGCTAATTATGGTGTATGTTCCGTGCATATTGGTTATGCGCCTTGGAGGAATTCTGAGGAATTCATGACATTAGAATTGTAGAGATGTGTAGTCGGCGGATCCGAGTGGATCATATGCGTATGGATAGGCTGTTCTGTTTCCCTTCGTTGGATCCGGTAGAGGCTGCCCCAGCGTTAGAAAGGCCGTCCCTTCCAAGGGTTCCCATCAGTAGGCGCCTCCTGATTTGGTTTCGGACTGGGCTGAAGTTGTGGGTGAAAGCCAAGCGGCCTACGGAGTGGAGGAGAGACTATCGGTGGACCAAGGGTGACCAACAGCCTAGTCAGTCCCAAAATCCTATGTCACCCGTGGTAGGGTGAGGGTGAGGGTGAGGGTGTAGTGGGTTGGCGATGAGCGACCCGCTGGATTTGTCTATGGGTGATTATCAGTCCCAATAGCCTATGTCACCCATTGATGGGTGAGGGTGAGGGTGTGGTGGTTCGGCAATGTACGAACCACTGGATTATGTTGTTATGCCACTTAGAGGTTGGATAAATAATTACATTGTGGTCAATATTGTCTGTGATGCATGGGTTGTGATGTTCACTGAGCGTGTGGCTCACCCCTCGCATATGTTTTCCCCAGTTGCCACTGAGCTTGAGCTGGAGCCGGAGCAGCAGTTGGAGCTTTCCGAGGGATTCCTTCAGTAGCGGAGCAGCGC